>JAYGXS010000004.1:29001049-29027830 GCA_036362985.1 Ligula intestinalis
GTTTGATATATTTCCTTCATTTTATTCTCCCGTGCTCCCCTATAACTCCTACCACCACCGGTCCCCTATAACAGAATTATGGAGACTCAGTTTTCGTGGTAAGCCCTATGACAGATTGTTACCATCCGAGCTAATAGGAATGCAGATGGCAAAAGAAGGTGCAATGGCTGACGTTACGTGACGAGCCTTAATCTTACGAGCGCCACGCGTCTGTGGAGCTAGGTTAAAAGGGAAACAGTGGACAAGCAGGTCTGCACCCCCCCCCCCCCCCGGGGATACACGAACAAGCAATTAAGAGAGAGAGAAGGGAAGAAAAGTTAACTGACCCCACTTCCCTGCTGAATGGGTTCGATTCTCACCGAGGCCGCGAGTTTTTCACAATTGGGTCACATGAAATTACTGACGTCTGTCAAACCACTAACATTCTTAGCCTAGTAGTTCATCCGGTGGATTCCAGATGATTTCTTAGGAAATTCTGCCCGGCAGTCCGGCTAATTGCGTCCACATTGGTGGATTTCATGCGAGCAGTGTAAGTTGGGCGGGTAAAATCGATCCAAGTGGATGGCGGCGGGCCTCGTAGCTCAGTTGTAAAGCATTGGCTGCGCAAAGGCCTTCCCTGCTGTGCGGATTTGAGGCTCGCAAAGGCCGCGAGTTTTTCACAATTGGGTCAACTGAAAGTACTGAGATCTACCAACCCCCCGGCCTCTAAAGTTAATTATTTCAACCAACATCACGGAGAAGCCACCCCCGTGCGGCGTGACTGCGCGCGTGTCTGCTCCGTCCCTGGGTGGTGTTTACCCAGTCTGCTCAGTCGTTTTAACAGACAGGCTGTCAGGGTTCAGTCAGTAAAACGGAGAGAAAACAGCAGCTGCAGCAGCCCTCGTGGGGGCTGGAGTTGTGCGCCCTCTGGAGTTCGACCAATTGCAGTGCAACGTGCGGCAAAATACATGCAATGGTAGAAACACGGGGGGAAGGGGGAGGAGGGGTAGGACAGGGTTTGTCTACCTCGATGAAAGTACACGGAGAGAGAGAGAGAGAGAGCGAGCTTTGTTCTGTGAATCATCCACAGAAGGTCATCTGTATTCAGAAGAAACCGATGCTTATGGAAAGAACCTGATGACACAAGAGCCTTAGAAACGCTTAACGGTGCGCTATATGTAAACCCGCACTTCCTCGTCTGGCTAAACCAATATTCAGAATAAGATGTGATTACTGGAACAAGGAGTTTATTTGTCGGACGTTTCGGATTCTGTCGAAAAGCCTTCATCAGAGGTAACCGCAGAATAGTGTGACACATACACAGATTACGGTCCCCAATGCACAGACCCTACTCTATGCATAGATCACACAATTCTACGGTTGCCTCTGATGAAGGCTTTTTAACAGAAACCAAAACATCAGGCAAATAAACTTCTTGTTCCAGCGATCGTATGTTCTACTTCTAAACCGATATTGGTAGGCTTGTCAAAAGTAAGGAAGCACTGTTACTGAAAACTACACCAAACTGTTCGCGTTCGTAGCAATTTAGAAAAATTCATTCCCGAAACCCAGACATGGATAGAAGATCAGCACCTTACACAACTAACATAATAATCGACTAGGACAAGGAACTGTTTGGCCATCGAAATCTAAGCTCAGGTTCCTCCGGTAATCCTTGTCTGTGATAACTGCCAATCACCAGTTTAAACATCGGTACTGCATTGACGGATGACGCTATATGCATCGTCTTAGAGGTCAATCCCAGCGAGTTAGCCTATGGTTTCCATACAACCTCGGCGTTCTAGGCGGTATTATTGATTTTACACAATATTTGTGCAATACGTAATTTTGCAGTACGTACAACTGTTTTGAAAGGTTAGATCTACGCATCAAAACGCGAGCTGATGGCAACCAAATATAACGCACGCTTTTCATTCGCGGTTTGTGGTCTCGCGTCATTGTTACCGCTGGACAAGGAATTGTTTTATAATCATCATTTTTGGTGTCGTTGACGCAAACATTTGACTATCCAATGCATTTATGTGCGTACTTTCCACATTTCTAGAATCTACAATACTCGTTGCCCTCTGCCGGACAGCATGCTGACGTCAGAGTACCAGTTGTAATTTGCAGCGAACAGAACGTTAATCCAAATAGGTTGGACAGGTTACACACCAAGCCTACGTAGTCACTGCGGACGCTATGCAACTGCACGCTCGCTACCCAACGTGAAACACAGACGTATCCTCAGAGCACACCAAACAGCCCAGGTGGGCAAATAAGGGGAAGGTCAATGTCCTGTTCAACCTCAAAATACAAATGCCTTGAATGAAACCTTACAAACTGGAATTTTGCCTTGAAAACGCGGATGTGCAAGCCGAGGTACGTGTGCTCAGTCAAATCGGGGAAAAATGAATCCCTGAAGAAACATTTGGTGGATTAAGCTGGTGAAGCAGCCCATTGAGCACTAACCTGCTTCCACCGCACTTCACGAACCAGAGTCGACTGTCAGCCGCAGAAAAGTGCTGACAAACGGGAACCGTGGCGGGTACCGAAGTCAGTAAGGCCTACAGAGCTCTTTTTCCCGACAATAGTTTGCAAAGTCAGTCACTCGGCAATCGTCATGATACGGAGCTCACTTTCCAGTCCCTCTACCCCAGTAGTACCAATAAGTTAAGCAGATAGTATTATCGGCAAAGACAATGGAGACTGGCATGGCCATTTCTGGTTTATTAGCCGACGTCAGCCAGTCATAGCCAGACCGAAGTGTTGTCCCACTCTCGAACACGCGACCTTTTTGATCACAGGCAAACGCCCTAACCATCGAGCCACGAGCCGTAGCAGCTGGCAGTGTAGACAGATAGTCGCGAGTTCGAGGCTCGGGTGGGACGCCACAAGACTGGCTGACGAGGGCTAATAAGCCAGAAATGGCCATTGCAGTCTCCCTTGTCTTTGCCGGCAATACTACCAGCCTACACTGCACCTTTAGTTAGCAAAAATACCAGCAAATACTACCACTCAGCTACACTCTTGTAAGTAGCATTAGAAATAGAAGAAGTGGTAGTGGCAGTACCAGTCCTGATTGGCTAAAGTCTGGCTAGATGCCTACTATAGGTGAGTGAGGGTAGACAGTGCAGCAGTACCCGCGCAAAGTCTATTGTCACTAAAGACTAAGTTTAGACAGTATTTCAGGCTGCATTAGAGAAAGCGGCTTCCGCCCAAAGCCTGCTCGGTCATCTCGACTTCGGTCCTGTCACCGGATTAATGCGGTGGAGGGTTTGAGTGAGGTAGGCATTTGCGTATCTATTTCACTACAATCTCGAACTTAGCTCAACTTGCCGTCTCTGCTCTTGAAGACATGGTGGACTTAATCGAAATTGATGGTCATACAACACACTACCACCTGCTACGGCTGTCAGGGCCCATGTCGAGACCCTAGGCAGAGCGGAAAAGATGAGTTCCGTTAGCGGTCGGGTGAGCGTTCATTAATGAGTACCAATAAGTTAGCTTGCGGAGCTACAGTAGATGGACTATCTCATGCAATCCTACGATTTTTACAAGTAACTCCCTCTTACTCAAACGCAGCCCAAGTTGTGGCCCCCAAAGTCTCACAGCAATTAAGTTATGATCGGTCTTCAAAATACGGCATATTATGATTTATGAAGGAATAAAACCTTTTATAGAAACACCAGCTTTTTAACAAAGTGGAAAATTCCGAAAAAGTGGAAATCAGGCGTACAAGGTAAACTTAAGTTTTACATGTACAGAAAGCCCGCTCATGCAAAACCACTGAGTACATAAAGCAGCAAAAGTAAAAATACGCTGGAAAAAAAAATCGTTTTGTCAAGTTTTCGAATAAAAATGCTTCCATATTACGTGCAATATAGTGCATGGCTGTTACCGAAGAGCCTAAATTTCGAGTATGTATTCTAACATGTTTTCACGAGAACTGCTAGTTGTTCCTTTCGCTTATGCATCGCTTGACTTATGTTGAGCTAAGGCAACCACGTTTTCGCTTGATATGCCCCATTGGGAGATCACAGGAGTAATATATTGCTTCAGCTCACTTGCGGACATGCCGGTCGGTGGCTAAAAAATTTAAATAGAATTGTCGGGAACAATTGTGAACGCACCATTTTTTGTACACTAAGAGTAATTGCCTTTTGCCATATTTTTTTTGTAATTATTGCGATACTTCTATTAGGAAGAGGTTCAGATCCTCCATGTATTCTAATAAAGACTTGACGATTTTTACTGGCTTTACTCAAGTGACCATAAAAAATGATTACATTCTATGTGCTTACCAAAACCTTAAAAATAGGATTTATCTTGACAGATTTTACATAAATAACCAGCTTTTAAACATTTTTTCTCATGCAGCTGTCTTTGTGTGTTATAGTTTTAGAACCACTCAATCATGTGAAATCATTGCCGAGAAAAATGAACGTCTACTACAAAAGTGGCGAATGCATATGCTCAAGATTGATTTAGAAAAATTATAAAAAGTTAACTCTTGAAAAAAAGTTTTACTTACTTAGATATATTTTGGCATCTGATGTCTTTTTACTTTAATTTTTTGATGATGAAGTCAAGGTCAGAATGTGAAATTTTGGACAGTAGATTGATTTCCCTAACAATTAGGATATCTCCCCTGTTATAAATGAAAGAGCTACTTGTTTTATCTAAAACGGAACGGTTTTCAGCATATTTGGTTACTTCTAGACTAAGTTCTACAATAACAAATACAAAGTAGAGTGGCAATAATATCAACGGCGATTTTTGAAAAAAACTGTTTCGCAATGTCCTGTGACAACTCTGTCAAATGTTTGTTATGTTAACTGCCTCCAACTTCGCATCAATTTTACAATTAATTTGGTTGCCATATACTAATAAAGTTCGCAAACGCATTCCTTGCCTGTAACCCCTTAAATATAAAATATAAATTTCAAAACAAACTTCATTGTTTATTACTCAATTTCATGGCAGAAAACTTGGCAGATTTGCAAAATATAATTTTTAAACTTATTTCGCTCTCGTATATTCCCAAAAGTACTACGCTATCTCCTAATTACACTAACCTCAATTTCATGAATGCAAAACATAATTTTCCGTTTTGCGAACCGATATAATTAAAAAGTGTCTGCTCTTGATGAATGTTTTTATAGTGCAACATGCACACGCAATAAGTGCTTTTCCCGCATTGTTTAATAGCATAGGAAATTCCTCGGATATAAACAAACGCTGGATTTCACCCATTTTCGCCGCCATTTCCTCCCAGTATTCTGATCTGAACGTAATTAAATTCTAGTAAACGACATTTTTCGACCCAGTTCAACCCAATGAACTAACTAAACAACCTCCGGTGTGCGTTAAATCCTCCAACCCCCAACCTTGCATCAGATATGCAATCTATTGTACATTCAAGGAGATGAAGATCACGATAGCTCACCCACTCCTGGCTTCAGAGTTGAATACGGGAGATAGACAGCCCGAGGTAACGGGCGTAAAATGTGGAGCAACGCATACAGCTCTGAACTACCATTTGTATAGCCTTGCCGCCAATCAATTACCCCCGGCTCTGTCCAATTTGCCCCATCTCATCCTAACAGACTCTAAAGATAGCTTGCGGCATAAATACAATTGTGAATAGTACTCTGTAATATGCGCTAGCGAAGAAAGACTGCGTCTCAGAGTCGGTAGAAGGTTTCTGAGACACGCATAAGATGTTGGCTCTATTCAAGGGCGCAACGACGACATGAGCCGGAGCAGCAAGATATGACTGGCTAGCTAGCGTAACGGTAGTCGTCATAATGAGGGTAGTTGGCCTCACCAGTCCATCGCGCTAGCAGCGGCACCAAGACAACAGCAACAGAGTGAGGTCACACACACACACACACACGCACAGGTAGTCAGTCCGTCGGTCGGCACACACGCACACGCACGCACATCAAATCACTGCTGATGGACAGCGCGGGTGGGGTTACGAAGGCGTGCCCGCAGGCTGAGATGCTACCCGTACAGTGAAGCGGAGACCGCGGCGGCGAACACACTGCACATATGGGCTGAGGGCAGCACAGCCAGGCCAACACGACTTCCGGAGGACGTCTGCGTGTGAGCATTAAAAGGGGAGGGGGGGGGGGGGGGGAGAAAGAGGGCAGGTGGTGGTGGTCCGATGAAACGAAGACGATCGGCTGCGAACTTTCGGGCCACGTACTCAAACCGGTCATAAAGTAAGTTCATTCACAGACGCGCAAAAGCACACACGCAAACGTTAAGTACGAGGAGGAGAAGGGGAGGTGGCGAGCGCCGGGTCATCTTAACGGAGGAAGACTCAGAGGATACTGAGAGACGAGCATGCTGCGGGAAGGCGAGATGGAGGAAACAAGGCTAGCCCAAAGCCTGAATTCCAACTGGAGTTGACAATCATTGTTAGTACAGTTGACGGAATTTCCGTTCGACAAGACATCCCCTCTCCGGTTGCGAACGTTGGGAGACTGCAATTGCAGACGGATCGCCGGACACGGTCGTACTCACCGGGGCGCCAAAACGTCATTGCTATGATCGTCTGACTAAGACAGGAAAGCACAGGGCGATATTGCACACGCAAAAATCACAGGGGAGGTGGACCACTTCAGCCCAAAGTTTGTTCCCACTTAGCGGACAGATCACTGATAGGGGATAGGATCAGATAGTCTGAACCTGTGACAAAAATGAACGCCACAGAGATGGAGGCGGGGGGGGTACAATTGGTAAATTCGTGTAGTAAATGGTCCCCACGCCAGTTAACAAAACAGACACCTGTCGGAAACTGGTGTCTTCGCTGAGACAGCCACCGCAGTGCAGTGCAGACAGACAGACCGACGTGAAGATGCAACGTCCTCCCACTCCTAAGTGAGTAGCATGAGCACGTAGCCATGTCCGTCCCATCCACTATCAAACGGGTCATCAGCCCAGAACGACGTACTACCCCTACATGCTTTACAACCATTTCCCGACAGAAGAGAGAGAGAGGGAGGCTGTCCGTCAATCCACCCTCGGTTTATTCATTAGTTTACCCATACAAAGTCAGCAGCAATTGGCTGTGCAGGAAGGCACAGTTACGTTTACCGCCAGGCAGGATAGTAGTTGGAAGGTAGGCTGAAGCTTTAGACTCTGGCGATCTACAGTTTATGGTGGCACGGGTGAATGAGGCTGCAAAATCGGTCGTTTCTCATGCTGTGTCCCTGAGCAAGAGAAGGCGCCCCTTGAGATTAATGGCTGCCAACTTGAAGAAGTAGACAGTTTCAAATACTTCGGAGCGAAGTTGCTGCCAAATTGACAGAGTAAGAATGACATTGTTTCCCGAATTGACGCAGCTCGACGAGTTTTCTCCAGCCTTTAAAAGTGCCTATGGACCCGACGGGATATTTCTATCTCAACAAAGACCTGCTTTTACCGTGCATCTGTGCGGTACGTTCTCCTATAAGGATGCGAATGTTGGGCTTTGCGCGTGGAAGATGAACAGAAACTGGAAGACCTTGACCACTACGGTCTGAGGAACATCCTTTGAGTGAAGTACACCGACTTCGTCTCAAATGAAACAGGCCACACTTGCTGTGACAAAATCACAAGGATATCCCGGGCCATTCAGGAAAGACGACTGAGGTGGTTTGGACACAGTCATTGACGAAACTAAATATGCATTCTCAGCCATTCTTAGAAAGGCGACGCCTCGATGATTAACGCAGATTTGCCGGCCCAATGTGTGAAGTCACCGACTGGTGGTCTGACAGTCAGGCTGCAATGGCCTCTTCTTAACATGACCCCTGGCACTCTCAGACATGTGAACCATTCACCCCCCTTTTATGGAAAACCCTGTTTCTCGTGCTCGGGAGTCAGTTCATGTAAACAGTACAGGCAGATGAGGTCATTCGGTATGACAGCAACTGTGCTCATTCCCAGCACCAGTCAGCTGACCGGCTTGGGCTGTGGTTGGAGCTTGAGAATGGTGGCGGATTCCATACGAGCGGGTAAAATCGACCCAAGCGTGATTAAATTCACCATTCATGGTGAGCCTCGTAGCTCAATGGTAGAGCGTTGGCTGCGCAAAAGCCTTCCCTGCTGCGTGGGTTCGACTGCCATGGAAACCTGAATTTTTCACAATTGGATCAACTGAATTCGGCCAGAGCTGCCAAATCCCTCTCACAATAAAGAGTGAGTTCGAGGACTCAGCGCCTTTTCCTAACTATAAACAATCTGATGCGCTTGAGGCTGTCACACGGACCTAAAGGCCATGGCCTGGACGGCTGCCAACTGAAGGGGTAAATCGGAATAGGCAGTGAGCTTCATGTGTGTCAGCGTGGAGAAGCCCACTGGCGGACTGTGAGTCAGACTGCAATGGCTAATTCTTAACGAAGCCTCTATGGCACCCTCACTCCATGGAATGCGAGCCAGGTATGGCCGCACGCCTAGGGGCGGCTCCGGCAGCGCCAGCCACAAGCGCTATCTCCCGTTTCTGGTCTGCTTGATATTGTTAGGACACCGGACTCCGATGGCGGAGAGGGAGCGAGTGCAGTAGATGCTACGCAAGTCTACTCTCACTGTCACCTAATTCACGCAAAATTCATCATTCCTGTTCCACCTTATTGTTGCAGGGCACGGGGCGCATCTACTCAGATATGGCGGTTGGGGACGCACAGAGAATGCCCAGCGGCCCAGTGTGCTCCGGTGTTGACACCTCGCTAAACAAATTTGGCGATTTTAAGACTACATACTGTCCCGGGGAGTGCGCAAAGTCACTCCTTGCAATGCAAATTACGTACAACCACAGGCGAGACAAGCCAGAGAGAAAGAAAAAAAAATAGTCCCGACTGTGGCGAGACTTCAAGTCAGCGCTAGCGTCGTCGTCACATGCCGGCGTGGACGCATCACACACACACACACCGGCTGGCAGTGTGCCAAAGTCATGAATGTGTATGCTCTATGCGCTAGACAACAGTGCCAGAGGTGGGGGAAAAGGGTCTTTCCGCCAGTCGCGTTGGCATGCCTGCATACGCCTATACAAACACACACAGGCTCACATACAACTGAACATTATCCGAGGCGGAGGAGGAGGAGTAGAAGTGGTGACAACAGCGGCCGCGGCCGCGGCAGAGAAAGAGTCACGGCCAGGCTTGGAGCGTAGCCTGGCTAGTGTTCTGACGACCAGGGGCTCAAGTGAGCGCACGCACGCACGCGCAGACCTGGCACAGTTCCACCAAGTCTCAGACAGTCCGGTCAGAATTCGTGACGAGAGCAGGGCGCGATGAAGACTGTAAGGCGTGGCGCAGCGTAGCGCAACTGGCCTGGGGTGATTGGGCGCAGGCAAACTTCATACGGTTTTCTCCCTGCCCCATCCAAAGGCCGACGCTGTGTCCGCCGCCGCCGCCGCCACCACCACCGCTGCGCGCGCACAAACCTGCTTTCCGGCGGATTTGTTGTACACAGGGAGGGTTTCAGCGCCCACAGTCGTCGTCGTCGTCGTCGCCGTCGGATGATTCACGCCGGACGCTGCTGCGCAACAAACAAAAACAAGCTGACCAAAACAAACAGCAGAGCCTACAGCAGTTGGGGATGGCTGTCGCTTAGTCACACCACCTTCCGGAACATGACGTCGACAGACAGTCTGTCTGTCCCCCCGGATGATTGGTGACCGATGTCTGGACCGCAGACTGCTCGAGGGTCTCCACAACACGGCGAATAAAAAGAGCGGTTGGATTTTGGGTGTCTGAAGCGAATACCCTGATAGTGAATGCGCCTATCTCGCGTGTATATTAGCTAACAGCACCAGTTTAACGCTGTCGTAGGGCATATTCTGACAATGGACGCTAATCCAACTGGGCTGTATTTCTGCAAATGAAACCATTAAAAGGTAGTGTGGACACCATGGCAGTCGGACGGACTTATATTTCCCTCCTCCCTAGTGTCAGCAGCGGCAGCAGCCTTAACCGTAACTCTAATTTCCTGGTATTTTAACGCAAAGCCACCCGTACCACGGGCAGTTCCAGTCCTCATCATCTGCCCTCGGGAAGCGGCCGGCTGAGCAATCCCCACCGCCGCAGTTGACAAAGGAAAGCGGCCCGCCTAAGAATGCGGATTGCAGTCGATAAGTGTATACCAGACGTTCATAACGCAAATACTAAAAGACGAAAGAATACCGCAGGGGTGACAGCCAGGAGCCATTACGAGCCTATTTGATCAGTTAGCATTCCTCCAAGCAACGCGGTGGCTCCGGCGGGATTATAGGGAAAGTAGACTCGCGCAGAATCCACACCACTCCCCCGCCGACCCGGTCATGTTCCAACCTCCTCGCGGTACCGGGTCCAGTGGACGTCGACTTCCAAGAAGACGTCTACGAATGGAACTTACAGGATCAAACCCCAACGACATGCAAGAAGTGCGCCGAAAGATGACCGTCATATTTTTGGAGTCGGGAGCCGAAGCGCCAGCAGCGGTATCTCGATACCAGGAAGCTGGCTGGTGGCCTAGAAGGCGTTTGGAGCTTTCAGGAGACGTAGAAATGAATCCAGGACCCAGGCGGCCTTGTCCTTGCTGTGGAAAGTCGGCACACAAAGGACGTGCCCAATGCGACATTTATGGAGCCTGAGAGCATCTAAAGTGTTTAAAGATGACAGTAGGACAGGCCACATCCACCAAGGAGAAGAATGAGATCAACTGCCGCAGGTGCAGCGCAGAGACGTCGACCTCACCAGAACACCCCACGGGTACGAGAGGCCTTACTCGTACGACTACGAGTGCTGGCTATACCCATAGGACCTGTGCCCGACCCTCGCTCGACCATGTAGTGTTGCCCGCTCACTCGCATCAGCCGCTTGCAGAGACCTCAGTGTCTTCCGCATCCCTCCCAGCCGTATCCACCAACCTCAACACAAAAATACTGCTGCAACTGTAAGGCGAATATAGCGGGTAACATCATACCATTACAATGTCCTGACTGCTCTGCTTGCTGCCATAAATCATGCTCTGGTATGACCCGTTGGAAACTCACACAAGTAACAAAATAACGTGAAGAATGGAGGTGCGCTGAACATGATGGATCATCAAATCCCAATCCTACCAAACGGAGAGTATCCGAACAGGAAAGATGCAGCAAATGCAACAACCTGATACACTCCCGAAACCGAGGACTCCGATGTGAGAGATGCCTGAAAGTGTTCGATCGCAAATGCTCTGCACTGGAGAGACCCGCCTGGGAAAGTGCTTTGAAGGAAACCTGACAGTGCCACGCCTGCCTTGTGGAACTCAACCTTAACCAACAGGTGACTACTGATGAAAGGATAAAGGATCCCAGCTATCTACGCATCTTGCAATGGAACCGCGACGGCCTGATGCCCAAAGTCACGGAGCTGTGCAAGTTACTCACAGAACAGAATATTGACGTGTGCTGCCTTCAGGAGACGAAACTCAGAGATACCCAACTGAAGTCTAAATTCCCAGGATACGGGGCCCTAAGAGGGACAGAGAATCAGGTTTCGGAGGAGGTCTGATGACGATTATCCGAGATGGCATCCCTTATGAGTTGGTACAAGCCCAACAAACCGGCATCCAAGAACTTCAACACATCCAAATGTTCCACGAAGGACAACCTGATCTGGAGATTACAAACATATATATCCCGCCAATACGTGCTAGAAATGATGGGACGTTCAGTGAGGAACCTAATATCCATCTACTCCCTAGTCACTCCAAAATGATGTGGCTCGATGACTTCAATGTGCACTCGGGACTATGGCAGGACGGAGTGAGAGAGGACGAGCGAGGGAGAATAGA
The DNA here is from genome assembly GCA_036362985.1 of Ligula intestinalis. Classification (NCBI taxonomy): domain Eukaryota; kingdom Metazoa; phylum Platyhelminthes; class Cestoda; order Diphyllobothriidea; family Diphyllobothriidae; genus Ligula; species Ligula intestinalis. The sequence goes on from JAYGXS010000004.1 coordinate 29,012,837, forward strand.
AGACTGGATAAGAGAAAAAGAGCTTGCCGTCCTGAATGAGCCGGCATGCATTATCTGTCTCCGAAATGGCGGACGCTCAGGCACATCTCCGGACATATCCATCACTGCAGCAACAGTGGCAGCAGAGACAACCTGGACAGTACTCAACACGTCCAGCTTCGACCACAAACCCATTGTCATCCAGAGGGCACAGGAAGAGGATAAGTCAACCAGCAAGATGAATCTGTTACGCTGGAAGATATCCGGAGTGGACTGGGAAAAGTTCAACGAAGTCGCAGAAAATTATCTACATAACCATCCACCACAGACATCAAAGATTGCAGATCGCGTTGGAACCTTCACTGAAGCAATCATGGAAGGGCTTCGCAGAGCTGCAAGGAAAGTCAGAGCGGGGGGGGGGAAGACGGCTAGCGTATGGTGGACTGCAAAAGTTGAGGGGGTCACAAAGGAGCGAGACAGGCTGGCCAGTGAGGGGAAGAGGAATACGGCGGAGTGGAACCAGGCATGTGAATTAGAAAGAACGACTACAAGCGAAGAGAGGACAAGGACATGGCGAGAGTATCTTGACACTGTCAGAGAGGACTATGACCCATCCAAAACGTGGGGTACTATTCATATGCTACAGGGAAAAACAAGTCAACATCTGACCATGTTATCCTGCAGGGGGACCGCCATCTCGTCATCGACAAACGCTTTTAAAAGTCAGTATGCCAGTGTGAACTGACTGAGACTGGCCAAACATGAAAGAATGATTAACAGATACGCAGCGGAAGCGCGGAAAGAAGCCCTCCACGTTGAGAATGATAACTCCTACGGATGGGAGTTTACCATCAACAAACTGATTGAATCCTTACAACAATATAAGGACAAAAAGGCATGTGGAGCGGATGAAATCCCTCCGAGGCAGTAAAAAGCCTATCTACAAATAACAAATTGAAGCTACTAAGCATTATAAACCAGAGCTGGCGGGATAAGACTATACCCCAGAGCCATTATAGCACCAATCTTGAAGGCCGGCAAAGACGCAGGGAAACTGGAATCGTACAGACCCATCAGTCTGACCTCTATGGTGGGAAAGGTCTGTGAACGATGGTCGAACGCAGACTCCGACACTGGGCTGAAGGTAACCAGAAGCTGGTAGGCTATCAAGCCGGTTTTCGGAAGACTAGGAGCACTGAGGACCAGCTGATCCGACTATCTCAGTCGGTATCAGATGGTTTCCATAGTAAGCCATGCAGAAGGACAGCTTTGGCTCTCATCGATTTCAAAAAAGCCTACGACACGGTGTGGAGAACCTGTCTAGCGCTGAAAATGGCAAAAATGAAGGTACCAAATTGCCTACAGATTTGGATCGAGAGCTGGCTGACCAACCGTCTAATGCATGTGCGATACAACGGACGCCTCAGTATGGAGTTCAGACTTACAAGGGGCCTCCCACAAGGAGCAGTTTTCTCCCCCCTCCTTTTCGACATCTTTATAAATGACCTTGGGGATGGCATCGGAGAGGACGTTGAGGTGAGCCTTTTTGCGGACGATGCTGCGGTATGGAGCCAAGATACCAACCCCGACAAGGCCATCCAACGAGTGCAGACCGCGACCGAAATGATGGTCCGATGGAGCCGAAAGTGGAAGATGCAAATGAAAGTCCAAAAGACGGAGTTAGTAGTGTTCAGTACGACCCCAAGTGAAAGAAAAGGAGTTAGGGCGATCGAGGTTGATGGATTGCAGATCATCCAAAACCGACGGCGAAATTCCTTGGAGTATTGCATGACTCGGGGCTAACGTTTAATGGAAACACTGATTTTGTCCTGGAAAAGGCGGAGAAGCGACTTAATATGATGAGGGCCTTAGGTGGAACAACCTGGGGATGGCGGCCGGAGGACATCAAAAAAGTCTACACTGCCTGTGTGCGGCCGGTGATTGAGAACGGATCAGCAGCATGGATGCCGTGGATCTGCCGCTCACGACTTGACAGGTTGTAACGCCTGAACCTGAAAGCAGCTCGAATTACCACAAGCCTCCCAATCTCATGTCCGACGGAGATGGTGCTACTAGAGGCCGATATCCATACGATAGAAAAGAGGGGCAGGTTCGAGGCCATCAGGGCCTACGAACACAGCCTGAGACTTCCCGCACAAAGTCTCCGCAGACAGATGGCCGAAAAGCAGCAGCAAACCCGGCTAAAGCGGATCTCAACCTGGAGGGAGAATGCGCGGAGATGCCTAGAGAGCTTTTCGCTAATAACACGCTAGCCCCATGGCGACGACCCAAAATCAATATTCTAAGGAATTTTGAAGATCTCTGCAGTAAAGCAGAGATGGTAGAAAATTGGAAGCGAATGGAGGATGAGCTCAACTCCCTACCGGAAACGTCCCTGACTATTTATACCGACGGGTCGGCGATAGATGGATGCAGATAGGGAGATGCGGGAGTCGTGGTAACGAAAGGAAGTTGGAATAACTACTCAACAATTGCAACGTCCAGGAGAAGGGGCGCATGCTACAGCTCATCCTTGGATGCCGAGATGCTAGCACTACTGATGGCGGCGGAATGGCTAGAGCACCCACCCGAGAATTTGAGTTCTGCGAAAATCCTTACTGACAGTAAATCCGCTGTAGAGGCCTTACAGAACTTCGGGACGGGAGAAGATCTAAAGAAACCGTTAGTACAACAAGTGATAGATGTTCTGGAGAGAGCCACAACAGGAAGGAGGGTGGAAATTGCGTGGACTTTCAGCCACATCGGTATCCCCGGGAATGAACAAGTAAACGCTGAAGCATTAGCGGCCAGGACTGAACCGGACGGTAGACCAACATCATTTGCGGCAACGATGAAAGCAGTCAGACGAATGACCCCCAGGACACAAATGACACATGGACCCGGCCGAAGAACGTATACGGCCCCTATCAACTGGGATGAAGAGAAGAAAATGACTCGGCTAGATAGAACGACTCTTGCGAGATAAAGGACCGGGCATTGTCCAAAGCTGAATCACATCAGGAAGCGGTACAATCTGACTGATGATTCCACGTGGGCAGCTTGTGGAGAGGAAGAGACCAACGAACACCTGATGGAATGCGCAGCCGAGATGGTCGCCAGAGTTCATGAGTTTGGTGTCGACTGCAGACTGAGAGCGCCGATCGACCTAACCGTCCGAAGACCCTCTGCCACAGTCCGGTATCCAAAAAAGATCCGGAAATCGTGGTTCTAAAGCCTCTTACCTTGCAACAACAAAAACTCTCACGCCGGACTCGATGTCAAGACAAAAGCCTAAAAGGCCGGTGATGAGGGAAGGCGCAGGCGACTGACGCGACCAACGCTCTACAGACGTGTCCACAGCACGCCTAGCTAGGTAGGCTACCGCCTAGAAGCGCCATAAAAGGTACATGAAGAAGGAACCACCGAACTTGACTCCCAGCACGCAGTTAGCCATTCCACACAACAAGACACATTGGACCGACTGCGGTGTCCAAGTTATCCCATCAGTTGACAACCCTCCAAGCTACTACGGCTTTTAGCGCACCGTGATGGCTTCAAACGCATCAGATTGATTATATTGAAGAGCGAAATGCGCTGAGAGTCTACCTCACTCTCTCCCCCACCGCCAGCCACAGGCCACCGTCTAGTTGATCAGTCGTCTGATGTGGGATTGGCGCAGTGCTGTCGTTGTCCTTTTCAGCACATGGCTGCCCAGTAGTACTGAGAAAAGCAGATAATGAGCCATGTCAGGGAGGCGAAAAAACGGCCCCCTCCCCGCTCGGACAAAGAGATGTTTCAGTCGTAAAAGGGAATGCAAAGTCCATCCCCTTGCGCGTACATAGCTCGCCCACCGAAGATTCCGCGGTAGATGTGTAATGCAGGCGGCAGGGTATTAATTAAAGGCCATGCGACGTTGGCGACAGGAGCTAGGAAGTTAATGAGCCGACACCTAACGTCAGAGGGCTCAGCAAAGTGATTGACCAATTGGCTCCAAAAGGACCTGGTACACCCTGGGGCCCAAAGAGCACACAACTTAAGGTGGACAAAGAATGTACTTCAATCGACCTTAAAACGTTTGCGGAGAAAGTAGGAACTACTTAACGCCATCGCTGGCTGCTGATGTGCTAGGGAAAAACTCCGACTTTGATTTGCATCAACATTCCATCTTTACGAGGCGATGTACTATACCGCGACCTTGACTACGGTGCAAAGGACAATTTGGCGGGCACAAAGAATCAACTAGGCACACATCCGTAACGCCAAAGTAATTTACGGTAGATGCCCACGAGGAGGGGTTGAGAGAGCGTCCTTTTAAAGGTACGAGGCAAATCAAGTGAGTTTGGAAGCTATCAGTTCTCAGATAAGGGAAAGTTTGGAACCGGAAGACCGTGAAATGCAAATAGTAAAAAGGACACTGAAATAGGTGACGTAAGGGGACTAGGTTAATCAGTTTGAATTAACCGACCGGTAGTTGAAGCATTTAGAGTTTTCTACTAAAGCAAATATCTTAAAGAAAAGCCTAGCATAGAGATGTCAAAAATAAGCTCGAAAATAGGTGTCGTGGCTACCAAATTAGGGGGCCGGACTACTGGTACTAGCCGTTTCTTCTGCAAGCATATGCACAGGATTATAAAGCAATACGGGGATTGGTCATTTAAAAGGTACTCCCTCGTAGAGCAGGCGGCTTTGCATCAAATTTCCAGGGAGAGGCACCTATTCCCATGTCTTAATCCACACACGGAATAATCTCTCCCCCCACCCCTTGGAGGTCAGAACAAGGCTACCCGCAATACGGGAGGGGGAGGGGCGTACCTATTCCCGTGAGATACTAGATCAGGAAAGGGAAAGTCCACTGATTCAAGCAAGTGTTTACAATCACCCTACTGTATGTCTATCAATGCGACTGCCCAGGCAGTAGACGAAATTAAAGACAGTCCTTAATGAACGTTCACCCGACTGCAAACGCAACTCATTTGTCCCGCTTTGCCTTGGGACTCGACAAAGGCTCTGAAAGCTGTAGCAGCTGATGGTATAGGCGGAAAGTACTGCCGGCAAAGTTCGAGGCTCAGGCGTTACACCAATTGTGTCTGGGCATGACTACCAACCTCCCTTGTATATGCCGGCAATACTATCAGTAAAGACAATTTTACCAATGACACGATACATGGCAATAAAAAAACACAGAAAAATTTAGTGGAAATAAGTATCGCGGTATCTCGTCGTGTTTTTGCGACTGGACTGTCGCCGCATCCTTCTCCTTTGCCTACCTACCTTGTTATCACCGCCCGAGACGGCAAGAATGTTGCCCGTGAGCGACCAGGAGACGTGCCAGACCACATCGGAGTAGGTCTGCAGCGGCAACAACTTCCAGACGGCGGGTTCGGTGGCGGTGCCGAGCTGGTCCGCAGCACTCTGGTGGCCGGCGCTGCCACTGCCGCGTTGGCACTGCCAAATGATGACACGACAGTCCTGGCCACAGCTGGCAATCAGTTGGCGGGAGAGTGAGAGGCTGGGTGACCAGGCCACGTCACGCACCCAGTCCGTGTGGCCCTCCAGACGCGCCTCCTCCACCCAATTCCGGCCACTGCTTTGATCTTCCCTAAATATACACAAAAAACACATACATTCGGAAGCCGGTGAAACGAAAATCTAGGCAAACATGCATATACGCCAGATACAAGAAAAACAATAGTGAATGCACGATGATATCCGCAACTGACCGAAGTAACGGAGTAAAGTACATGCAGGCAAACAAACAAAACGCTGGACACCGGATTTTTAGCGGACGGGGAGTGACATGATTGTCTAATAACAAGAAACGAGACCAAAAAGGCCTGTTGATGGATACTTCGGTCTACAATGATCGCTTCTTGAAGGCCAAAAGGTGACCAGTTAGTCCAGTGGTTTACAAACTGTTAGTTTTGACCTAACGTCCGATTTCCTCGATTGTGCTCATATAGGCGGACCTTCAATTGTCGTCCAGTTTCCCAACGTAGTTGCAGTCGCAACGGTTGCAGCATTTAAGGTGAACGACCACAGGGGTTTCAATAGCCTGCATTGCATGGCGACAAATATGTTTAGGAACCTCATTCACCCTCGGCACCACGTTCCGGGATCCATAACAGCATGACAATGCTTAAGACCTTTTCAGCAAAACCACTAATGCTTAGTCTAGTTTCCCTTCTTGAAGACGGATACAAGGACGGCCAAGGACGAAAGAACCCCACCTTCTCACGCCTGCACACTTTTCCAATAAAGTTATGATAACAGTGTCGACATATAACTTGGAGATTTCAGCAGGGATGTCGGCCTCCTTGGATGCCTTTTTGTCATGAGTCGCATGCTCTGGTCATAATGAACAGCGAAGTTCCAGTGCAGATACTGAAATTCGTTTGGAGGAGGATGCACTGAATATTCTACGCTGAACATTGTAGCCTGGCAAAGGCCAGGCTATCTTCACATATCCAAGTTGCTTCATTTTCTCATTTATTTGATGGGCGATGTGTGCGAAGCTTTGGCGCTGGGTACTTTGAAACTTTGGCCTCCTGGTAGGCTGTGAGGAAATAAAATATTTGCTAACTAGCACTTTAGCACGCATTGACATGACATGCAAGGACAGTACAGGGACAACTACAGTTTTTATGACGGCAAAGGTTAATGTGTAATTAGTGTGGGGGGGGGGGGGCAGGGAAACACAAGGACATAGGCGCAGGTGCAAGTGTGTATGTGCAGGCAGATGCCCGACAGGTGATAGGTAGAACCCAGTTCGGGGGCCAAAACGACGATCATACCGAGAAAGAGAGAGCGAGAGGAGTCAGGTGGACGACAGTAGAAGAGTATGCGGTCTGATACAGTCAGTCCATGTACACCAGATAGTGCGGAATAAGGAATGTTGAGGATGAGGTGACTAAAGTGAATGAAGGAAAACCCCATACACCCTCCTACGTCAGTTAATGTTCCCGATTATACTCGGCAGCAGAAGGGGCCCACGACTCAATGGTTAGAGCGTTGGCCTTGAGAAAAAAAGGCCCCGGGCTCGAATACCAGGTGTTCAAAACCTGGATTGGGTGTGGCTGGCTGATACCGGCTGTTAAGCTTGAAGTGGCCATTCTAGTCAGCCTTGTCTTTCTGTTTATATCATTACCTGCTGTGCAGCTGGCGGCGGGGCTCAAGAGCGAACCCCAAGACACAACAGGATGAGTGAGGAACCGGTGAGCGCGATATAAACCGGCAACACAACGAGCCCGAGGTTAGAGCGTTGGTCTTCTAACAAACAAGGCGGCAGGTACGAGCCTCGGGGGTCGCCAGCCCTGGGATTGGGCACGACTGACTGACGATGGCTAAAAAGCCAGAAATGGCCATTCCAGTCAGCAGAAACCCGAATCCAGGCTCCTGCAATTATTAGTCGAGCGTTCTGAGGATCGAGCCACGAACTCATTGTCCCATCGGTTGCGATCGGAGATAGGAGTGCTCACCGTTAATTTTATGAGACCTACTCGTTTCATGATGCTTTGGGGCTCGATAAACAGCTCAGTAGACAGTCATTCAGCGACTGGTAATATATGCAGAGGGAGACTACCTACAAAGATAGTGGAGACTGGGAGGGCCACTTTTGATCTAAAAGCCATCCGCATACAGCCATACCCCATGGCTCAATGACAGGACTTTAGACTTAATGCTCAAAGGTTTATGGTCCTAACCGCAGGTTATTAACGCCTGCAGCTAACTACGGCGGACAGAAGACGGCTAATAGTTCACAAACGACCACCCCAATCTCCTTCACTCTTCTTAGTACTCCATTGGTGCCGCACAAAGTGCCAAAATTTGCGTTAGACTTAACGCACAGTTCTTTTGTTGTAGATCATAAAGGGTTAAAGTGTGAATCAGGTGAATACTTTGTCTTTTAGTGTGACCCAGTTTCCTGTTCAGAGTCCCCCGCTCAGGGAGTTAAGAAAAGTGTATCTCACTCCTCATTTTTTAAAAACAGCCAAGGCAAGGATGACTGGACATGGGTGTGGAGGCAGCAGGTTTCCCTGATCAACCCACATGAATCGGGTTTCGCCTGGTTTCCCACTGGATATGACTCAAGACCGAAGTGGATGCAGCATATAGCCATACCTTATGGCAAAATGACAGGGCTTTAGAGTTAACGCTCAGCGCGCAAAGGTTTAAAGTTCCAGCCTCGGGTTATTAACACCTGCGGTTAACTAAGGCTAACAGACGACGGCTAATAGTTCAGAAACTACCATCAAAATCTCCTTTACCTTTCTTAGTACTCCATTAGTAATGCACAAAATGCGAAAGTCGCGATAAATGCAGAAGTTGCAAACTTTATAGAGCGCGTGATTGCGCAGCGATCGCATTATACAAACGCTCAATCGCCATGTAAGTCCCCAACTCATTTTTTAGTTTGTTGTCGTTAATAAAGGGTTCAAGTGCGAATCAGGTGAAAAAGTCATACTCCAGCATGGCCCAGTCTCCGATTCAAAGTCCACCACTTAGGGAGTGAAGAATTGTCTATCTCACTCGTCATGTGCCAATAGCAGTCAAGATGGGAACCACAACAGACGCGTCCTCGACCGCGTTCCCACCCGCCCTCACGGCAGCCAAGGTCTGCTACACCAATCTCCCTACGGTGGATCTATCTCCCCTCTTCTCCATCTGTGTTTTTGATGACGGAGCAGCCCCTTCCGACCAGGTTGCTCCGACTCCTCCTCCTCCTCGCCGCCGGGATTGAAGCCCCCCGGCGAGGCTCCTGAACCAACAAGGGCTACTAGCCAGCCAGCCAGCAACAGCTCTACCAGCCGTCTCCTTTACTGGTGCAAATACCTAGAACGCAAACCTTCGCATTTATTATCATCCTTGACCAAATATGCCTATGAATGTTGTATTCAAGAGCGACTTTCGTTGTTGGCAGATTAACTTATCGTGTATCTATAGAATGCTAAAAAGTTCAGTTTTAAGCTGCATATAGATGTTTTTCCGGTACCGATAAAGTTGGTTGCTCACCTTCGATACCCATTACTTCTCGTCTTGTGGTTTCTTTTAGTTTAGTTCATTATTTCTTTCACCAGTTTAGTTAGATACCACCAACTTTAAAAATGCACTTAAACAAAACTAAAATAATACCGCAAGACAATTCTGGGGCAAGGGGTATCTAAGGTGGGCGACTAACTTTATTTTTTACCGTCTTGCCATTTCATACGCGCATTTCAACGAGCAGAAGAATTTGGTGTACGGTCCATTTTACCATAAACCTTAACTACAGTAGTCGTCGAAAATCACGCAATATGCCGACATATGCGAAAGATTGATACTCTTTCGCTAATCGGCATTGACTTAGGTTGAGGTACTGATTAGCTTGTAGCATATTCTGAAGTCGTTTCGGTCATAATAGGATGCGGGCGTTTTAACGAGCTTCGTTCTGACTACTAGCAAAACGTATTCATTGTAAAAGCTGGCTACTTAAGTAGCATGCCTTTATATCATTTATTTCGACTATCTTTATAAATACAAATATATTTAATGGAAAACATGCAAGAAACAATTATTTCTTGTACCTGTTTGATAGCAAATCACGCCTTCTGTATATTTTTTACTTAAAGAAAGGGTATTATCATCCTTAAAGGTTGAGCATCAGACCCGACTATTTGCTTTTCTGAGTTTCCAAACTCGTACGGCAGTTCATCCTGAGAGGCAAAAACAGAAATAAAATAGGCGAACCTTATAGGGCGTGTAAGCCAGCCTACTATTCTTGAAGCAGGTCTGGAGGTGATTGCGCTGGACTCTATAAGCCGGCGCCAGAGATAACAGCAACAGCTCTACGGGAACCACAACTGACGCGTCTTCGTTGCGTTCCCACCCGCCCTCACGGCAGCCAAGGTCTGCTACACCAATCTTCCTACGGTGGACCTATCTCTCCTCCTCTCCATCTGTGTTTTTGATGACTATGCTGCACCGACTCTTCCTCCTCCTCGCTGGCAGAATTGAAGCCAATCCAGCAGGACTCATCATCCAAGAAGGGCTACTAGCCAGCCAGCAGTCAAGACAAGGATGGGTGGACACAGGTGTGGGCACATGCCTCGTCATACCTCACATGTGCTGACCGATCAATCGAAACGAATCAGGGTTCCCGCTGGATATGACTCAAGGCCGAAGTGAACATCATTATTAGCGCGTGTGGCCGCCATCCTCTTTATGTGTTCGGACGCCCCATGCGCGCACACTTACATGCCCGCAAACACAACAAAGAGGTAATAGCGGCCGAGCAGTCGACACGAATCAGGGTTCTCGCTGGATATGAGTTGAGACCGAAGTGAATATTATTAGTGTGTGAGAGTTCCAGGTATTACTGGCCGCCATCCCCTTTACCTGTTTGGACGCCCCATGCGCGCGCGCACGCACACCCACGTAAACACCGCACACGCAGAGAGAGAGAGAGAGAGGTAATAGTGTGCGGATGGATGAGAAGCATGTTGCACATCTCATTATCACACATGGTAATCAGCACAAGTCCGTCGCTAGAGGAGGAAGCATGCGCAAGCTAGCGCGCGCCCGCGTTTACGAACGGTGCCCACTCCTCTCGCTGTGTGTGCTGCGGTCTAGGCAGCGTCTCCGCAGAGAGAGAGAGAGAGAATGGTTCACGCGCCCTCACTCGCTCGGCGCCGGGTCGGGCAGTTAATATTAGTCATCATCGTGGCCTGCGTGTGTCCTCCTCGCCCCCAGTGAGGAGGTGGTGGTGGCGGCGGCGGTGGCAATGACGGATGAGGCCAATCTTGTGGCTTACTACTACTACGGCGCCGCACAGAGGTCAGCTGGAACGCAGGGTGACTACGACGCAGCAGCGACCTTAGCAGGCCAGAGGCGTGGTGAACACACACACAGAGCAGCTATAGGGACGACAGCGCCGGCATCGCAGGGTCACAGTGAGGACGTCGAGGGTGTGACGCACGCACACACACACAAGTACCTCGGGCCAAGGCACACACACGCCCGCAGGATGAGGACGTGGTGCTGGCAACGAGTGGGGACGATAGCGAGGTCACGAGTAGAGGTCTGCACCGCCGCCGCCGCCACCGCCGCTACCACCCCACCTCAGGATTGCGATCGTCACCACCCGGCCTCGGTGTCATGTGTGTTAGACGGCCAGCGCGAGCTCACATGACGACCACGACGACTTTAACGAGGACACTGGCGTTCGCTGCCGCCGCCGCCGCCGCCGCCGCCGCTCGTGGCCGAGAGCGCGGCAAAGAGGTTGGTAAACGCCACTTTCGTGAGACGAAAGTGGCGTTGGGCGGCCGGGGGTGCGCGATCGGAGGTGTCCATTTAGAGTCATAAGTTTGGCATCAGGAAGGCTCGTATCAGTGGTTCCCTCGTTTGAGTCGATATTATAATACAGCGACACTTTAAAACGGTCAAGCAATTTGCTCATCACATCCTCAGTGAGATTACTCACCCTCTAAACTCAGTGGGGGCTCAGTAGGGGGGGGGGGTTGAGCCCAATCGAAAAATATACAGAGGCAGAACGAAAGGGAAAAACATTTGGTTATTTACAACAACCAAGTAATCCAGCGTCCATTCAGGCGCGGCTTTCGAATTTGAGCCACCCATTTTTTGCTCTCCATTCACGCGGGAATTTATTATCCTATACCATCCCCTGCTTGGTTTGTCTGCACTTGTGATCATGAGGTCATTTCTACAGTACACTGCTACCTTTTGAAATGCACGAAAACAAGTTATCTTACCTACAACACATCAACATTCCAACATTTGTCAAATGAGGCCAATCTGTCGCATTTGAAATTCAATGCCTTCGACAATTCTCCGCACCACACGGAAAAGAACACACAGATCCGGTTGGCAACAAAGAAAAAAACGTAAGCCTCTACAAGAATTGTCACTTCCAGGTTTCATGTCGACAAATTGCAGATCCCTGTTTAACAAAAGTGTCGAATTATCGGAACTCCTGTTGAAAAGAGAACATAAGAACTCTGCAGTCATCTGTCTGCAAGAAACTTGGCTCAACAGCGACATCGAGTCGGAACTCATCACCCCACAATATTTTTACGCCTATCGTTAGGACAGAAAATCCTTAACCAGCGGCAGAGATGGTGGAGTGGCTGTCTTTGTAAACCAGCAATGGTGCACAAATTGTAAGCCCTTATTCTCTTATTCAGACGACTTAATAGACGCCATTGCTGTAGTATGCAAGCCCAGATTTTTAAGCAATTCTAAAGGCATCATTTTTGTCAGTATTTACATTCCTCCCTCTACATGCCAACGTGCTTTAGGCACCTTTTTCGATTTTCTGTCCCAAAAACTTGCTGCACTGTCTTGCGAGCATGTCATAATTTTAAGCGGTGATTTCAACCGTGTAAATCTTCGTCCCCTTACACTGTCAGGTTTAGACGATTTAGTTTCCTTCAACACTCGTGCCGACGCCCCTCTGGATCACATATTGACCAACCATCCCAAACATTTTGTCATCAAAAATAGAGCACCGTTGGCAGGCTAAGATCATTCTGTGTTATTGGGCTTGCCAACCATCTATTGTAGCTCTAACAAAGGCTGTTAGTAATTCCCGAGAGGAAACTAAGGGTTTGAGACACCTCCCCGCATAATATTTCTTTGCTCCAGACCGTCATATCTGGCAATATTTCTATCCTTCTAGAGTACTCAGATGTCGAATCATGCTATAGACATCTCACTACTTTTTAAACAACATTTTTAACGTCTGCTGTCCTCTTGACACTCTCATGGTTAGACCTGACAGAATATCTTCTCCCCACCTAAAATCTTTGAGACGTCAAAAGGAATTGTTCTATAAACTAGGTCTGCGAGATAGACTAAAGGATCTGAACGTCCAGATACAGCGTGAGATTTCCAGGCTGAATGACCTTTTTGTGAGTCAGTTTTTTACTTCTTCTACATCTTCCGCTCCTCTCACTTCCTCCGAAATATGGAAGAGTCTCAAACGCCTCATTGGTCAATGCAATACACTGGCACATGTTGATGCTGACCTAGACAGCTTAAACTCAAACTTCATTCACACTCCCACCGACTCCTATCTCCCGAAAAATGATATTTCCTTACCACCAAGTGATTTTTCTCGAGCAAACAGAAAGTTAACTTTCATGTACACAAATGCACAGAGTATGCTATCAAAGCTAGACGAGCTGAAGATTCATGCCTTTGAATTATCACCAGATATAGTTTCAATAACGGAAACTTGGCTGTCTGAACAGGTAGCCGACGGCGAGGTATCCATGCTTGGCTATGAACTGTTCAGAAAAGACAGAGAAGGTCGTCAAGGCGGTGGCGTAGCAACATACGTGAAAAATGAACTCACAGTTTTAGACAAAACGGATAAACTGGCGTGTACTTCCGAGGCCATCTGGCTGTCCAAAAAAGTACCAGGTGCACCCCAACCTCGATGTACTGACACTCTACCGACCACCGAGAAGAGAGCCCGTATTGGATGCCTCCTTGTTGGAGGAGCTGGAAAAAATTACTGCACGATCGGACATCCTAATTGTGGGGGACTTTAACGCGCCTCACATCGACTGGGGTGCGGCCTGCGCACATAGCTCCGATCTAACCTTCGACAGCTGCCTTCTGAGCATGACTCTTAAGTTATTTCTCACGCAACACGTCACTTTTCCGACAAGGATGCGCAATGGCCAACAGTCTAACTGTCTGGACCTCGTTCTCACGAAATCTCAGGACAGCATCGACGAAGTGTCATGTCTCCCACCATTAGGTAAAAGCGACCATGTTGTACTGCTATGGGAGTACTCGTTATTCTCAATACCGGAGAGACCCTCAACAGCCAGAAGAAATATTTGGCGAGGCGATTTCAATCGAATGAAGACCGAACTCACGCGCGCCGAGTGGGAACCTCTATTTTCTGGAAACATAACTGTGGACTGGGAAGCGTTCCGGAATACACTGCACAGACTCATCGACAACCACTGTTCAATTTCGCGAAAAAAGGTGAACACTAGACCGCGATGGCTTACGCAGGCCTTAAAAATAGAAGTGAACAAAAAGCGGAAGCTGTGGAAAAAAATGCTAGCAGACAGGACTCCTGCATATCTCAGTGCCTACAAAACTCAGAGAAACCGGGTCAAGGGTCTTATTCTCAAAACAAGACGGGCTTTCGAAACAGACTTGCTAAACCGGGCCACAGTGAACCCCAAACTGTTTTACAGTTAACTCAGGCAGTGTACCAAAAACAAGGACCCGATAACCCTGCTGAGGACCGCTGAGGGAAGAGACTTGATAGATGATGAAGCAAAGGCGGATCATCTTTCGAAATTTTTCCGATCAGTCTTCACAAAGGAAACGGCATACGATCACCCCACCGACGACACCGAAGCGGATACAATAGTTGAGACTGTCCAATTCCCCGAGGCTGTTGTTCTTAAGGAACTCTTAAGCTTAAAAGAATCTAAGTCACCAGGTCCCGACAACGTACCAGCCAAGATTTTGAAGGAGCTCGCCAATGAGTTGGCCAAACCACTCTCTATGCTCTTCCAAATCTCCTTCGAGACCGGATGCCAACCAGTAGATTGGAAACCCGCTAGGATTACGCCGCTCTACAAGGAGGAAGCCGGGTCTCAGCGAATAACTACCGACCGGTCAGCCTTACTGCAATCTGTTGCAAATTATCCTGGAACAAAACCATCTGCTATCGGAGGCTCAGCATGGTTTTCGTAGAGGTAGGTCCTGCGTAACAAACTTGCTCTACTGTTTAGAACGGTGGACTAAGGCAGTCGATAGTGGAAACTCAGTGCATGCTGTCTATATTGACTTCAAAAAGGCTTTCGATAGCGTGCCGCACCACCGCCTCCTTTATAAAGTCAGCCGCATAGGAGTAAGAGGTAGGCTCCTTACGTGGATAAAAAGCTTCCTAATCGGTCGCTCGCAAACTGTCCACATCAGCGACAAACAGTCAGCCAAGGTTGAGGTTGAGAGTGGTGTTCCCCAAGGCTCCGTTCTCGGCCCTATTTTGTT
>JAYGXS010000004.1:29028230-29067271 GCA_036362985.1 Ligula intestinalis
ACTACTTTTTAAACAACATTTTTAACGTCTGCTGTCCTCTTGACACTCTCATGGTTAGACCTGACAGAATATCTTCTCCCCACCTAAAATCTTTGAGACGTCAAAAGGAATTGTTCTATAAACTAGGTCTGCGAGATAGACTAAAGGATCTGAACGTCCAGATACAGCGTGAGATTTCCAGGCTGAATGACCTTTTTGTGAGTCAGTTTTTTACTTCTTCTACATCTTCCGCTCCTCTCACTTCCTCCGAAATATGGAAGAGTCTCAAACGCCTCATTGGTCAATGCAATACACTGGCACATGTTGATGCTGACCTAGACAGCTTAAACTCAAACTTCATTCACACTCCCACCGACTCCTATCTCCCGAAAAATGATATTTCCTTACCACCAAGTGATTTTTCTCGAGCAAACAGAAAGTTAACTTTCATGTACACAAATGCACAGAGTATGCTATCAAAGCTAGACGAGCTGAAGATTCATGCCTTTGAATTATCACCAGATATAGTTTCAATAACGGAAACTTGGCTGTCTGAACAGGTAGCCGACGGCGAGGTATCCATGCTTGGCTATGAACTGTTCAGAAAAGACAGAGAAGGTCGTCAAGGCGGTGGCGTAGCAACATACGTGAAAAATGAACTCACAGTTTTAGACAAAACGGATAAACTGGCGTGTACTTCCGAGGCCATCTGGCTGTCCAAAAAAGTACCAGGTGCACCCCAACCTCGATGTACTGACACTCTACCGACCACCGAGAAGAGAGCCCGTATTGGATGCCTCCTTGTTGGAGGAGCTGGAAAAAATTACTGCACGATCGGACATCCTAATTGTGGGGGACTTTAACGCGCCTCACATCGACTGGGGTGCGGCCTGCGCACATAGCTCCGATCTAACCTTCGACAGCTGCCTTCTGAGCATGACTCTTAAGTTATTTCTCACGCAACACGTCACTTTTCCGACAAGGATGCGCAATGGCCAACAGTCTAACTGTCTGGACCTCGTTCTCACGAAATCTCAGGACAGCATCGACGAAGTGTCATGTCTCCCACCATTAGGTAAAAGCGACCATGTTGTACTGCTATGGGAGTACTCGTTATTCTCAATACCGGAGAGACCCTCAACAGCCAGAAGAAATATTTGGCGAGGCGATTTCAATCGAATGAAGACCGAACTCACGCGCGCCGAGTGGGAACCTCTATTTTCTGGAAACATAACTGTGGACTGGGAAGCGTTCCGGAATACACTGCACAGACTCATCGACAACCACTGTTCAATTTCGCGAAAAAAGGTGAACACTAGACCGCGATGGCTTACGCAGGCCTTAAAAATAGAAGTGAACAAAAAGCGGAAGCTGTGGAAAAAAATGCTAGCAGACAGGACTCCTGCATATCTCAGTGCCTACAAAACTCAGAGAAACCGGGTCAAGGGTCTTATTCTCAAAACAAGACGGGCTTTCGAAACAGACTTGCTAAACCGGGCCACAGTGAACCCCAAACTGTTTTACAGTTAACTCAGGCAGTGTACCAAAAACAAGGACCCGATAACCCTGCTGAGGACCGCTGAGGGAAGAGACTTGATAGATGATGAAGCAAAGGCGGATCATCTTTCGAAATTTTTCCGATCAGTCTTCACAAAGGAAACGGCATACGATCACCCCACCGACGACACCGAAGCGGATACAATAGTTGAGACTGTCCAATTCCCCGAGGCTGTTGTTCTTAAGGAACTCTTAAGCTTAAAAGAATCTAAGTCACCAGGTCCCGACAACGTACCAGCCAAGATTTTGAAGGAGCTCGCCAATGAGTTGGCCAAACCACTCTCTATGCTCTTCCAAATCTCCTTCGAGACCGGATGCCAACCAGTA
The DNA here is from genome assembly GCA_036362985.1 of Ligula intestinalis. Taxonomy (NCBI): domain Eukaryota; kingdom Metazoa; phylum Platyhelminthes; class Cestoda; order Diphyllobothriidea; family Diphyllobothriidae; genus Ligula; species Ligula intestinalis. Next base: position 29,030,094 of record JAYGXS010000004.1, read on the forward strand.
GATTGGAAACCCGCTAGGATTACGCCGCTCTACAAGGAGGAAGCCGGGTCTCAGCGAATAACTACCGACCGGTCAGCCTTACTGCAATCTGTTGCAAATTATCCTGGAACAAAACCATCTGCTATCGGAGGCTCAGCATGGTTTTCGTAGAGGTAGGTCCTGCGTAACAAACTTGCTCTACTGTTTAGAACGGTGGACTAAGGCAGTCGATAGTGGAAACTCAGTGCATGCTGTCTATATTGACTTCAAAAAGACTTTCGATAGCGTGCCGCACCACCGCCTCCTTTATAAACTCAGCCGCATAGGAATAAGGGGTAGGCTCGTTACGTGGATAAAAAGCTTTCTAATCGGTCGCTCGCAAACTGCCCACATCAGCGACAAACAGTCAGCCAAGGTTGAGGTTGAGAGTGGTGTTCCCCAAGGCTCCGTTCTCGGCCCTATTTTGTTTGTTATCTACACCAACGACTGTGTCCGCGAACTGGATTGCGGTATCGCCATGTTTGCCGATGATATAAAACTTTGGAGCGTAATTCGAAGTGCGGCTGACGAAGTGCACTTACAGGAAAATTTAAATAGACTTCAAAAATGGCCGGCGGACTGGCTCTTACTGTTCAATGAGAGCAAGTGCACCACCATTCGAGCCGGCAAATCCGGTTCTCAAACGGCACGGCTTACCGACTGAATGACATACCATTGAAGGAAGTGAAAGCCCAGAAAGACTTGGGAGTCTGGATCACGCCCTCGCTTAAACCCTCCCTGCATTGCACAAAGGTAGCCAAGTCCGCAATGTCGATCCTATACCTCATCAGACGAACTTTTTCTACCTTCAATGAAGAGTGCTTCACAAAAGTCTTCGGAAACTTCGTACGACCGCACCTAGAATCCGCTATCCAAGCTTGGGGACCCTGGGCCAAGAAAGACATCAACATCCTGGAAAAGGTACAACGGCGCGCAACCAAACTTATTATGGGGCAGGGCTCGCAGCCTTATGAAACACGGCTGTCGAATCTCAACCTCTTCTCATTGCGCTACAGGCAGCTTCGGGGGGACCTAATACTAGCATTCCGCGCATTTTTGTCTTCAAGACTGCTGTTTTATATCAGGGGATTTGTTCGAATTAGCAACGACAACGAATCTGAGGGGTCATCCTCTCAAATTAAAGGTGGCAGGGGCCAGGCTGGAGGCTGGGAAACACTTCTTCTCAAAAAAGGTGGTCGGAGCGTGGAATGAGCTTCCTCAGGACGTCGTTATGTCGGAATCGCTAGAGGGTTTTAAGCGAAAACTGGATCGATATAGCAGTGCACGATGGACCGTAACTGACAGTTTGCAATAATAATACTACTTCTAATTTTTCAGTAGTATTAGTTTTTACATCCATTCACGTTTGCTATTTATAACGCCCTCATACGCATAGCCTCATGCGAAGGTCTCCGCGGTCTACCCTACTTGGCAATCTGCGTACCGTGATTACCCGCTAGCGATCTTATCAGCCAGACCCGACGTCCTAAACATTCACCCTTGGTTTGACCCAAAGCGGACTGTCGACGATCTGGACGGATGCTTCTGTTTTTTCCCGTTCCGTTGGCGGACTCTGCAATCAGCAAGGTTGAATCATGACGCGGCTTCGACACGGTGATGATCCTGGGAACCTTTGTAATGCCCCTTCCAGTCGGAACCCCCTTTTTTCTCCTAAATCCCACGCAATACCCCCACAAGAGCGACAGTTTTTCTCCTAAAAATCCCTGAGGAGTTTTTTCACTGTCGTTTCCTATTTTCATCCTATGACACAGGACAACTGGCCTTGCCAACAGTCTGAGAAACAAATTTTCTGCTACCACCGCACATATGTACAAATAGGGCACTCAAAGGAATTTTTCCTACATATCCCTCAATATACTGATACCGATACTGAACTAGTGACTGCAAAGTCTTCCCAATACTATTCACCGAAGCTTCCGTCATATGTCTTGCCGTACATCGGTATAGCAGCACTCTGTACTCCCATTCCAAGCATGCTTCCTCCCGTGTGAGGAAACGGAAATTCAGAAATTGAAGGCCGACCTGTCTCCATAACAGATGTGGATATCGTGTAAACATTTAGACTTTAAGTATTCTATGACCTTTTACCTCACCCTATCCCTTGCTCTCCGTGAATGGAGCCATTATTTGCTGAACATTTTTTGAGATTTACCTTCACAATAAAGCATTCTACTCTCTCGCTGTCTCTCAACGGAAACATTTCAGCTATCAATGAACGATTTTCCATGGTGAAAAAAAAATTTCAGCAGTTGTCCAACTCAAAAACCCAGTCGCTAAATCTGTCTAACTGTCTCTGTGCGTCACTGTACGTTGACATGTAGTACGCTTGCGCCTGCGGCCCTTGACTTAGGGCGAACTGCCAGTCTATGTCGATAAAAATGAGCATATTTTCGGAAGACTTCTGGACTTCTGAATTCTCTGATGGGAATTTTCGCAGCTCTAAAGACAAATGTCTTAGGCTTCTCCTTCTAAAGATGAGCCCATTTAATCCTGACTAAGTGCGCAAACAATAGTAAAAACAGACGTAAGTTGTGTAACACTGGAGCGAATGTCGAAAGGTTAAGTATTAGGAGAAGACTTGATTTCTGGGACAATACTTTTATTCGCCTGACGTTTCGAGATCCGTCGCGGATTCGTCATCAGAAACATAGTTAACTTTCGCAGCCTGCAACAACTTCCTACGTTATCTACCGGATGTTTCTCCTGAAATGCTCGTTTACAGTCATCCGTCTTTCCTCGACGAATATTCCATCTTCTAGATGTTCTTCCGTCAACTTGCAGCTAGAGGGAAACAGACTATCTGGACAATTGAATTAGTCTTCATTGCTACCAACCCAGCGCCAAACATGCGCTACGAGTACTCAAGGTGCATGAATTACAGCGCCATCGGGCATTTTATACAGGTTTCCAGCGGCTGTAGCTGTTCGTGGAAATATGCTGGTTTCGTTACAAAAAATCTGTGCCTGGAGGCTCGGGATGATTCTTTCAGGCAATCCTGAGCGCTGCAAAGGGCCGTATACCCTTTATTAGAGTTACATTCGCTGAATAATAAAATATAAAATTTAACGCCTACTTATATGTATTAAGTAAACACTAAGCATACCGCCATATTTTCACCAGGCAGTCACATCCACCTGAGACGAGTCGCTTGACGAGACTATTGACAGTCTGATTAAGGGAGGGATTGAGCATGAAATTTGCGTTGATCGCGGGCGCCCAGGACACAGCGTTTACCCCAACCTACTCAAAATAAAAGAACTGCTGTAAATATTTCAATATTCAAAAGCACGATTAAACGAGTGCGAAAAGAGAAGACGGAACAGCAAGTTCGGTAGCTTCACATTTTTGCGCCTTATACGGATGCTGAGTGGCTAATCATGCATGGAAGTAGGGTACTTATGTAAGTTGGGAGACTGAATGAAAACTCACTGAGTGGGCGTCAGGAATCTTCTTGGCCTCCCAGTTGCCCGTTGTAGTACATGTTAAGATGGCGATTGAACCATCAGAACTTCCCGTCGCCAGAACCAGGCCGTATTCGTGAGGCGCCCAGCATACACTGTTAACTAAAGAGACGAAACCGGTTTTAAGGGATACCAAAATGCATTTAGGGCAGTCACCTTTTCCAAAGAGCTGGTTAAGTGGTAAATATAAATTGCGATAGGGATTCAATGTGGTTCAGGCTAATGGCGCAGGCCACGGGCAGGATAAGGTCAACACCACCACCACCACCACCATAAAGTTGAAGTCACTTTACGCCTAGAATGAATCAGGATAGCACCGGTGTAGAGGAAGAAGAGACCGATAACTAGCAACTGCGGATTAGAGAATACGTATCACCCTTTCTTAATATCTTAATTCCCCCTACGTATTAGGTAGCAGCCATTACCCGATCCAGTTGGTCACAGTCTCGGACGAATCAAGCACAGTAAGTCAATTATAGGCGGTCGCTTATCGGCTAGTCGACTTGCGCAAGCAGGTCTTCAAGAGCTAATGATATAAACTATAGTTTATGCACGCCATAGCCTTGCCAGGTAACATACACTCAGTGGCCACTCTCACGAAACATTTTAAATGCGTTTTAAATTGGGAAGGATTGCTTAAAACGGGTTGCAATATTTATTATCTAAGAGCACGATCCCACGATATTTCAGATACGCCTGGATACCGTATTTTTAGTACACATCTTTTTGGCCAACCACAAAAAAAAAACCATACCCATCGCAAAAATGACTATAAATGTAGTCTGCATTTTTTCGGCAAGAATAGTTTATGTTGGCCCAAAAGGGACATGGGAACAGGAACCATCCGCGATACAAGTGTTTCGGCGTCAGAGTCCAGATAAAATGGGGTTGGGTTTATGGTAGTGTTAACTTAGGGTCCAAGTTTCGGTATAGGTTTATGTTAGGGATAGGACAGGGTAATATTTACTAGAAGGAGTACCTCGTGGGGGCACATGGGGGTGCGCGAAGCGCGCCCCTTAGTCTAACGGGAAGCTAATTTTAAGGGAGAGGGCGGGCGGGGCATGTCAGGGAAGAAACTAGATCACAATAATCCTGCAAAATAAGAAAAGTAACGAGGGTAAGTTCGGGAGCGTATTCAAACCTCGGGCGAGGACACTGAAGTATGTTTTAATACCATCGCTAACCCCCTACCGGACCAATGGCGAAGTCATGGAGGTCGATTTTTTAGTAGTACCACTAACCCCAACTACAGGGTGCCCCACGAAAAAACCCTAAATTTATGATGATGTTTATACTGTTTTAAAAATAAAAATTATTGATTACAATTATAACTAACAACTTTATTGTGTAATTAACAAACTGTTACCTAATAACAAGTTACAGATACCGCTCAAAATGCTGTCCATTAACTGCAGAACAGCGACGTAAGCGATCCATCCAGCTCTGAGCTGCTCGACGAATGACATCAAGAGGGATGTTGTTCCATGTGTCCATCAACACCTGGTTGATTGACTCAATATCAGTGATTCCTATTCTTCGTCTCTGAACCTCCTGTAAGAGTACACTCCAAATGCAAAAGTCCATTACATTCAGGTCAGGGCTCTTGGATGGCCATTGCTGGGGTGTGATGAAATCTGGAGTGTTAACTCGGAGCCAGGCGACAGTGTCATTGGCAGTGTGTGGCTTTGCACCATCTTGCTGCCACGTCCAGATTTCTCCCTGCATTACTTGATCAATATCTGTAAACATTTGCGGGCACATCTCCTCTCTGTAAACAACTTGATTTACAGTTTTTTTCGTTTTCCGACTCGGTGCAACACCTTCCTGCCCAGCAGCATCTCCTTCAATAAAATAGAGGTCTGTTTTGCCTTGCCAGGAAACAGCACCATAGCACATGATAGATTTTTGCTGCTTGTCTATTTCCACCAGCAAATCTTCATCAGGAATATCAGTTTTGACTTCCACTGCACGATATATGCGTTCATTTTGCCTATTTAGTAGTGCAGACAAGCAGAATGATGATTCATCTGAGAACCACACTTGTTTCCATTTTTCTCCTTCACCGAAGCGCTGAGGCATGGCATCACACTTTGTCTTTCGAGCTTGCTGGTGTGTTTCAGTTAAAACATGGCATTGAATACGTCGAAAACATTTTAAATTGGATTTTGCAATTGTTCTGTGCACATACCCTTTTGACAATCCCAGTTCTTTACAAATTTCACGTTGACTTGAATGTCTTCTGTGATGATCTGGTGGAGTTACGGCAAGTTCCAAGACTGCTCGCCTTGTTGGGGAATCGTGCCTGCAAGAAGTGCCACTACCAGGCTTACGCACCTTTGCTACAGGTGATCCACCTTGTTTGAATGCAGCCGCGACACCTCTAAACTGGTCAGTTGTAATGGCACCAAAAACTTTAGGCAAAATGTTCCGACATTTCTGCAACTCCCATGTTGGATGTTCTTTCCGGAATAGGACGATGACCTCGCGCTGGGAATTGCTTAGCTGTGGCATGGGTCTACACGTCTTTCCAGAATATTCCTGGCATATGGTGCGCAGGTGGGCATTTTAGAACCTCCTCTGCGACCGCCACCCACGTTATGTGGGTGCTCCTCACCACTGAGCGGAACATGGCGTGGGCAACATGAATGCGGGTGCGAACCAACGGGGGCGGTTTCACTTCGAATGTGGCCCAGGTGTTCTGTTTTCTCCACCATCGATCGTGACGGCATGGGCGGTCCGGCCGCCGTAACAATCACAAACTTAGGGTTTTTTTTTGTGGGGCACCCTGTAGAATAAAGGCGTACGAATGAAGAAGGTTGAAGATTGCGGAATTCACCCTATTTAAAATTTGTAAGTAGGCGACTCTAGTAAGTACTCTAACGCACATACTCTTCCTGTAGTCATGTGCGGGCCAATTTTACTACTTAGATGGGGCCCTCCCATTCCTGCCATTTCTGTCTATCGATCTGCAATGCCCTTGCAAATGAAAATATAGTTTACAGAAAAGATTAGGAAAAAATAGCCTTTTTGTACTATTTGGATAGAAAATCACGTCTACGTCAGGCTTCAAAGCAGAAGAAGGGGTGAGTCTGGATGTAAATAATTGAATTTCCGAATACCTTGGAGTCCGATTTGCAGGTACAGTTGCATTTAGAGTTTCCAGTTTACCAGCTGTCAGGAGTAGCAAGATGACAGGAATTACTTTAGTTTTCTGCCAAATATATTTGAATTTGCAAGGGCGTCGAAAACCAAAATACCTACTACTTAAGTAGTCACTTTTATTCTGCTGTACTTCCCGACAACCGAAAGACGTGCGTTCCAAAGCCAGTATTTTAGCGTATCCGAAATATCCGGAGACTGTGTTGCCAGATAACCAATAATATACCCCCACTTAAGTAATCCTTCTGAATCGAAGACGCACTTCGGAAGTTCGTTAAACATTTTATTAGATCGGCCACTGACTGGAAGTTTGGTTCGTCCACGCATACGACCTACTGGAAGTGTATGGACAGCACTGTGTGCCGAATAAAATGGCCCCTATGGGTGCCTTAACCATCCACCGCTAAAGGACTGACTGCGACGACTGGGGTATACCGACAGTAGCGTCTACCCGAAAGTGCATACCACTACGTTCATAGCAGCTGTAGAAGGTATGTTGGCACATTGATGCCACAGATAGCCGAAACAGTGAATGAAAATAAAGTTCTTCAACCTACAATAGAGACATGAGGAGAGAGAGAGTAAGTCTGGACATCGATCTACAGGGCGAACTGAACAGCATCATACATTTTTTTTGTTGGAACGATGAAAATTTTTTGTACAGCTGGTTTGAAACAGTGTGGGCAGTTGAAACTAGGTTACACCTTTTACCTCTCCAGCACCTTGTGGCCAATCAGAACTAGAAGCTCTTATTGACTTATATGTAACTGATAACTAATCACACTATTCATCAATCACGGCCATAATTCCTTGAAGCAAATGAAGTTTTGTGCCTTTAGGTTGTCCTAGAAAATTTGATTTAAAAATGGATTGCGCCAAAACAAAACGGTACTCCCTCTCTACTTCCATAACCATCCGCGCATGTCAACTGAAGACAGCTACTGTAGACTTCTGTCTACCTTCTGACCAACCTCTGAAAGGGCCATTGGATAAAGGTATTAAAGGAGTTTGTTCTGATTTCTCGCTCTAGCCCGATGCCCTGATAACCACTGCATGCTCTAAAGAGGACCAAAAGGCTCTTCAGTCCAGGGGGTTCGGTTTTACCTCGTACTCAGTTTCGACAACCGAGGCTACAAGTCGAAAAATATTAGATTCAATAAGATTATGTTTGTTTTAATATGCTAAGATAGGCTAAAATTCGATCAACATAAAATTTTGCTGCGCAGGATGCGAATGCTAATCGAGAATTCGATCGCATGCAGGCGGAATTTAACGAAAATGGATATGCGTCCTCCTATTGGTTGAATTCAACAACAAAAATTAAAGTCAGGCTACTGAACATTTAAGAGTAGTTTTTTTTTATTTTAAGTTCACAGGATTTTTAGGGGACTTGAAAATCAATCCTGCCGAACTTTCTTCGCAATTTATAAAGCGGACTACAAGACAAGTAGAAACAAGGTAGTGTTGCTTTAAACGCGCTCGCGCGAGTGCACGGCCTCGTGTTTAAGCGGAAAATCAAATATCCCCCCAAAAAATAACTTGAAAGGGGTTTAGGGAAGCAACCAGCGTTTAAAATTATGGAGCGTCTGGCCAGTCAGACATGCGTATAATCGGTGTGATAGAAAAAGGGGTTTTCACAGCAGTGAGCTTGCTCTCTCCTGCCACAGCCAAGATCAGCAGCGCTGAAAAAAGACAATGGACATAGCGACTGACCGGACATTCACGCAACACTGATCATGGTAATCGTACGGCGCAGGCCTTTTAGCCCAAAACTAGACTTTATTCATATGAATCTAAAATAGATGAGTGGTGCCCTGAGACCACACTGAAGAGCTCCTGTAAGCTGCGCGTTACTTCGGAGTAATAAGGGCTCTCACGAGTTGACTGTTCCAAGCTGTTCCTTTCTACTATAGTTGGACAGCTTAAAAGCGCATCAGACTTGCTGCCAGTCACACCCTTTGTAACCTGCCGGACCACGTAACAAGGGCACCATCAAACTGACGGGAAATAAGATTAACACACATGGCTGTTGTGTCAGAATACCTCTGTCTGTTTATGTCACACAAACATGTTGTTACCTTTTCGGTTTCACGAAGCAAAATAGTCCCTTTTGTAGTCCTTCGAAAAAAATCATACTACAATATAAAGTGGTACAATAAAATCGGCTAGAGATGATCGGCAGAAGTATTGGTCCGAAACGGCGACTTCTATGGAGCAGGCTTCTAATGTTGGTGACGCCCGAAAATTGTACCAAATCATACGCCAGGTTAGTGGTAAGCCCCCGACACTCTGCGATTCTGTTCGCGATGTGAATGGAGGATTTATTGCCGACAACTCGGCCAAGGTCGATCGCTGGCGTGAACACTTCGAGCACCTACTCAACTTTGACGAACAACCCATCACACCCTCCCTCTCCTCCACAGCAGATTTTCAATCATACCCTGCCTACGCAGTGTCGTGTGAAATCCCTTCCGAAGACGAAGTTACCGATACAATGCAGAGGCTACGCAACAACAAGGCGTGCGGAGAGGACGGTATTCCTGCAGAAATCTACAAGTCCTGTGTCGACACTCTGGCTCCTCGGCTCCATGAGGTGATTGTACAGGCGTGGCGAGAAGAGACCGTTCCCGATGACTGGGGCTCAGGTATCCTTGTACCTGTCCACAAGAAGGGAGATAAGACAAGATGCGAGAACTACCATGGCATAAGTCTTATCGATGTTGCTGCAAAGATTTTCGCTGTTGTTCTTCTCAGGCGCTTCCAGTCTGTACGTGACTCCAGGACACGACCCAACCAAGCCGGATTCCGAGCTGGGCATGGATGTGCAGATCAAATATTCACACTGAGGCGCACTCTAGAATTCCGCCATAGCTACCAGCAACCGACGGCCGTTTGCTTCGTCGACTTTGCCGCCGCATTCGATTCCATCTATCGTGAGTGCCTGTGGCGAATAATGGAACTGGATGGAGTGCCGACAAAACTCATTGCTATGATTAAGGCCTACTATCGGTCTACCACCGCACGAGTCCTGGTCCACAACAATCTCTCTCAGGCGTTCGATATCCGGTCTGGTGTCCGACAGGGCTGCGTCCGTTCGCCCATTCTATTTAACTACGTCATTGACTGGATTCTCGGCAAAGCCCTACATGAAGAGGACGGTGTTGAACTTGCACCCGGACGTCGACTTTGATGGTCTACAGTCAGTAGTGTCGCGGTTAAATGAGATCGCTATGTCGGTAGGCATGTCCATAAATTCCGGAAAGACGAAGTTGCTCTCGAGCTGCATCCCTGACCAGGATAAGGCACCCCTGGGGATTAATGACCATCAACTTGAAGAAGTAGACAGCTTTAAATACCTCGGGGCGAGGCTGCTACCGAATGGGCAGAGCAAGGATGACATTGTCTCCCGTATCGATGCTGCTCGCTGGGTTTTCTCAATCCTTCGAAAGCGCCTATGGATCCGACGTGACATCTCCATCGCCACGACGATTCGTGTATACCGTGCATCCATCCAGTCAGTCCTCCTCTATGGATGTGAATGCTGGGCTGTGCGCGCTGAAGATGAGCGAAGACTGGAGGTCTTTGACCACCAGTGCCTGAGGACGATCCTGCGAGTTAAGTATAGCGACTTCATCTCAAATGAGACAGTGCACATCCGCTGCGATCGTATCACTCGGATATCCCAGGCCATTCAAAAAAGGCGACTGAGGTGGTTTGGACACGTTCTCCGTCGTCCGCCCCACGAGCTTACCTATGCTGCCTTCGACCCGGCACCGCAGCCCACCTGGAAACGTCGAAGAGGAGGGCAACTGAAGTCTTGGCTAGACACCGTTCGTCAAGACATGGAAGCAGTTCTTGGACCTTCTATCTTCGGTCTCCATCGCTGGAGAAGGGACTGGGTGGAGCTTTCGAGATCCGCTGCCGCCAATCGCCACGCATGGAGAGGTACCGTTCGTGACATCATTGAGGCCGGCTAGATCAGGCATGATCACAGCCGTAACAAGTACAAGTAAGTAAGGTGCAGTAAAATGTGATGCAATGGTTTGTATGTGGGCTTGTCATTGATGCATGTCCAGTGTACTCTTAAATGAATTTACACAGGTGGAGAGAACGTCGCCTTCTCGAAGGGGACGAAAAAGAGAGAGAGAGAGGGAATTACCCGAGCTTTCGTGTTCGGCATACTCGTAGACCTTACGCCACTTGCCCTCCTGTTGGCCCCAGATTATTACGGTTTTATCGTAACTGCAGGAGGCAAGGAGATTTCCATGCATAGGGTGCGACCAGCTCAGGCCCCAGACGGGTCCGCGGTGCCTAAAATACGTGAATTCATTAGAACACCAACAGGGGAGTGGGGAGGGGTACTGCAAAACAGGGCGCAATCTTCCGCACAGATGAAATATCGATAAAATTCAGGAGAGGCAAAGGGGCGAAACTGTCTTGCAGGGCCGCCTAAATATCTATTTCCTCCGCCCAACTGTCTTCCGTAATTGGTGGCTAAACATTTAAAAATGGGAATATTTGAGAAAAAATAAGTTTTAAGTAAAAGAGGCTTTTTGAATAAATTAAATGTATCATTAAATTGTGTTGCAAAAAAACTAATCTAGTTTGGAGGTACAAAACCTGCCAAACTTGAAGGTCTCTATGGGTCAGCAAATTTCAGCTAAATCGAGTAGACGGACAAGAGGAACGAACGGCTACGTCCACGGAACTTGGGGATTATCAAGTAAATTTTGTTGTACTTAAAAAACAATTAGTACTTCTTACATTTCAAGTCAAGTTTATTAAAGGAAATGTAGGCAAACGCCTTTGAAACCCATATTGGTACATAGTCTTAAAGAAATGCACCGTCACAGCCGAAAATTTCTCGCAAGTAACAAATTTGCCTAAGGTCGTTGATTATTACTTCCAAGTTTTCGTACATGCGCTAATGCTGTTTTACGAGTACTTATCAATATTTTGCAAACTTCGACATGCTGCCCGAATTCTGGGCCATACTGTAGTTTGGAGGGACAAAACCAGCCAAATTTAAAGGCTTCCATGTGTCAGCAAATTTCAGCTAAATCGAGTAGACGGACAGGAGGAACGAAGGGAAGACTGTGCAGGACTCTGTGGAGTCGCAGTGATGCGAGTTACAGACTCTAAATAAATGTTTGACGAAATTTACTTCAAAACAACAGCATTGGTTAGTCTGTAGGAGCCTGTCCCCTCCACCCCAGCGCTGCCTGCTCTGTCAACGTGGCGCATCGCTGATTACTGGTCCACACTGGATTTGCCTCGCCACTTGTGATGACTGATCTACTAAGTGTGAATTGGCAGTCAAATCAGTCAATCGATTTTTGCGTATCGCTGATTACTGGCATGCGCCGGATTTGTGGTTAGCGCTGGCAGAAACACACTTCACACTAAGCCCATTTAATAGGCAAGGCGGAACTCACTCGGCCTTTTGCCCCGGTGCGCGGCGGACGCGAGGCTGTGGCGTTCTCTCTCTGTCTTTCTCTCGCTCCTCATGGGCGAACTCCAACCCCAGGCCGAGTCAACCCTTCTGTTAATTATTCTCCTACTTATTCTGTACAGAAGACAATCTCCCTCTACCTTGGCTTCCACAACTTCTATCTTCTTCTAAGGAAACGGGCCTGGAAGCTCGCAGTAGTTAGGGTTTAACCGGCCTAGCCTTAACTCCTTTTGCGATAAGTCTGCAATCTCAATTGACAGGTGAGACAATTTATTTAAACACTTTCACACGACGACAGACCTCAATAGATACTAGTACTGAAACGAGCAGAGCGTACTAAATGAATGATATAGGCTGACCACGGAACGATTCAGTCTCTGTACTCGAATGAACATTAACCCAAAATCAAAAGCGTTGGTGACTCACCCACGCAGTTCCGCAATCTGCGTCTGCTTTTTGTTTGTAATGTCAAAAAGCTTGATGACCTCATCAGAGGAGCAGGTGGCCAAGACAGTGCCATAGTAGTTTAGCTGGGCGTCGTGCTAAACAAAAAGTAGACCTGGAAAAACGGCGGTTACAATAAGATCCTCGTGGCTGGTATCGATGGTCTGATATACGGAAACCTACAAGATGAAAAGGAATAAAAGTTGACGGAGGAGTCGCATAAAAGTGTCCACGAGCAAAACAAAAGGAGCGCCCTGGCCGAAGCGGAGGAAGAACCACTGCCACTGAAAATACCTTATTTTGCCCGTGTCCCTTATATGTCAGGAGTCCCCCCACAGAAGGAGGCGAGAAGTTAAAAAGATCTACTTGCAAGTAATCAGGGGTTCTGGTGGATTTAAATGATTGATTTGATTCAGTTGTGAAAAACTCGGCGGCCTTAGATTCCGGACAGCAAGGAGAAGACCAAAACGCTAGCTCTCCAAGCTACAAGGCCCTACCGGGAGCCAGGATTTTAATCAGATTTGTATCGGCCTCAGCAAACAACAGTGAAATGACCGAGCAGAAATTTCGAACACAGATATCCCACGTTTTAAGTTCACTGGCGAAGGCGTGGAACCTAGTAAGGGCCTACAATTATTTGACAACGTGGAGTGGGAAAACATCAGCCAGCCGTAAGGACAAGCAAACGCTACAAATCCAGCTGCGAGTTGATGGCGCCGGCAGAACTAGAGAATACCTCAGAAGGTTGTATAATTCTCTTAAATAGCATACGATGTCTACTGAAATCTACGAGCAAATCTGGCTAGCAAATCTGTAATTATACAAGCGAACATACGAGTCCCAGGAAGTTATTGAGAAGACGATTCGATTGCTGGGACAATACTTTTACGCGTCTGACGTTACGACATCTGTCGCGGATTCATCAGCAGAGACATTAGCAGAAAACGGGTCTGCAGACTGATTTTTCTGCTCTTCCTTACCCTCGCATCGATCTTTCTCCCACATACTTCAAAAGTCCTATGGAGAGGGCGACATGCAATTCTGTAGGCGGTCTGAGATAACTGACATCGTTCTCAAATGCGCAAAGCTATTACACGTAGTAGAGTTCGGCAACCATCTTGAAGGTCTATGCAATTCTATTTAGGGATAGCACGGCTTACTAACATGCAAGAAAGGCCTATAAAATGTGCCCTAAACAGGTACTGAGTCAACGTCACCTGCAAGTATATCGTGGCTCGTAGATGGAAAACTCACAACCGGAACAAGCTAACGAATAAAAACAAAAAACCTCAGTCCTTAGCCACCCACTACACCCGACTCTGCTCCCTCTGGCAGCCTGAAATGTTCGTCCTCTTTTAGAAGATCCGCGGGGCAACGGACCAGAAAAGAAGACAGTGCTAGTCGCTCAAGAACTGGCGCACCATAATGTGTTCCTCGCTATTCTCAAAAAGACCCGACAGACTTATCTGGAGGAGGTGAATGCCAGCTACACTTTATTCTAGAGCAATCGCCCAAAGATAGAGCGATGCTAAGCTGGCGTCATGTTCGGCATCCCGAAGGACATTGTAAGACGACGGTCCTGGCTGCTGCAGGGAATCAATGGCCGTCTTATGAACTTGTGACTGTCTCTTTAGGCAGATAAATTAGCCACCGTCATTAGCGCACACATTCCTCCAAAGACCAGATATAGCAAAATCAGGAATCTTTTGTACGAGAATCTACGCGCCCTGCCGGCGAGTAGACCGAAGGCGGACAAGCTGATTGTTCTTGTCAACTGCCTGGGAGGGAGTGCTGGGTCTCCATACCTTTTGTGGCTGTAATGATAACATCCTCCTACTTCTATGAGCATTCATGGAACATTATCTCTTCATTACCGACACCTTACACCTTCCGACACAGGATAAGGCAATTTGGACGCAGCCTCGATCACGATATAGACACCTGGAAAATAGTTTCGCCCGGAGACGAGATCGACAGGAAGTTCTGGTGACCAAGAAGATCTGCGACGCTGACTTTGCGGACGCGACAAACATTCATCAGTATAGACAGAAAGGGAAACAGCATGTTTTCGATACTTAAGCAGGAATCTCGTTGTTTAGCATTGTCGGGAAAGCCTTTGCACACATTCTTCTCAAATACTTTTCCCGGCTTCTACTGGCTTTCAATGACACTGCGGAACGACGGACAATAATTTTGCGACCTACCAGCTACAAGCGAAGTGCTAGGAGATCAAAACCAACCTCGAAACGAGGGATCGCAATGGACTTTGGAAAATTTGCCTGTTTTGAGCGATTCAAGTACATAATGTGCAAACTCTACAACGGAATGACGGCAAATTTCACGGAAAAGGGGATCAGCTTAGAAGCATCCACAGTGACTGAGGGATTGAAGTAAGGCTAAGTACTCGCTTCCACCGTCTTCAGGTTCCTGTTTTCCTTCATTGTAAAGAACGCCTATCATTCTGGGATAAGCGCGTCTACACAGCCGACGGCAAGATGTTCAGTACCAGACGCATGTCGGCCCCAACGTATCACTCTATGACAACTATTCTGGACTTGCTCTTCGCGGACGACTGCGCAATCAAGACAGCAACACAAGAGGCGATGCAAAAAACTGCGCAAACTTCGGGCTCACCCTCAACACGGGTAAGACAGTGTTTATGCACTAGCCTTTACCTGGCACTGTATAAAACGACTCTTCTATCACTATCAACGGCAGACAACTCCAAACAGTGGATATATTCATCTGTCTAAGCATCACACTCTTACGCAGCACAAATATAGACGACAAAACTGGACACCGGATATCCAAGACCAAACAAGCTTTAGGCCGACTGCAGGTCACGGACTTTGATTCAGCACGAAATTCGCGATGTACAGGGCGATGGTATTGACAACTTTACTATATGAGGCGGATATATGGACCGTCTACATTAATCAAAGCAGGAAACCTGGTCATTTATAACCCAGCTGCCTCCGGTAAATACTAAGGCTGATGTGGAAGGACAGGATCTCGGACACGGAAGTCCTAAAGCGAAAAAGAATGCTAGACATTCACGCCATTCTAAGGCAAGTACAACTGCGATGGAGGTAACACCTCATGTGAATAGACAACGAAAGGTTACCCGAGTGGTTGCCCTACAGAGACATCGCATCAGATGTTGGCCGACAAGGATAGCCTGTGGACGCATAACCACCTCCTATGGACCTACAAATCAATCCGGCGACCTGGCACGACCTCGCCGAGAACCGACCAGCCTGGAGAAGAGCAATAAGAAGTGGAGCAGCAATCTAAAGAGTTAACTAAACAGCTGTTGTCAAGTTCAAAGACCGCTGCGGACTCTTACACACAAAGTCCCACCACGTAAAACGTGCATAAGCTGTCAATGGACATTCCACGCATGCATCAGCATCCTAAGGCAATTTTGAACCTACTACCACCCACTTGCTTTTATGTGAAAACCAAGTGCTGGAGGGATGGGCCCTTGTGTGTCACGCGCATTCGGATCATTTAGCTTTGCGAGCAACTGTGGCCAATCCTTCCTCCGGTATTTTTGACTCTGTCTTGATAGCGAACGCATGTGAAAGAGGAGGGCAGTCGATGCGGCGAAAGTCCGTCCCTGCACCCACCTTGTTGTGCATGCATGTGTCGTAGACCACCCCGTTGTGGAGGCACATGGTGAATACCGTTGGAAACAACAGTCTAATTCTCAAGTCTCTGTCTGCACTTGCGAGGCATTAAAGCTCTCACCTGGGATGTGAAAAATATGCACTTACTTTTACGAGTAAAACGGAGAGACGAACTGAACAAATACTTAGGGAATATATTTAGCTAAAATGGCAGAAAAGTGTTAGGCAAGGATAGCCCAGACTATCCAAGAAAGACGACTGAGGGGACTAGAACACGTTTTTCGTCGTCAATCTCACGAGCTCAGTGCAACTGCCCTCGACCCGAAACCGTTACCAAAGTGAAAACATTGATGTGAGGGTCACTTCAAAACCTGGCTCGGTTCAGTCTGTCAGGACATGGGGGTGGTTCTAGGACCTTCGGTATTCGATCTCCGGCGCTGGCGAAGAGCATAGATTGGACTGTCCTGGTCTGCTGTCACGGATCGTTGCGCGCGGAGAAGTACCTTCCCGGTCATCACCAAGGCTTGCTCGATGAGTAATTATCGCAGCCGCAACAAGTACAAGTCGCGTGGGCCAATAAGTTACAGAGTGAAGTGGAAATTGATTCTGAAGATTATTTCCCGGGCGCCCGACTCGAGGATTCGGACAAGCGGCAAACATCGATGTGATATTCATGAAGAGTGTGCGCCGTCAGACTTTGGGTACCAGGTTACGGAAGTGTTCGCAAATTCAAGCATCTAATACTAAAAGGCCGTTCCCCGTTGAGTAGTTCAGCTCGCATACTAACTGCCGGCATAATTGGACAAAGTTGCAGAGCGCGTCAGTCCCCATGGACGCCGTAGCATGGATGGTAGGACTGTAAGTGGACATTTTTGCATGAGGCTTCCTGAGGAGTTTGAATACAGGCGGGGCCCAACAACCACTCTGATTGTTTGTTCGGGGGTGGCTGCTCTAGCAATTTCGCAAAAGAACCCAACCACAAAGCACAAATAGCAAGAAAACCTATTCAATGGCGGCTTACGGTTGCCATATCACAGTGCCGTTATTGAGACCTGTGGAATTCTAGAAGGCAGTCAGTGCGCCAGACCTCGGTCCCTCGCGTCCTGATAGTACTGTCGCTGATCGTACGCGACTACTTATTTGCGGGACTCATAAGCCTGTTTATTTCGAAGCTTATCTTCGCTAAAAGCCATTCCACTATCTTCCACCTGTTAAAGGGCCAGGTAGCTAGCAGCTATGCTAACGGGACCAACGTGACTGAATAAGCTACCACACTGTGCAAGGGTCTCGTGGCCTGATAAGGAAAGATTCCCGGCAGAGTGGTAGTTTTGACCTCCATATCGACTGATACCGCTGTCAATCGCATCACCAGCTACAAACTAAGAGCGAAGTAGGAGCAAAAATATTACAAGGTTACTCAGGAGTTATTTCAACGTTACCAAACCTAACAACATTGGACTCGTCCAGGGCTAATTACTAAGATCATTCTGTGGCTATTTATGGTAGTTAATGGTTCTGATCAGTATTACCTGAAGATGGAAATCACTCAATAGTACTTCCACGTCAGAAAGACATTTGTGGCAATGAAGCGGAGTTCTTCACGTAAACTGGGCCCAGTTAGCCAATCAGATAACTATCCACACATAAAATTACAAACATGAGCTGTCAGCATGGGCGTAAATGAGGGTTTCTATCAGGGCTCCCGATGATACGAGCTCCGGCCGGGCGGAATGGTAGATCAATTTAACTTCAAGACAGCAAAAGCACCAGTATTTAGAAATAATGGAGATAAATATGGTCAAAACCCAAGAAAAATTCAACCATCGCGAAACATGCAGAGGCAGAAGTCCTAAACCTGAAAATATAGCTAGGCAACTTACCATCACGCAGGCAAACGAATGGCAACCGCAAAACCAAGTTTCGAGACTCGAGCGCCGAATAGCACGCTCAATGACGCATACACGGGTTAGCGCGCGCTTCAATCCACTTTATAGTGGCTGAGGATATTGTAGCAAATACCTTTAAGATGGCCTCAATTTTTGTTCATTTTGCACTCTATTAAAGATGGCGGCATACCATGTCACGACTTGGTTATTTCAAGCGGACATAATCCTATTGGCTAACTGATCAGCAATTTTATGTCGGCGAGTTTATGCTATTGGCTACTGGATAAATTAAGCATTCCCATTGGTTTATCCCCTATAATATAGACTTAATTCTGCTGTCGTTTTCCTATCTAAAGACGGCCCTATGGAAGGTTGATAAGCTCTCTCGGCAGCCGCCTCCAGCCGTCTCCCAGAAGTTATCTCCTGCCAGGACCAGGACCAGGACAGTCAATCATCCCCGCCGAAGGACGACTTTACTGATTGTTCCGATTGTTGTAGCCAGGACTAATAAATTAGTCCTTCAAATAGTAGTAAAGTTTAAAAGTAGCAGTCTTTGTTTAAACGGTCTTGATCTTATTTGGGTTCGGTTCGGTCGTTTTCATCTAGTAATCGCATTCGTTGTTATGTTTCGGGTTAGAGTCGCACGAAATCGCACATCGGTCGTCTCGGTTCAATACAAATTGTTGGCAGCGGTGGGATATGGACATCGACGACCTTCTCACTCCTCTAGAAACAGCAATGGAGAAGTTGACTTCTCCTGCGTCAAGGACAACGCGGCCAAATAGGTTCTTGCTCTCAGACCATTACGACCTATGAGCGAGTCGCATGTAGAACTTCATTGAGACAAGTGATGAAGGAAGCAGACCTGTGGTCGTCCTTGAATGCGTGGACGATGAGTTGCTGGGCGTTACTAGGGCCTGTAACATAACGTCATCACTAACTACGGCCACTATATTTGATAGACTCAGACGAGATTTTGGTGTACCAGTCACGCTATGGAACAGTCGTCAAACTCTAAGAACTAGGAGACAAATGACAGCAGAGTCAGTTGGAAATACCAACGCCATCTCTGCGTCTTAGCCCACAAAGCTTTTCCAGACTACAGCTTCGCTGATCTGAAAACAGAGATCCTAGTCATCTTTCTAGAAGGTGTAGCTTGTGATGAGGTTAGGCGTGAGTTTGTTTGGAACACACCAACTACCATCAAGAAGGCTCAAGAGTACGCCCAGCAGGAGGAAGTGGCCTTCATTGCCGTGCCCAAGCATGACGCTGTCCCACCGATGACTCGCAACATATTCGGTCCCCGGCCTCCAACGACGGTTGGCGTCTACGCCACGAGACAGTGCCAATCCCGCGAAATTGGCACGCAGACGGCTCAGTGGCAGATAAGTCCTCCCACGTAGATGAATCCTCTGCAAAGGAATCCTCCACCGCCAACCTATCCGTCCTACGGCTTCCCTAAACCGTGACAGGGTCCTTCACAACTTTGGCATGGACAGCCACAGAATGTTGCTGGTTGGACTGGACCTCCACAACCGACCTCTTCTTGGCGAGGCCCAACACCGTCCACTCCACGAGGGAATTGGAGACAACAACGGGTGAGACAGAACCGCCCCCATATAGTCCCGGTGCTCATGTGATCACCCCAGGTGAGGACGAACAATCCGGTAAGTGCCTTTTGATAACTGATATGTGTATTACGAACATAGGTTCCACTAAGCCTTTCCCAGTTATTGATACTACCATAGGAAACTCTAAGTTGCCATGCTTAGTTGATTCAGGAGGTGGGTGCTCCCTTTTTTCTGTTATATTTTTGTGAAGACTGTCTTTCCGGAACATGTACTGTCGTAAAGTTTAAATTTTTCTTTGTATCAACTTATTTCATATCATCCTGTTACCAACAGGGAGTTCAAAGGCATTCGCCTATCTTTCCCTCAATAAACTGATACTGATACTGATACTGATTATTAGGCTAGAAACATTTTTTAAACTTCAAGCGAAGGTTAGATATTGCAGTATGTCCAAAATTAGTCTGAAAACGGCTAATGGCAACACCCTGCGACATAACGGCATAGTAGAACTAAAACTTTTGTTTGATAGCATTAAATTTACACATACCTTTATTATTTGCCCAGATATCATTTGGAAATATATATTAGGAGCAGACTTTTTACATGCTTTTGAATGTTTAGTAGATTTTAATCTTAATTGTATACGCTTTTGTGGAATTGAAATTCCCTTTAATATCGAGGCGCCACGTATACTGGTCGAAGTTAACACGTTCCAGTTAGACGAATGCGTTAAGGAGTTAGTTCCATCCTTAGTCGATTCGGTTAGCTCTACGAAGCTACAAAACCTAATTCATGAGTTTAGGGACATTTTTGATTGGGACGGTCGTTCGTAGGGCCCGAACCAATGAAGCTCATCACGAAATACATACGGGAACAGCCCGACCTATTAAGATTCCACCTCAACGACTACCTGTGTTCTACCAGACACAGTTACAGGTGATGATAGATGATATGCTTGATTGAACGATAATCAAGCCATCTAGCTCTCCCTGGTCGTCTCCGGTCGTTCTAGTCATGAAGAAGGACGGGAAATTAAGACTATGCATAGATTATCGTAAGTTAAACGAGGTCACGACTAAAGATTCCTTTCCGTTACCTCGCATTGATGAAACGTTAGAGGCCCTTTCGGGTAATCGGGTGTTCTCAACGTTAGATTTAGCTGCTGGATATTGGCAAGTAGAAGTCCGGCCGTCCGACCGTGAGAAAACTGCTTTCTCAGTCCCTTCTGGATTATACGAATTCGAGACTATGCCTTTTGGTCTAGCTAATGCGCCTAGTACTTTCCGAAGGCTTATGAACCAGGTTCTAGCACAATTTATCCCGAATACCTGTTTAGTGTATCTCGACGATATCATTATTCTTGGAAAGGATTTGGACCATCATTTGCATAATTTACGTAGGATATTCGACGGGTTGAAACAGGCAGGTCTCACCCTTAAGCCGGCAAAGTGCGTACTCCTACGTGATAAGGTTAAGTTCGTAGGACATGTCGTGTCAGCCTCGGGGGTCGAAACCGACATAGATAAGGTTGCGGAAGTCCACGAGTGGCCGACACCCACCAATGTGACTGAGGTCAGAAGTTTCAGGGATCTCGCTTCCTACTACAGGAAGTTTGTTAAGGACTATGCACATATAGCTGCACCGTAAATAAGCTCACGCAAAAGGGAGGTCACTTTAAGTGGACACCCGAATGTGCAGCGAGCTTCAACACTTTAAAAAACAACTTGTGTTCCAGTCCAATCCTTGCGTTCCCCGATGTTAGTCAACAGGCGAGAGAATTCATACTTGACACAGATGCAAGTGAAATTCGCGATTGGCGCTGTTTTATCACAAAGACAAGCAGATAAAACAGAGTGTGTTATCCAGCAGTGGACTCGCGCACTAGATGAAGATGGTAAGGTTGACGTCATCTATACGGACTTCAAGAAGGCATTCGACAGCGTCCCACATAAGCATCTAATGTATAAATTGTCAGAAATTGGCATAAGAGGAAAGCTGCTGGCATGGATCACAGATTTTCTTACAGGGCGATCGCAAACTGTGTGCATCGGTGACTCAAAGTCAAACCCTACATCTGTTCTGAGTGGCGTCCCCTAAGGCTCTGTCTTAGGGCCACTGCTCTTCCTTATCTATATCAACGACTGTGTCAATGACCTGGGTTGCAGCGCCATCATGTTTGCCGACGAAGTCAAACTCTGGAGAGCCATCAGGTCTGACGCCGATAGGAAAGCGCTTCAAGAGAGTCTCAATCGACTTAGCTGCTGGTCTGCTCGTTGGCTTTTAAACTTCAACATTAGTAAGTGTGTGGTTTTAAGACTCCGTACTAGAAGGACTGATGAGGAGAACGATTCCTTCCAATACCTCCTCGATGGGCACCCGCTTTCAAATGTGAACGAACAAAAGGATCTCGGTGTTCTAATAAATTCCTCACTTAAACCATCTACTCAGTGTGTAAAGGCAGCTAAACGCGCGACACAGGTGCTGCTTGCGATTAGGCGGGGTTCGGCAACATTGACAAGGAGCTCTTCAGGAAAACTACGGAGCGTTTGTTTGGTCCCACTTGGAGTATGCTGTCCAGGCCTGGCGTCCGTGGTTTAAGAAGAATTACCTGCACCTGGAACGAGTGCAGGCGAGGGCTACGAAGATGGTCAAGAATCTTGGTCATCTGCCTCATGAAGACAGACTGACCAAACTTGATCTTTTCCCTCTCAATTATAGGCAATTCTACGGGGACCTCATACGAACCTACAGAATTGTTAGAGGCCAAGACTGCGCCCTAGAATTTGATTATTTCTTTGAATTGGCTCGGACTGACCATCTGCGAGGTCATCCTTTTAAACTACAGAGGAAACCGGCCCGTATCGACGTTCGACGAAACGCCTTCTCTCAGAGGGTCATTGGAGCGTGGAACGGACTCCCGGAAGAGGTGGTCCTCTCAAATACTGTTGACACTTTTAAACACAAACTTGATTCTCATTTGCTGAGAAACTGTGGCAGATATAATGAACAAAGTGTCAGTAGCAGCACCTTGCAACTGGCTCACACTTATCGCTGATGTTAAGCCTACATTTGTACATTTGTATTGTGTACTATTGTTACGGTTGACCTATTATGCGATTTTGGTTATGAATAGGGAGCTCAAGGGCGAAAGCCTTCTTCCCTTAATAAAGTGACTTAAAGTACTTAAGTCGATCCCTTAGCCAAGCTGAGAGGCGGTACTGTGTGACTAGGAAAGAGATGCTTGCCCTCGTCTTTTTCGTTCAAGAATGTCGACCATTCCCACAGTACCGAAAGTTCATAGTTAGAACGGATCATAGCTCGCTAACATGGCTTCTTAATTTCAAGAACCCCGAAGGGCAAGTCGCACGATGGCAAGAACAACTAGCAGGCTACGAGTACGAATGTTTATACCGACCGGGTCGTCTGCACAATAATGCTGACGCCCTATCTAGGAAACCCTATAGACCGCAACAAAATTGTCCATCGTGTACGGACATAAACATAAGAGCGATATCGCTTCACGATGAGCAAAGTTTTATGTGGGCGCAGGCACAACGTGAAGACCCGCACATTGGGCTGATATACCATAGAAAAATTAGTGAAACCCGGTCGTTGAGCACGAGCGAGTTAAGGGGGCAGAGCTACGAAACCTGCTGCCTGCACACAGTTTTGGATAAGTTATTTTCGGATAACGGTGTCCTGTATTATAGAGATAGTGAGCAGCATCCACGACGTATCTTGCTACCTCTATCCATGGTAGACGAAATAATAGAGAGGATACATACCGAGTTAGGACATGTAGGAATATATAAGACTGAATGGACACTCAGGCGTAGCTATTACTGGCCCAACTTAAAGCGTTCTGTGTGGAATCACATTCGGTAATGCACCCTATGCAATCAACTTAAGCCACCGCGACAGCTAAACAGGGCCCCTCTTCAGCCAATATTGACCGGGTATCCCAACGAGCGCGTTGGTGTCGACATTATCGGACCCATTGCCGAGTCGTGCAGGCATAATCGGTACATTTAAGTGATGGTTGATTTCTTCACAAAGATAGCTGATATAGTAGCCTTGCCCGATTTCTTTGCCGACACAGTCTCCCAGGCCATTTTAAATGGTTGAATTTGTAGATGGGGCGCCCCGGATCAGCTTCACTCTGACAGGAGAAGTTCATTTGAAAACACAACCATACGCGACTTATGTCAGTACCTGCGAATCAATAAAACTCGCACGACTGCGTACCATCCGCAAGGTAATAAATAAATAAATAAATAAATTTTATATTTTAGGCCCGGAGGGCCTCGTCATTGCTAACTTAGTGCTGTGGAAAAATAAATACACAGTTGATAAATGCTGCTCTCCATGAAACAACCACATAGACAGCGGGAGCGTTTAGTAGTGTTGGTAGATAAATTCAGATTTACCAACATATCGTCATTTTAAAATAGTAGTCAACGCATGGTGAACTAAGAAGGAAGCAGTGAAAAAAAACTCCTACCATTTAAGCTGGGGCGGAGTTCAGCGAACCCCTGCTTAAAAAAAAACAAAACGTAGGAAAAAAAACTGCTTCAAAAAAGTTAAGGGGTTTGGTTGAGAGGATTGATTGTAGTGCAAATGAGACAGGACTGTTGATGAGAACGAATGAGGGTGGGAAACGCTTCTTGTGATTGGAGAAATCATATAATAGCAGAGGCTGTCTTTCACCATTGTTACACCGCCCGACTGGCTTCATGATCAACCATCAGGGAGATGAGACCGGAGGAGGCCATCGCGGACAACAGAGTCAGGAAGGTGAGGGAACGGCAGAGGTCACCTGATCATCAACGAAACGTCCGAGCTGTGACCTTGTAGACTGCGGAGTTAAGCGACGAGCTGGCGAAAATAGCAGAACCGCCACGAGCATGACTAAGGACCATGAAGCCTATCGTCAGGGTAGTAAAACGGAGAATAGAGAAAACGGCAATGATGACTGGACAGAGAAGTGAATGAAAAATAATTGTAAATATCACTGAAAGAATGAAGAAATAGACATGTATGGAAAAAATTTGATATAAACATAACAACCTCAGATACCAGGGGGACCCTTTTCAAAGTCCAAAAGTTGTGTGTTTGGGAAGGAGACGGATAACAAGGACTTTATATCTTCTGAAGTTAAGTGTTTACGTAATTTGACTTTAAAACCTGCTAAGTTAGACGACAGCCTAATTTCGAGGGGAATATTATTCCAGAGGAAGGCATATTTGGAGGCAAAGAAGTGAGAATGGTTCGAAGTGGAGCTTAAGGGGGGTGCAATAATCCTGGAGGAATTACGGGTGGCATAAGGTCTATCTGCGGGAATGAGAGCGTTGATTCGTGGAAGGTTAGGGGTAGAGTTAACGCGAAAGAGGAAACAGAGGCCTGCTTCGAGTCTTCTGACCCAAAGAAATGTCATGTTCGCTAACTGACATCTCTCCGTATAAGAAAGCGTGGATCGAGGAAGAGCGAATATTTTGCGAGTAAATACCCTCTGTACATTTTCAATCTTACTGCGGTCTGAAGCATTCATTAGACCAAAGAGGGGACAGCAGTATTCTAGGATGGGTAGAACATACATGCGATAAAGTTTTAACTTTATTTCCAGCAGGAAGAAATTGTGTGATATAAAACCACATATCTGTGCAGCCTTCGCAGATATTCGATCGGCATGAGGCGACAATGCTAGTTTATTTGTGTAGCTTAGACCTAAGTCTTTTATAGTGGATCGTTCTAAAATTGGAGTATTTTGAAAGACTAGGGGATTAAATAGGCCCTGACGGACCAGCCAAAGACTTTTCATGGACAAGCCATGTCGGTACTCACCATACACTGAGTAGGTAAAATACCGTGTAACGGTATGGACAGGTAGAACGGACGAATAGAACCCTAATCGGTTTGCTCAAAGCGTTCGTTGATAGACAGGCTCCCCGAACGTGGGACGATGCCTTACCAGCCTGTATGCTAGCCTATCGCTCCACGGTACATGCATCGACCCATCAAACCCCCTTTGCCCTTACATGTGGCCGAGAAATGCGAATTATCGAGGACCTTCAAGTACCTCGCGATAGTAACGAAGTTCCCATCGGCGTTTACCTTACGATGCTTACCAATAAGATGCGCATCACCACAGAAGAGGCGCGAATACATCTTCAGGGGTCCCAGAGGCGTCAAAAGGATCACTACGACCGTTTGGCCCACGGAAGTCCTTACGAAATAGGTGATGTCGTTTTGCTTCGGTATTATTTCGTTGCCCAGGGAATGCTGTCTAAGTTTGTAGCTGATTGGTGCGGCCCATATACCGTTACCCGAGTTATTTCGGACACTACGTGCGTTATCCAGGGACACGAACGGCCTTTCAGCCCAGAGCTCATGGTATACTTCAACCGTCTCAAACTGGGTGGCCGCCCCACCGAACCAGATCGTAACCCTGAACGCCCACGTGACGAGGTACCACCCGAAGATATAGAGGAGACTTTCGTTCCCGTGGGAAGTATTCCACATCATTCGGAGGATGAGGTGCACGCTGAGAAACGTGATACCTTTTTTGGGGAGGATGCAGTGTAGCAAATACCTTTAAGATAACCTCAATTTTTGTTCATTTTGCACTATATTAAAGATGGCGGCGTACCGTGTCACGACTTGGTTATTTCAAGCGGACATAATCCTATTCGCTAACTGATCGGCTATTTTATGTTGGCGAGTTTATGCTATTGGCTATTGTATAAATTAAGCATTCCCATTGGTTTATCTCCTATAATATAGACTTAATTCTGCTGTCATTTCCTATATATAGACGGCCCTATTGAAGGTTGATCAGCTCTCTCGGCAGTCGCCTCCAGCCGTCTCCCAGAAGTTATCTCCTGCCAGGACCAGGACCAGGACAGTCAATCATCCCCGCCGAAGGACAACTTTACTGATTGTTCCGATTGTTGTAGCCAGGACTCATAAATTAGTCCTTCAAATATTAGTAAAGTTTAAGAGTAGCAGTCTTTGTTTAAACGGTCTTGTTCTTATTTGGGTTCGGTTCGGTCGTTTTCATCTAGTAATCGCATTCGTTGTTATGTTTCGGGTTAGAGTCGCATGAAATCGCCCATCGGTCGTCTCGGTTCGTTACAGTATTGAGGTTGGCACACAACCGAGAGAAAAGGGATGAACTTTGGACCATCAGGTAAGTAAAACTGATCAAGGTCGCTGTGCGCTTAGAGGATACCTCGTGTGAGACTTTTTTGCGTATTAAATTGCTTTAGAATGATTGTTATTATTTTATTTCTTGCATTTATAAATTCTAACGATTAATATTCTGCCCAATTTCCTTTCCTGCATTGAAATTTTTCCAACTTAGTAAAACTCAAATATTGGTGTGAACCAAAAGCTACCAAAAAACCAATTGCATAATGTCGATGATCACATTATTTTTTATCGTTGATTTCGTTAAGAAATCATAAGGGGTTAGGGTAAGTTTTAAGGTTAGGTTTAGTTTTAGGGTTAGGGTTATTGTTACGATTTAGCCTTCAGGTTTACCTTTATTTTTGTAATTGGTTTATGGGTTGCATACATCGCTCTGTAATGTTCTCATGCTTCCTTAACGCATTTATTTGCATCAAATAATAGGTTAATCTTCTTATTTCTGCTTAAAACTTTCAGCAGTAAAGCGAAGCAAAATATTTTTCCCGATTTCCTTGGCTTACTTACCAGCATAAAAGCATCCAATCAGCGCACGGTATTTTACTTGCATAGTAGACAAATAGCCCTTCTCGAGAGAAAAGCTCACCTGTCGTAGTTCCTCCATTATGTAACATGGGGTAGAGTTTTGATCACCACGGACACATGCAGAGGGGTGAAGAAGATTAATGGACTAGTAACGTAAAAGGTCTGTTACTGTAAACTAACGAGTAAATTTTATGAGCGAAAAGGTACCGACAAACGATAATACCAAGGTTATTGTAAACGGTCCATTCGGAGTGAGGGGTGGTCACGAAATATCATATAGATGCTTGTGGGAGTGCTGCGTTGTCGGAAACTAAGTTTGCGGTCTATCAAGGTGCTTAAGGTATGGGACATGCGATACGGTACGATAAGGATAGCGGGGAAGCGAGGTTCGTGTTAGAAGAAGGAACACTGAGCATCTGCACCAGCAACAATCACACTATCCTCATCCGAGGTCCACCCGAAGGTGTTCTTGGCTCGTTATAGCAACTCTGTCGGATCTTAGATTTGTTAAAACTTCATCGCGGAAACAGGCATGAGCCTTAGAATACCCCATTTATAATGTTAACTTGCATGTGGTGCACAAAGGCAAAAGGATATTTTCACTAGTTTTAAGCAGACAATAGAATATAACACTTAAGGTGTGGGCACCAAAGGTTAAGATAAATTCCTTATAATTCCGGCTCTTTTGGGGCAAAATCTATCAAGGTCTGTTTTAAAGTTTTCCACTTATGCTAACATCGCAACATATGGTTGCGGGACCAGTTTGTGTGAAATAAATACCTAATAACGTTTATTAACCGATACCCACGCATTCGGCCCCGGAGGACCCAAACCGAAGGACCACCGAGGGTATAGGTCAAGATTGAGCGCTAGTTTTTAATTTCAAGATAAGTGTCCGATTTCTATATAACGATTTATCTATAAGAAGAAACGACTTATAGCTTTTATTTTTTCTCCCTAAGTACCACCATTTACTTTTCGAAAAATCTGCGGCCATTCTCTTCGTTAGTTTGGTTTCTGATTACTTACACAGCATTCTGCTATCCGATTATCTTGCTTTCAGCGGTTTATATAAGCTTAGCCCGTTAGATTTTTCTAAATTCTAGGCAATTTTTGTAGATAGTCTGCTTGCCGCTTCGAAAAGAATGAAGGCAACACTTCCAAGGCTTTAGACCCTAGCGGTGCTTGCGAAAAGCTAGTATAATCACTGACATCAGCCTTAGGCCTGACAGCAGTATCCAGCCGAATGTTAATGCCAAACAAATATATTTTTCGACGATGAAAAATTGCAGCAAATTTATGCTCAAAGTTGGATCGGTTCTCTCCATTCTTGCGAGGCTATTTGATGGGAATACCTCTGCAGTTTCCTCCCCTGAACGCAAACGCATAGATGCACTACTAACTTTGGTCGCAAGCGAATCGCAGGACAGACAGAAAAGAACGTACATATTCATTTTTAAAAACGTTCCGAAATCCATTCAGCCAATGAAAGTTGATATTTATTTTCTGTACTCTTATGTATTTAACTCTAAACTAGCAGACGCTATTAGATTGTCATCTCGCAGTAAAAATCCACCCATTTTAGTAAAGCTATTTTAATCCGTTGAAATAGACTCCATTTTCAAACTCCGAGATCTTATTTCCAAATATCTGGAAAATACAAAGTATTTGATGTGCTATGATCTCACCCCAATGGAGCGAAGAATGGCTTCGAGTTCTTCTAATAAAAATGTAATTTCACGGCAAACGGCTCAAATTCCTGGTTGTAGCACTATGGAGCTTAGGGGGTCACGTATTATAACTCTTGGCAAACCTGGGTTACCAGTCCCCAGTATTGCAACCGTCTCCGTCCCCTTCAAGTCACCCGACATCCTCATCTACTTCCAACTTGGCTGCTTCCCAGTTTCTGTGGCTAATAATTTTGGTAGCCCTCCAAGAAATTCCAAAAATCCGTCTACGTCAGGTAGACCAACAGCATCATTAGTCAAATGAAATCCTCCCAAACCTCCCATTAAATCACCCGAGTCAGGTCGTCGAAATGGTGTGATCTAGAACTCAACCCCGAGCATGCAGCCTTCCCAAACACTTACTAAGCCTATACAACAGGAAGATGACACACATATTGGTTACCCTTCTTATCATAACTATCACACGAGACCAGCATTTCCACCACTTAATCCACACAGTTGCCTTACCTCGCCCACCAGCCTCTTTTTTCCATCTAGGTTTCCCCCATTTCCCTGTAACTATCAACAAGATCACCAGGGCCCAAATTCCTGTGGCCCGTCGATGCAAATTTTAGCTATTCACTTCAACCTTCTAATGTTGATTTTCCTGATCCAGTTGGTGACTACTCTCCAAACTTCCAATTCAATTACCCACCTCTAAATTTTTATTACTCAATAAAGATAACCCTAGATCATTTACTTCACCTACACTAGATATCATCTTGCTTGATGCAAGGTCTGTTAAAAATACGGTGGCTCAACTTAAAGTCATTGCATTCGAGCTGAAGCCAGATGTTATATGCAGTACAGAATCGTGGACCCATCCACTTATTTCTGATTCTTTACTTATAAAAGACAAGTATGATTTTTATCGTCAGGATCGTACTTGGGCGTGTTTTGTATGAAGAGCATCTTTTGTTGTTTGTAGAAAATGGTGACCAAAGGCGTTTTTAGACCAATTCACCCGCTAATCGTTCTAACTTATGCCAGATGCATTGGAGTCACCCATGATTGCAATATCAAGTCAACTACCTTACTCATTTATGCACTTCAGTTAACACGCATCTGCATCAGTGTCTGTCCGCGGTGGTCAGTAGACAGTCACGGCTTCCAGGGGCTGCGACCCCCGTGTCTTAATTGTCAGCCAAATAGCCTCCGTATGATGGTTAACTCTTGCAATCCTCTCGCACACACTCAACGCGCTCTTTACATCAATAGACTCCTGTACGAGTTCGAAAGTTCAGGAGGATCAGGCTTTCCTGTGAGACCGCCTTAGGTTTAAGGGGTTGCTCCAATCGTATACTTGGTCTATATGGTTCTTCTATTAACTAAAAGGTTTGCTCTAATTGTTTTTAGGTCCGCAGGCGTCTTTTCTATCGATGATTTAATTTCGGTAAAACAATTACTAGTGGCTTGATTTATTTTAAACTGTGCACTTACCGCGCATTAAGCACGCATAATCGGTTCGAGCAGTAAACCCTAAATCAAGAGTTCCGTTGGACACTTGGGCGGAATTAATTTATTTCAGGTGGGCTCACAAGTAAACCTTGCCACCCCGGACGATGAAAAATTGCTTCGGTGATCAATAATAAGCCTTCTTTATGCAAGTTCTTTTGTGTTCCTACATTTTGTAACCGAAACGAACTCGATGTGTAGGCATCGCAATAAAATGATTTCCAATTAAAACGTCTGCTGAGGTATTATAGCTTTGATCATTGTCATCAAACAATTTACTTTCAGCGGGTTTATCCTCATAAATGCTATTATAATAATAATATTTTTATTATGCCAGTTTGCAGGCAATTGTAAAGGGTTGGTAATGCACCTCTTGGGCGCCTTCCAACAGCCCGAAGACCGAAAAAACCTAAAACAAACTCCCTATGTTGCAGCAAGCATTGGTTTTGTTTCAGGTTTTGTGTTTTGTCAATACTGAGCTAGATAGGGAGTTTGTTTCAAGTGAAAAAAACCTGCCTTCAAAGGTATGATACAAACGGAATAAATGTACAGTTGTAAGCTGAGTTGACTCATCAGCAGGAGAACTGTTTCATATCGTTTAAAAACATTAGTTCCAGACGGAGAGGGTTGGCACAAGAACAGAGTGTTCTCAGTCTTCCTTCGATGGTTGTCGGCAAAAGTTGCGCGCTATCGGCTGAAGGGTTAGCAGACTGCGGGCTGCTGCTTCAGCAGCATTATCTTCAACATGAAGCCTGGCAGGGTTCAAAGTCCACGAATGCTATCAGAGTTAAAGAGAGATTCCACCGAGTCAGCACCCAAAATTCGTGAAAGTTGTCCTGAATGTAGAAAACTAGTTACAGCTCTCTTAAACATTGGGTAGCTTTGCTGGGTCTTAATACTTTTGGACAGCTTATTCCAGATTGAAATGGCGTTTACTGAAAAGAATTGCCGGTACTTAACTGTACGTGCCATAGGAAGAAATAAAAATACGTCTCGATGACTGGCGCGTCGAGAGTGCTCAAGCTGCCTTATTGTACTAAGAGGATTAAAGGTTTGACCATTCAAAAGTTTAAACAGTAAAAATAGACCCTTCTGCAATCTACAATGCCACGGGGAATCCAGCTTTATAAGTTCGCAACTTTGTTGGTAGGCTAAGTTACGGTGTTCTGCAGTAAAAACTCTTCTAGTGAAGAAGTGCTGCACCGATTCTATTTTCATCCGTTCACTAGTGCGCAGAAGACTGAATAAGGGTGAGCAGTATTCAAGACTAGGTCTCACGTACATATTATAAAGGCTAGTTCTAACCTTGATAGTCTTAAAATTTCTAAGGATAAATCCGGTGGTTCGGCGTGCTTTCGAGACTATCAGGGCACAGTGCTCTGACAAATTGAGACTATTAGAGTAGGATATGCCCAAATCCTTGATAACTGCTGGAACATTTAGTTCGTGGCCGTCAATGCTTAATTCCGGTTGATGATCGTCGCCAACAACCATAACGGAACATTTGTGCCATGAAAGGGTGAGGCGCCATGTGCAACGCCACTGGGCGAAGGCCTCAAGATCCTTTTTTAGCAGCTCGAGCACGATGTTGCGATCTGCCGGTTTATATCGATAAGCGACTTTTAGATCATCAGCGTACATGAAGGGTCTGCCATACTGAAAACAATCTGAAACGTCGTTGACAAACAGGCAAAATAGGAGCGGACCCAGTACACTACCCTGTATAACTCCACTCCTCACATGCGTGGGGTTGGAGATAACATTCGAAATTTTTACTCGTTGTGTGCGAGCATCCAAATAGGAAGATATGAAGTTCAGAGGCTTGCTACCTATGCCGAAGGAGGCCAGTTTCAGAAGGAGGAGGTTATGATCGACCCGATCAAAGGCCTTAGTAAAATCAAAATAGACGCTATAAGTGGCAAAACCGCTGTCTCTAGATTGCAGCACATAATCAAAGAAAGAGAGCTGGCAGGTGTCACAAGATCATTTCTCGAGAAAGCCATGTTGAATTGTACTGAGCAGGTTGTTCTCTGTCAAGTGACGCATCATCTTTTCTTTGATTAAGGTCTCCAAGATCTTCGATGCTGCGGGAAGTGTATTTATTGGCCTAAAGTTGTCGAATGATGTCGATCGGCCATGCTTGCGAATAGGCATTATGTGCGATTCCTTCCACAACGAAGGAAAGGTTTCGCTCTCAAGAGCAAGATTAAATAACTTACAAAGAATAGACGGAAAGATATCATTTGCTTCAGCTTTTAGAAGGCTAACTGGGACGCCATCTGTTCCTGGACTACAAGATTGACGATAACGACGAATGGCTACAGTCCCGTCCCAGAGCGTAAAACTTATGGTTTCGAGTCCGGCACCCGTCCAAGCCCGGATAGCCGGAGGTGCAGTGAACGAGCTTTCACTAAACGTTTTGGATAGAAACGCATTGAAGCTATCGGCGGTCAACCTAGCGTCAGCTATGGGGTTTCCTAAGGCGTCTTGAAGTATGGGGTGTTGCGTTTTCCTCTGCGCTTTTACTGTACGCGAAAAGAGTTTCGCAACATTAAGGGTAGGATTTTCAGCGAAATGGGCCTCATCGGCTATCTGCTTTTCTTCGGAGAGCTTCTTAGCCTGCTCAAAGATCAGTGTGATCTTTATTATTATTTTAATTAAGTGTACGTTAGACCTAGTTTGAAATACTCATCTGCGCGCTAGTGAACGAAAGAAAACAGAATCAGTCCAGGATTCCCTTACGAAAAGAATTTTTTCCTAAGAACACCGTAAAACCTCTTAACAACAACATGGTGTGCTTATAAACCTTGAGCTTTTAAAGTTTTGCAGAAAACAGAAGTGAATATGTTTTGCTGACTTAATTTTAAAACAATCGCACATATAATTCTCATACTACCACTCTGTGCGCGCCAGTCACCAAGGTGCCATTTTATTTATGCCTCTGGTAGACACAGATATCGTCAGATTTTTTCGTAAACGGCAAAGCAATATCAAAAATATTGAAATATCAAAATTCAGCAAAGTAATTATTTGTTTAATAGTATTGTCCCTAGTTTCCTCCATTCCGGACATCGTTCATGAATATTGGGGGTGGACTCGGTGGAATCTCTCTCCCGCTTTGATGGCGTTTGCGAACTGAATCATTTGGCACACTTCATGGTGAGAACGAATGTGCTGACTCTGCGGCTCGCAATTGCCTAATTCTCCAGGTGACACCGAAGAAACATTTGCTAACATACCCCTATCTGGTAAAAATGGGACAATGGTTGGTGCGACCTACTCAAAATAGGCTGGCTTATGTCTGTTAAGGAAGTCCGCGCCAGTCTTGCCAGGATTTTAATTAACGTAATAACTGTTCATTCATTAAAGCGCCTTATATAAACCATCAAATGAGCAGCACTGATACTTAAGAACTTAGTCATGTCGGACAAAAAAGAAGGGATTGATTTAACGGTCCTCGTGCACAAACACACGGCTGGATGTAAGTTTATTGTTTAGTTTATTAGTTTAATTGTCCTGATAGTTAGTTTAAGTTAGTTAAGTCTAATTTTTTAAATGTATTTTTATGTTTTTGAGTGACATGCGGTTGCTTTTCTGCTTGTTGTACTAAAACACCTGTCCAAATGCATTTTTTGAGTATGAAAAAATTGGTTAAGAGTCTATCTTTCATGGTTTCATTTTACTCTCTAAATTTCAATCTAGAGGCGAGATTGTTGTGCAGCCTATTGCAGGCATTTTTGCACAGTTTGTCGCTTTAGTTAGCTCACGCCAAAAGTTATGCTATCTGAATTCTTATTCCGGTAGGAATCACTCGTGGGGCCACCTGAGTTCGCGTGAAGTGTGCCCCACTCCAATACGAGCACCTGGTTAAAGGGTATAGTACGGGCGAGACATATCAGGGGATAAATCAACGCGCAGCAATCATGTTAAATAAGAGTAATTCGTATTGCCGTTTTACTAACACCTGGTCTAAAGTTTGTTTGAATGAGTAAAAAAGTAGAAAAATTAGAAAAACAACCAAATAAAGTGGATGATCAGAGCTAATTGGTTAAAAACGAACTGAATATCAACTTTAAATTTCACATGAAACCGAATCGTCTGCCCTTGTAACCAATGGCGGCTCGATAGGGTTCTAGCAGCCGAAATAAGCCATTCACAGTATCTTAAATAATGCCGACTGTCGGTAGCCAGATGGACATATTTTGAATGCAATGCGAAGAATCCAAAATCCCATTTGTAAGATATAATACATTATAAAAGTCAACCTTATTACGTACAATCGAAATATTATATTAAACAGCGCGTGGAATCATACTCAGTAGATACGGGTGCGCAACCTAAAGAAAATCCCGTGAGTTTTGTTCTGATTGCAGCGGCACTGTTACGGCCTCAGGAAGTAACACGGCCATCGGTGGGCGCATGGCAAAGCCAGGTGGGGAATCTGAACTCATCGTAGAATGGGAAGTTGACCTAGACAGCAATCACTTAGCCTAGTAACTTTTTCATATTGAGCGTGCTTTATCTTGCCGAAGCTAACTCGCAAAGCGTTATTCCACAGGCGGCCAGAAATAACCAAATAACCACGGGCTGCGACTCGATGACATCGAGAGAACCACCAAGCCTAACTGGCAGTGACGATAAGGAAGTACAGGGTGTCCCAGAAGTAAGTGACCCTTTGGATATGCCAATAAAACGAAAACTATTAACGCTAGGATATTGAAGCTTGTTTTATTAGAAATAAAACCCTTTTTTGCTTGATTACAACTAGGTTTTGTATATAATGTTTTTTAAATGATGGCCATGGTTATTTTGACAACTCAGGTTCGTTTCTTTGTCGTTTCCAGAACGCTCCTCAGTGTATCAGTTGATAGTTGTTTTATTTCAGAACAAATGTTGTTTTTAAGTCCTTGCAGATTTGTTGGATTTGGATTTTTTCTTTCGAATAAATCAAATTTCAATATCCTAGCGTTAATAGTTTTCGTTTTATTAGCAAATCAAAAGGGTAAGTTACTTCTGGGACACCCTGTATATGTAAGTCAAGTTTTTTTAGGATGGGCAACAGGAAGCACTGAACGGTGAAGTGCAAAAGTGTACTGCAAGCAGCAAGAAAAGGTCTGCAGTTACATGGGAAAGCTGAAACACAAGACATACAGGGATGCGGAATGAGAAGAAGGTAAATACTGCAGCAGACAACCATGGAAGGTTACAGGTTTTTTGCCTAATGTACACTAATATACCCAAAAGGTGGAATGAAGGCAAAACCCTCAATATCCCCAGTGGCAGTGGAAGAACCCAAAGACGGAACAATTTCGATAACTTGCAGAAAAAGAGAAAATGACGACGAGTAATTGTAGAAGAACTGCTTAAATTACAATAGAAGTAAAAGAACAAGTAATGGAAAGACTAGGTTTTGTGTGATGGTTCAAAGCGCCAGGTGAAGGTAAATTTCAAAGGCACAACTGTTCGCGAACGTGAAAGGTCGACGAAGCTCCGACCTCGACCACGAGAAAATAAACGGCAGTGTTCGTTTTGGTAGAGAGGGACTTAAACCTTTCCTTCATACACATGGGAGAAAAGCACTAGGTAGAAGGAAGTAATGGTGAGTATTTTTAACGGTTAGGTTTCTGAGAACGAGAAGCACGAATGCTCTCAGTAAGCCAACAAATGGTTTATTTATCCGTTCTACTCGACGATTAGCCTCTGGGTGGTACGTGGGCATGCGATTGTTTTAAATCCGCAGTTGCGTACGTAGATAGTGAAGGTTGAAGACCTCGACTAAATACCCTCTGTCAGTATGAATCTTGTAAGGGCCAACCCACGTACGTGTACAACCACATAAAAATTGGCCTGGTCGACTGCGTGGGCTACCACATTAAACGAAGCTTCTTCTTAGGTCGTCTCCGTGAAAAAACCGACCATCACGACGATGGAGCGGTAACCTTTCCGAGACGAGGCTATGGGTCCGAATCAACGCAGCAGTCGTGTGGAAACCGGAAGACCAGCAAAAAATGACAAATACAAATTTGTAAGTAGAAGGTTATAATAAGGATTATTTAAAAAGAACATCTTCGGTGCCGTCAAAACCCTGGAAGGCAGGAAAAAAACCTAATAAAAGCCCCTTCTTTTGGAGTCACTATGGGCTTGCTTTTGGTCATAAGCTTGGTCAATAGTGAGCGAAATAAGGAGTTATTTAGCTGAAAATACTTGTATTCGAAGGCACAATCGTACCAAAACGTGAAATATAATAGCCATACATTAAACATATTACTCTTTTGTAGTAAGTATACATTGGGTCGGGAAAAATGGCCTCTCATTTAACTGAGGTGAATTTAGCCGCGGTCAGTTTGAAGGGCGATCACAATCAGCTTAGGCAATCACATCGTCATCATGTATGGATTTAGCTGGTACGGAGATAACAATCTTTTTTCATCGGAACGATTTCGATAAATACAGGGTGTCCCAAAAAATGTATACACATTTTGAACACCGCCGTATTTGCCGTTTCGAAGCAACCATCAACGACCTCAGAAGCCAATGTGCTTCATGTTTGCCTGAAAATCTTTTCGAAGAGGTACTGAAAAGAATAAATGTCACCACAAAGGATGGCAGAATGAAGAAGCGAGCCAA
>JAYGXS010000004.1:29089496-29129139 GCA_036362985.1 Ligula intestinalis
CTAAGAAGCTATTCCGTCAACCAAGATGCAGGTTAGGCACATATGTAGTCATAAAGAAGGAAAAAATTGGTGGCGGGAAGGGAAACTGCAGGGGAAAACAAAAGGTTGAATACAAATTGTCCCTGGTCTACGATTTTTCGAGTATTTATTAATAGCTGAACTATGACTAGTGTAGAAAGGCATTTTTTTGGGGGGGTCCTTGCAAAAGGAAGGCAAGTTTGTGGCATAGTAAAAATAGGAGGGGGCATAAAAAAGGATTTTAAGGCATTGAAGCCTAATTTGCCGGAAAATGTCCAATGCGAAATGTGAATCCGAAGAGTAATTGGCGAGCATACGTATGCTTTCAATAAATTCTCATCAGGCCAGTATATTTATATGGGAGGGGGTTAAAGCGTAAAAGGTAAATTGTAGTTAAATTACGTTCAACCTTACAAACAAATTAGTCCAGGGGATAGGGGAGGGGGTGGGGGTGGGGTAGTAACAAGCGGCTAATCAAGCGGTGATTAGGGAGAAGGGGGGAAGGAAGAGAGGAGGCTCGGGGAAAAAATGCCGGCAGCTGGGTGGCCATTGGCCATGCTAAGCTTGGGGCTTGCAGCAGGTTCTTCTGCACGCACCACCAGTTGGCTTCCTCAACCGGATAGCAGTTGCTTCTGCTGTTGCCAGCAGGCGCTGACCCAGTGACTTAGGGTAGCTTGGTGGGACCTTGTAGCTCACCCTGAAGGCTTCGTTGGGGTCCACCCGATGTCCTGAATCCACCATATGCGCTAGAATAAAACTGTTGATAGTCCTGGTGGTATTGATATCACCTATCCTTAGCTATTGCGGGAGGTGTGCCTTTATTCTTTTGGACAGACGCCGACTCGTGCGACCAATATAACCTGCTCCGCAGGAGCAAGCAAAGGCGTAGATGCACATGGAGGTGGTCTGAGTCGGTAACCTGTCCTTACCTTCTCCATGGAAGATCGGGTTAGTTGAGAATAGAGACCCGAAATCTCGCTGCTGGAAAAGTTCGTGACACGGCCTCGTCAAGGCGTCTTTTCACGAGTTCACCTGTCGCGTCTCCTCGGAAGGGCACTTTAAGGAATAATGTTTTCTTCTCCACAGTGAGTGTTGTGGGTTTTATTTCTTTTGCAGTCATATTTTTGGTTAGAAATCTCTCAGGATATCCGTTCTCACGGAGTAAGTCCTGGATTTTCTTGAGTTCCTCTTCAATAGTGTCTTCAGAGCAAATTTTTTGAGCTCTTTGCGTTAAGCATCGATCTAGATTTCGCTTCTGTTGAAAGAGTACGAAACCGTTAAAGTTCGTATATTGACCAGACCAGGTTTTCTTTCGATACACGCTCCTTCGGACGCTACCTTCGGGTCTACGACTAAGGAGGACGTCCAAGAAGGCGGAGGAACCTGCTGTTTCCATCTCCAACGTGAGCTGTATGGATGGATGGGCTTGATTGACCGCGCTTAAGAGTGCGTCTCTATCAGTTTCGTTTGTGGCGATCACAAATTTAACTATAATTTACTTTGTACGCGTTACCCCCCCCCTCCCATATAAATGTACTGGCCTGATAAGAATTTATTGAAAGTATACGTATACTCGCCAATTACTCTTCGGATTTCTGTGATGGGAATTTCGAAATGTGTTTAAAGTGTTAGTACTAATGGCATTACTGATTTTGACAACCGACTTAGCAAGGAATTGCATGGTAGAAAACCTGAAGCGCTAAGAATCGAAGGTTTCTGCGGTTTTCTTACTTGAACTTGTCGACTTTGCTTAGAAACCAGTTTTTTCTTTGATCATCAATGCTACCAATAATTAAATGGAGCTCCAGTGGAGTCACCCATACCTGGATTCCTCGCCGAAATAACCATGCACAAGCTAGAATTAACGGATCTTCCCTCGATTAACCCTGTGCTATGTGTACGATATGTAGACGACACATTTGTTCTCGTTAAAAAGGCCGAACTCAAAGCCCTCCACAACACCATCACCTCAACCATACAGGGCATTCAATTCACGCTCGAGAAGGAGGTTAACAACAAACTGCCATTTTTGGATGTCCTCGTTCAGCGAAATGCTGACGGAACATTGAAAACTCCGTTTAACGCAAAGGCACGTATGCGGAGGTTATTCTTAATTATGAGAGCAACAACCTCATCCCTCAAAAAAGGAGTGCGGTCAACAGTCTGTTACGCCGAACGAAGACAGCCTGCTCTGACGAAGAAACCTATAGGAGTAAGGCTACGAAGGTTAACTTTAACACCTACGATCTTCGAGGCCCAGTTCCTTAGGATATTGTAGAAGTCTTGGGAAGGCCAGAGTATAAAGAAGAGTACACACAGGAAGGAGAATAGGATGGAAATAGTGTTGACTCGCGGAGTTGTGCGTCCGTTCCCTATTCGGGTGGGCTCCGGAGTGTTGAGATCATCGAGCGTCGCCGGCGCATGCTTTGTTCCGGCGGCCAATAAGGCGGGTGATGTCTAGCCTCGCGTGGACGCGCGACCTTGAGATGGACTGCGATTGGCTAGCGTGTACGCGTGGTCACGCTGTAGCGTACGTGCGCGACGGCCAAGGGCAGTTAGCGCTTAGCCCCAGGAGACGGTGGGCACACAGGCAGGCTAGATGAGTCATGCATCAGTGGCTGGTCTTGGGTTCAAAGTGACTGCAAAGAGGCCACTACAAACCTACCGAATCGAGCTTAACTACCTGTTTTATATGTTTTCCCGCAATGGTTACCCCAGAGACTTTGTACGCCGATGCATGAGACAACAAAAACCAAACAAAATGAAACCAGATAGTGCCACTCAGGCGCCCAAAATAAACGCATGGCGAATCATTCCTTATATAAGGAACTTGTCTGATTTCATTGAAAGGCATTTGCGGAAACACCAAAGAAAAGTGGCGCACAAACTGATGGCTAATTTGCGCACCCAGCTTGTTCACCCTAACGTCAGGGTTGCCTACCCTGATAATAACCATGTCGTCTACAATATACCATATGAATCTTGTGATGAGGTATTTTGTGGCCAAACAGGAAGATCAGTCTCTACACGCATCCGCTCGTACCAGTTGACACTGAAGTGACTTGAGCATTTGCTCGAAGTGACTGTACATTTCCTTGACACAGAACACAACTTTACTTCGGACAAAACACGCCTCGTCGGTGTTTGCCCCTCCAAAAAGTCCGATAATTCCTTGAGGCCATGCACTTCGCTTATTAATGCATCAACAGGCATATTGACATGGAGGGAGTGTACAAAGATCTCAAAGAAAGGTGGAAGAGACTACAGCCCATAGCTATGGACCAACATGAACTGCAATTAGCACCCACACCGGGTGACACGGATTGACCACGGACTGACGCAAATTGCAGTTGCTAATTAACGATTAGGCTATTGCAACTGCTAGTCATGTCCACAACGGGGTGATGCAAAGTGCAGCTATTAATTAGCGCCAAAAATAGACGACTTAGTAAGTTTACAAGCACTTTGAAATGTTGATTGTTCTTTGCACAGTTTCTCATGTCTGACGACAACCTGGGGATCCAGTGTAGAACATTTACTGAATACAGTTTCTTCATTTTCCTAAACGACACCTCTCCTTGAAATTAAATTTGTTGGGATGACTGCCTTCCAGTTTAAACAAACTCAACTATCCCACCATCATGTCTTCATTACACGATGTCAAACCGATGGTAAGGAGTAGGGAGGGCGCATGTCCGACAAAACGTTTTAAAGTTATAATCCACTGCTAAATGAGCTCCTACACTAGACGACCAAGCAAGTGTATCGGAACCTTGAAATGTTTATTGTTCTTTGCACAATTTCTCAAGTCTGCCGACAACCTGGGGATCCAGTGTCGAACATCTACTGAATAAAGGTTCTTCATTGTCCCAAAGGACACCACTCCTTGAATTTCAATTTCTTGGGATGCCTGCCTTCCAGGTTATACGACTTTAACTATCCCCCCAGGTTTTTATTACACGATCTCAAACCAACGGTGAGGAGAACGGGAGGCCGCATGTCTGACAAAACACTTTGAGGCTATAATCATCCGCTTAATCCTAGATCACAATCCGGACACGCAGCTCCTACGTAATTGTATTAATGCCTGTGTGGTTTTCAGCGCCCGAGCGGCACTTCCAAAAATACGAGCTATAGGCGTAGCCACTACTGCTATTTGTGACTAATCCTGACAAACCTCTCATTAAGTCTTCCTTTACCTCCTCCTTAATTTTGCAATTAAAATAATTCAGTGGGAGGTATCAACTTTAATCTTAGTAAACTCTTAAAAGGGTGGTACTTCGACATTTTTAGTAAAACAAGAAACCCTATGCATCAGGTCTCCCGTGCGTGAGGTTATCAGGTTCGCTATTCTTCCACATAGAGCTACTGATATTCCAACAGTAACAAGAAATTCTTAAGCGTTCATTTAAACCGATGAACTTAAGAGCGTTTATCCATGTTCTAAGGACAGAGCAAAATAATGTGTCAGAAATAACTATGTCAAACTTATCTTTCCTCTCGAGGTGGTCGACTTCTTCGTCCAATTGATGTTTAACGTATCTTTGCCCCGAAAAACTTATCAGCCCGATAATTAAAGCATTTTTTTAGAATGCGCTACCATAAATTACCTAGGGCTAAGTTATACGAATAAGTTTAATCTATTACATCATATAAGTTGGAATTATGCAAAGACAGAATGGACATATGGTTTCATACGGATAATGCCTTCCGATCGGATCTAAAACTGAGAAACTAAATAAGACGCTTGCTGCTTGCCTCCTTCTATGGCCCCTAGGGCACGCTCGCACATGTGAGATCCGAGCGGCCAACCCCTATAACGTTAAATCCTGGTATGTTCTTTTGCGGTCCAGAGCACGTGTGTGAGAAGCACAAACGGGCTGTTTGACTTTGTTATCCAAAAAGCGCTCTCTATGTTAGCAGATCAACTTGAACAGTCGACCGGTGAATAGAATAGAGGAAAGAGAAGATGTCGACTCTCATTGCACACGCTTAACTGTGAACAATCTAATATGCTAGAATCTATAGACGCGATGGCCATGGCCGTGACGGAGGCAGCTGAATCTAGGTTAAGCAGCCACTTACAGTTCCGCCGTTACCCTATTCACGACTTACTACGGTGGAAGAGAGCTACTAGATAACTTCTCCTTGCTCGTTTGCTGTGTGTATCTCCCACCCAATACTAGTGGAGACTACGACGGTTGTCTCTCAGAGGCATTTCATGCGGCAGCATACATAAGCTTAAGTACGGTTTGATTGCAGGTGAATTCAATGGTTTAAACCCTTCGGTCACACACTTGAGGCCGTAGATATCGAAGACCAAACGTACAAAAGTCTATCACACAAAAGTGTATTTGCGTAGCTGGGAGCACCAGAACACTTGATCTCCCAAAAAGTAATGATACCCGCAAATCCCGTTAGACTACCGAAATCATTCCCAGCCATGCCAGTCCATCCACAGAGATAACCATCAAGATAGAAGCGAGAACGTAAGTTCCAGAAAGCAGTCACGAGAAAGGAACCACGATCGAGGTGACAATAGTTTTCGTAGCCTGACTTTTTCGAGTTGCAATGGAAGTCATCCCCGTAGACGGAATCAGAAAAGTAAAGTGGGTCGGATACATTTTTGAGGATTTTTAAGATGTACTGACTGTGCCACTGCAGGAGTTTATTTCGCTGTGTGCTCGATCCCGTACTGTAAAGTTCTATTGATCTTGCCTGTGTACTTGCTTTTAATGCATAAATAGCGATAAAAATTATCAGTTTTTCTATTCAAAAGACCCAAGCAACACGTAAAAGCCCGACAAGCGAAGAATAATTCCGAGAGATCACAGTCGCTCGAGCCGCGAACTTCTTACGTTAAGGCTTGTCAGTCCTCAATAGAGTAGCAAGTGCATCGACCCCCACTGCTCCATATGTTGTGCGGAGACATTATCAAAACAAAATAGCTAATCGAAAGAAAAGCGTTTGGACAACCACAATTCCTGGTATCAGTGTCGGTCATCGAATTTGTCCAAGAAACCACAAGGGTGCTGAAATTCGGGAAATTATCAGCCTCGCTAATAACCTCAACATGGGCAATAATCGCCGAAGAAGGCCAGAGCCACCAATTTTGACAGGTATGCAATGACGCAACAATTGCATCTTATAAATACGGCATCACATATAGTTTTAAGCGCCTTTATCTTTTTCTATCTCGGCTGGT
The DNA here is from genome assembly GCA_036362985.1 of Ligula intestinalis. Lineage (NCBI taxonomy): Eukaryota > Metazoa > Platyhelminthes > Cestoda > Diphyllobothriidea > Diphyllobothriidae > Ligula > Ligula intestinalis. The sequence continues at coordinate 29,095,720 of JAYGXS010000004.1, forward strand.
GGATTCCAGCGCAAATTCGAAACACAGAGCAAATAAAATATTTGTTTCGATAATTCTGTTTCCTTCGATTGACGACTCTTCCAAAGATTGAATGTACTTAGCACAACTATCAATGTAAAACCCAAGACGTGGGCTCAACTGAAAATCGTAGTCGCTGTCCAAATGAGGTTAATAGATGGTAACAGATAACAAATAATTATCAAGGCAATAAGCACACAAGCTTGAAAATGCCTCTACGAAGAAAGAAACCTAAAAGCTTGAAGCTTCACCGGATAGCGAATCAAACCTTTAAACTCGTCCTATATCCTTCAACGGCGAGAAGAATTGGGCAAATAAAGTCAGTATGGTCTTTTTACTCTCTCCTCTTTTTTGACATTCTCCCATCTAATCGTTTGCGTTATTGGCGTCACCTATTAACCGAGATATTACAATTATGTGATTACACTACTCGCAATGAGTGAGTAGTAATGCATATTCATTATTTACCACTAACTGACGGCTGCTAACTTCTTGCCTGCAATCATGTGAAAGACCACTGATTGAAATCTTCTGCTGTATCGATACATTTCTCAGTCACTATGTCACCAATAGGGAGCTCAACGCTGTTTGCCTACCTTTCCCTCAATATAACAGAATTAAAAAATAGTGAGATTTCCACCCGCATATAAAACGCGTCGCTTAAAATCGGTTTTCAGTTTAATGTCCTTCGAGCTTACAGATATTTGTCTCTATCACAGTGTAGAACTACATGGAGCTACTTCTGACGTCATTAACGACATCACGTCTCACCGTCGACTAGCCTTTTGGCAAACCGACCAAGCGAACCTCTAGTAGACTGTTTTATCTGACTACTGTACGAAGGCGGCGAAGTCGGCCAGATCTATATTTCAGCTGATTAGACGAGCCTTTATGGGGTTTGAAAAAGACAGCTTTTTCAAAGTCTTTGGAAGCTTCATTTGGCCGCACCTGGAGTTCGCTATACAGACATGGAGACCATGGACTGTCACAGATTGTACTGTCTTAGAGAAGGTCCAGAGGCGAGCGACAAAGATGGTCAACGGTCTAGGAACATTGCCCTATGAAAGCAGACTGTCCATTCTCGACCTATTTCCCCTTTCCTACAGACAACCCCGACGGGACCTCATATTAACCTTCCGTATTATGAATAACCTGCACTGTTGTTTCGTTCCTAGTGATTTCTTTGCCCAGGCTAACACGCCAACTTTGCGCGGGCATTCCCTTAAACTACGCACGGGAAAAGCAAGCATCGACGGAAGAAAATTTATCTTTACCAACAGAGTAGTTTCAGCGTGGAACGCTCTTCCAGAAGCGGTAGTCCTCTCCACTTGTTTCAATGCATTTAAGAGTAGACTGGACATTTATCAAGCGCAAACGCAATGAAGGTAAAAACTCCTTCATCAGATTACAATGAATCACTTTACAATGAATCACATTACTCATCACATACACTGCATCAAAGTAGTCACTGCACTACACTGCATTGCAAGTAGTCATATATTTTCTGACACATTTTTGTGAAGATTGACTTCCCGGAACATATAACTGTCGTACATCTTAAATTTTTTTTGTATCAACTTATTTACTATCAGCCTGTTACCAACAGGGAGTTCAAAGGCATTTGTCTATGATTCCTTCAATAAACTGATACTGATACTACTGTCAATCCTCTTCTCAAAAATTAACTGGAATCGACCGTCGTTTTCTGAGATATAGTTAAACAAATTAAATTTTCATACAAAATGATTTTTAATCTTCGCATAGTTTTTCTCCAATATCGGTTCGTCCCAGATCCCCCCCTACTCTATCCACGACACCGCCATTCAGCCCAAAATTGAAGAGAATTCATCAAGAAAAAAGACACAGAGTACATGTCAGTTTGCAAAATTAAATAATTTTCCAGGAAGCTGTATGGATCTCAATCTTATCAGTGTTGGGCTCTCTATATATCTAGAAGATCACCCACAAGTTTGGGAATGGGCTCACTTGACTTAAGTAGCGGAAGGGCGAAGCAGTGTGAGAACTGTCAACCACCACTGGCTCGCTAGTCGATCTTGACACGTAGGTGGGAGAAGCAGAACGATACATAAACTAGGGGAGGATCAGCGCAGAATTACTGGTCCGCTGGGGACTAACACTGAATGTGTCCAGCATCTGGTTTAACAGACCATATTGCCCAAATACGCCTACTGACGTGTTGTTCAAATAAAAGGAAGAAAGAGGGGGGTGGGGGGACAGAGTCTGGAAGAAGAGGCGACAGAGGTTCCGGGGATGAAGAAAGGTCAGGGGGCTGGGGGGAGGAGGAGGAGTGTAAACTGCAGCTTCCAGGACAGGTGAGAAGTCAGCAAACAGAGATGATTGAGGAGAAGGAGGAGCTGGGCGGGGCGGGGCGGGAATAAGCCGAGTGGAGCCAATGGGGATGAAAGACTACAATGCAATTTTGAAGGCTTTATTCGTGAGGTGTGTTCTCTCACGAGCATATTTCGGCACTTGAGACAGACGCACATGCGCGCAAACCGCGCATGCCGGATTTCTATAAATTTTCAAAAAGGAGGGGATTCAGTGAAAATGACAGAGCAACAACGGAACGTTGTGAGGAGCAATCACACAGTCTTCGCTTCAAAGCGCAGGCCTTGGCTTCTCCAGTCTGCACTGTCGGTGTGCGGACACTGTCGGAGAGTAAATGTCTTCGGGGGCAGACTACACCACTAAACTATTTCATCACATGGGAATGAATAATTTGAGCTGTTGTTGTTATCATTATTTTACACAGTGTGGGAAGTAGTGACTTCGAAAAGACTCGGTGGAAGCAAGGACTTTCGGTGATTTTATGTATTTTCTCGATAAGAGGGTACTGGTTGAGGAGGAGGTAAAGGCACTCGTGCTACGCGCGGCTCAACGACGACGATGTATGAAGAGGTCGAGGATGCGCGTTGATCGCCGGATGAGGTTGACTGCATCGCGACACGTTTTGTTCCTTACCGACACATCATTCACCTACAAAAAAGAAGCAGGAACATGCAGTCAGCGGTCGGGTAGGTGCACGGTTCGAGGGAGGGGGTGGGGAGGGATAAGCTAGCTAGCTGAAGACGGTTTTATTTTTGAGCTAGCAATTTTGCGCTGACGGAGACGGGGGAAGTGGGGAAACAAGCCAGACAGCAGTGGCAGAGCCGGCTTTTCCACTCGAGTGCACTTTGCCTCGGCTAACAGCCGCAAGCACAAACACACACAGAGAGAATGGAATTCTGATCAGATAAATACGTGTGCGTCGCAATCAGACCAACTGTGCGCAGCTAAGCTGCTCAGGGAAAAAAAGCTAAAATTATTTTGCGGGGAATATGCCCCACCGGGTAAAAGTTTAATGCTGAAATTTTACTCCGTTTCTATGGAACGCAGAATCGGAGCTAAAAAGGAGCAGGAAATTTGAGTAGGAGCAAGCATTATCGGATAGAAGTGGGCTTCGATTTTTTCTCCTATTAAGTCACCTTTTAAATTGGTAGAGAATGTTCGCATTCCAGAGGGTTTGGCTAATTTGAATAATTCATTTCATTCGAGTGTGGAAAACTCGGTGGCCTAAGACCTTCTGGCGTGTGTTTAAATCCCATCAAGGCCACCGAGTTTTTCAAAATCTGGTCATCTGGTGAATTCCAGATTGACTGCTTGGAAAATCCTGCTTGGGCAGCCAAATTAATAATAAAAGCGAACATGCTAGTCCCAGGAAGTAATTGGGAAGTAGAAGATGACTTGATCGTTGGGACAATATGTTTATTTGACTGACGTTTCGAAATTCGTCGCGGATTCATCATCAGAGACATACTCACAAAACAGTAGCAGAAACAGTTTGTGTATGCCGTTAATTTTGAACGTACCGAAAAATGGATAAATTCCTTGTGTGCGCTGATTCGTTGCATCAGGAATGACCATCTGGTCCTGCGTTGTTGGTATAGGATGATATGGAGGCCTGTCTGTCACCCGAGCGGCAACTTGCGATCTAGTCGTTTTCTACTTCTCAGTCAACTTACTGTATCAGAATTGGTCGACTCCATGTGTTGCCTTAGGCTGGGCGGATGAATAGACCCAAGTGCGTTCAAACTCGCGGCCCAAGGTAGTTGGCTAGAGTGTTGGCTATACTGAGCCTTCCACTTGTTTACTTAGGTTCGCATCCCTCAATTTTTTCACAAGTGGGTCAAATGAACTATTAAATTGAAATTTGTGGAGAAGCAGCATTTGAACAAGTTGGTAAATTCATGCACTCTTTTTACACGCTGGAAGCTGTTGCTTAGTGCATGAACAACATTGGCGTACACAAGAGTTCGTTTAATGGACGGTGTATTATTTAAAAAAAGCATGAAGGAATTTTAGCACTTATATTCATGACTGAGTCGGGCCAAAACTGCCATGAACTTTAAACCTCCGATCTACTTGCATAAATTATGGGTTTGAAAAGAGTTTTGCCCTAGGAACATCTGAGACCTGCTTCATTGGAAAAAGACGTTACAAACAACGTCATCAGACTGAATTTTTCCTTGCATCAACCGCGGATGACAGGAAATGCAGTAGGGGCATTTCATAATTTGATTAAACATGTAGGCTGGACACACGAATATGAACCTAAGTATTGCACGTAGGCTTGCATTAAATCCCAAAAGGGAGATGGGGGGCGGGTTCGAGTTGGTTTTACGAGGGCGTGGAAACGGTAGTGAGAGTAAGAGTTAGTACTTGCTTCAGAGTTAGGATTAAAGTTAAGATATAGGAGGAGTCCGTCAGAAATATAGCGTATGACTATCGGTAGTGCGGGAATTCCTTATTTATGTACTCAAATATGAATTACTTGAGCTCTAACGGGATTGAATACGGGAACAAGAACAGTTGTTTTATATTTTGTTATGCTTTAAAGTGCCAGGTAGGTGACCATTTTCATGTTTTAACCCTGACTTTAAACCCAACACTTATTCTAGGCATAGCTTTTATTCAAACTGACCCTGAAATTAAGCGTTAAGTCAACTGCAATAAATTAGGTATATATATCATCACATCCTGATCCTAAAAGTGCGTATTTTTATGACAAATGCCACCGCGGTTGCTGGCAGTTACCCTAATGCATTATTCGTAGCTACAGTCTGATTACTGGAAATCCCGGGTTAATTTAAGCGGCAAAAAGTATGCATGAATGCCCCACCTAGATGTGTCTGGATTGGATATTTTTTGTGCTTTATTATCAGACAGAGGAAACAGGTAGGAGTTGTGCCCTAGCGTCTGGTGACCAAAGGCAGGTGTCTAGCACAGTTTTACATCTAGTAAAGTGAGGACAACGTCGTGTGAAGGTTTAAAAAAACGGGGGTCGCTGGCTTAACTGTAACAATTGATTTAAGAGGAATTCGAATTCTCGTTGAATACACCACCAGACAAAGCCACAGGTAAGGGTGCTGAGATGGCTAGGGCTGCAGCATTCATAGGACCCAGTTGCCTCGCAACTATGTGCCTAATCAACTAAGCAGATGTCGCGTTCATCGCTGGTAGTCGTGCATGACGCGATGGGTACCCGCTAGTCCACCTCCGAGCCGTTGATTGTCAAACTTTTAATCACGGTTCTCGATGGCTGACATGAGAATTATTGGATAATTTGGTCCACCGTCACTGAAATAGTTGACCGACCGCATTTAGCTAGCTTCTCTGATTAGGCCACGTCTCAGCACAAGATATTGCGAGATCATTGCGTTGTTTGAATCAACCACGAGCCGGAGCATCAAGACCCAGACAGTTCACGGCTCACACGGTTGTCAGCCCTTGCGAACATTTTAGCATCGTCAAACCTAAGTGTGTGGTCGGGTTTCGTTGTATGAGCCGCGACCTGAGAATTAGCGTCCTTCCTCCTCACTGCTACCGCATTTTCGGTCATCCGTAATAGCTTTGTCCATAACCGCGCCAGATTTGGCAAATAAATCTAGAAGTTTTCCGCCGTGGCCACTGGCCTTTCGGCCATTTGCTTACATCGGTAAATGGTTGAATGCTTCATCGGCACACAGTCTGCTGCCCATTATCTAAGTGCCTGCTGATCAAACATGAAACCAACCTTCACGTGGTGTTATCAGTTCTTGGAAATACAATTATGGATCTTATCTTCTTCTTCTTCTTCTTCTTCTTCTTCTTCTTCTTCTTGCCTTAGTTACTTATCGCCTCTACGTGGGGAAAATAAGTACAGTGGTAACCTGCCTGCCTGTTTTAAAATTAGCCGGTTGGTACAGTTGCTCCATCAATACCTCACGACTTCTTGAATTATCCAATTATTGCTGTTATCACTGCTTATTCATGCGAATAAAAAAGAGTAAAAGTAATTTTGTCCAATTCTATCACTTTCCATAGGCTTGCAGCACCAACATCAATTACGTCTCATTTATTATTGGGCTGGCTCAATCATTCTGGTTATGGTCGCACAGCGGATTTGCCTAATTTCGTTATTTCGGTGGATGTAATTGGGTTCGGGACGAAACCCGGACGAGTGGCTACCCCACGTTGGCTCAACTACGCAGTGGCTGGTCAATGTTCCTTCGCCAGTACCAACACCGACTGGACCGTCTATGCCCAAAAGCTGTCCCGATTGCGATGTCTCTCCGCATGACTGCCTGGATCTTTTCGCTTCCATTTCTTAGCCAGGCACCCAACTCACCCCTGTGGAAATTTGGCTCAAGTCGTTTCAGGCTGCGAGCTTTTCTCCCTCTTTCAACAACAATCAGTTTGAATTTCGGCGAGGAAATTCGGTCCAACAAGGGTTAAGACATACGTACACAGACACCACCACCGTCACCATCACTGTGGCTGCATCGACACTAGCCAAAACAGGCTAATCCTTCCACTGGCTCTGAATGTGACCCAGCAACCTCCATCGGATAGAACCATTGCCCTTGCTACTTTTACGCAATTTTCCTTTATTTTTCATTAACTTATCAACTATTTCTTGCTGTAGAAGCCGGCCGCACAAGAAAAAAGAAAACAAGTTCAACCTAGCTGAAAATGAAGTCTTCTGTCACTACCGTCAGCTCCCATTATGCTTGTCATTTCCAAAAAAGAAGCTGTTTCTCAAGTGTCACCTTCTAAGTGAATGCACGTTCCTCCTCCTCCTCCTCCTCAAAATATACCTCGCTGCGCGTGAACGAGCGAGCGAATGGGCATGAGCGAGCGCGAACACAAAGTTTGTGTGGGAGTTGGCGGCATTCAATTAATCTGATTGCATCCGTCGGGATTCAATGTGGCAGAAGGGGAAGACAAAGAAGACGGAGACGAAGTCGCGCAGATATTGGTGTGTGCGTGTGCGTGTATACCTAATTCCTTCCATAAACTCTCCAGGCTGCTTGCTAGTCAACCAGATTACGCAAAACCGACAAGCACGGCAGGGTGGGAGAAGCTAGCGAACAGACGTGACTGATAATGCATCCTGCTCCCCCCTCCACACCGCAAACAGACGCATCGGCAGTTAAAGGCAGTGTAATTTGCTCGTTTTTTTCTTAAACCAAAAACAAAGCAGTAAAAAGCGGCCATCAGTCTGACTCCTCTCATGACACTTTGCAAACCGACACCAGTTTTGAAGCAATAACAAGACTGAGTCGGGACGTTGTCATCAGCCTAGCAGTAGACGGGACAAGGAGGCCGATCGCGAATAGAAAAGAGTTAAAATTGATGCTGAGTTGATAGGGGAACAAAAACAACTGGATTGTTCTTCAGCCGTCAAAGCAAACAAAATGACTAGAGGCGCTGATTGCCTATTTGCTCACCTGCCAGCCGCAATCGTCTGGGTGAGGGAAGTCGCTTTGTAACTCGCGTATGTGCAGAGATAGAGAGGGAGAAGGCATCCCAGTCCCCGGAGTCATAATTACATTCTTCCGAGCTTTCAGACTCTTACTGGAGTCTATCGTCAGATGTAAAAACGTCAATGATAAACAAGCAACAGTTACAGGGGACAGCGTCCAATCAACCACCAGTGCCATAAGTCCGGATATGTCTGCGCAGGGTGATGCATGCCTGCGCCAGATCGATTGACTGACATTTATTCGATTGGCTCGGACGAATAACGGTAGGATGCCGATGATCAACACGCCTTTTCTTTCTATGTCTATGCACATGCCTGGGATGCGAACAGTTGCCTTATTTCGCATACATGTTTCTGAATCATCTGCTGCTTCCTAACTGAATTAAACGATGAGTGTTTCGGCAGTGAAAAACCGGAGTTAATATACCAGAAAACACAGGGAGGATGCTGGACGACCCAGCCAATGGGCCGGACCCATCGCAGCTGCGTCAGGCAGCGACACTTGATTGGCACGACACGCATCTTTAAGTCCTCACCTAGTGGCCATGTCTTCAGATTTTACTACAAACTCGATTTATGGAGAACCTTCGAGGTCGAACGATTCAATCAGACGAAATCATGGTCTCTTTCGATGTGACTTCGTAATTCACATCAATACCACAAAATCTGGCGGACGAACTCTTCTGCAGGATACTTGTAGGGGCATATGATGAGGCTCAAAGCTCACTCAAAATTGAACATATCATGAAGTTAATCGAATTCTGCCAAAATCATACTTTACCTTTGTTGGAAAAACCTACGAACAGATCAACGAAACTCTGATAGGGTCCCCAATCTCCGGTTTAAGGACAGAACTAGTCCTATAAGAACGGGAAAACACCGCCTTCATCCAAAACAAGTTTGTGTTTTGGCGTCGTAACATTGACGACACGCTTGTTATCAGCAAGAAGAGCAGGCTGAAAAATTTCCATAACTTTCTCAATGGATTCTTTTCTGACATAAAATTCTTGAGGGAAGAAGAACGAGAGCAGCAGCTGCCTTTCATTGACGTCCTCGTCAACAGAACGCCCAACGGTGAAATTGAGACAACGGTTTACAAGAAGGCAGCGAACACATCACAACTTCTCAGTTTTTACAACAACCAGCCAGTTGCTCACAAACGGACCTGTATAAAAACGCTCTTTAAATGGATTCAAACCCACCGCAGCTGGCCGGAGGAATAGGTACGCGAAGCCCGACATCTCCGCGACCAATATTTGCGGAATGTTTATCCAAAATAATGTATAAACCGATGTCTTCGCGTTCGGCCCCGAAGGACCCAAACGGAAGAAAAACCGGGGATATGCCATACATCAAGGACGTCTCAGAAGCGACTAAGCGCATCGCTGTGGGACTAGGTGTTGGAATCGCTCTCAGACCCAAGGCTGCTATGCGCAATTGGGTAATGAAAATAAAAGACCGGCTAAACCCCAGTGAATAATCTGGGAAAGTGTATCGCATCCCAGGCGTAGTCTGTCCTTGCAAACTGAACGCATGCTCGGTTCGCGCATACACGAGCATAAGCTGGCTGTCAGAAGGAGTGACACTTTGTCGCAAATGGCGGCCCACTCCTACGAGACGGGTCACTGGTTTAACTTCACAGCTGCGAAGATAATCGGTCACGCCGGCTGCAAGGCAGGCCGAGAATTGATTGAAGCCTGGGCCTCGGAGGAGAATTCAGTCAATCGATCTGATGCCTGCATTCATCGTTCTCGGCAGGCATATTCGTCCGGCCGATGCTATTAATGAATTAATTCTCTCACGATAATAAACAAAATGCTCCGTTGCTCGACCATCCTTCTTCCTTATCCATACTACTAACTGCCTGTTGACAGGCAGTGAATATTACTTCTTTAACTATTGACTCGAAATCCGCGCATTAAGTTCCTCAGAAATTCAATACGACATAATTGATTTGCTATAACTGAGACTAAGCTAGTTATTGTAGAATAAGAATTGGATCCATACTTCTCTGAACATATATTATAGGCTACGCACAAGGCTGTTGATAGACGCCTGTTAGGGAACCAGCAGAGCTGTTTCAATTTCACGCCATGTAATAGCTTCTGTCAAAACAAACAGCAATTAAAAAATATGGACTCCTGGAAACCCGGCTCGTTGAATTAGATGACCGCCTGAGTCCGCGAATTACTTAATACAAAGAAAGATTGGACGAGACCAAAACATGACCAAAAGTCCCTTCCATCTTCGGAAGGTGCCCCTATTTTTATTTTTTTAATGTATTATTCTCTGCATTTGAGGATACTAGGAACTGCCATGCAGATAAAAATTATTGTTACAAAAATTGCAAACCTGGACAGTTTTTTTACGGCAAGAGCCAATCATAGACATCCTTCAGCTCCTTTGTTTCAGTATCTTTTACCCGTTCGGTTTTTATTGGTATCACAAGATTCAACGCCCATCTTCTAACACTTTAGAAGGTGCGGTTTCTACATGACCTTCTATCGAAGAAAATTACTAACCCTCATAATGCTAAGACTCATTGCATCGGATTACACCGGCTTGATAAAGAAATAAGCTGTTGTTCGCAGCATAACATTTACAAGTATGTTTCGGTTAGGCTAGACTTCTTCGTCAATTATACGATAAAAATCAACGCACGATCATAGTTCAGTAAATACTACAGTGATATCCACTATTAGCGGTGCATATGATAACCCAGTGATTTCGCACTGGGTTTTTATTGAAAGCATATTTGTTATTAAGGCCTCCTAGAATGTAGTTATTTGGAAAATTGAAGTCTACTTTACGAAATTCCAGTCGAAAAATTACTCTTCGAAATCACCCCCAGCCTATTCCCGTCTTTTGGGATAATCCTGACTTCCATAAAGACATTAATTTCTACCCCCATTTACAGAGCTAAGTTTACTCTACAATCGCCAATTTCTTGTTAGTTAGAATACTTGAATATGCTAAAGGTCGTTGTTAGGGTCGTTTAAAAACTCTTATGCCCTAAAGCAATAGTTAGGTCGCTGAAGCGATCAAGCGAGCAACTGTCTGATTTGGTGAACAAACGTATGTTAATGCTTTGTTGCAGAGCCAAGGTCGCATTCCGATACTGCGCCTCAGTCCATTTCCACGCCTATTATGGTTGAAACTGAACCCTATCCAATCCCAGGCGTGAAGGAATTTCAAATAAACCAATAAAATTTTTAGAAAGTTGTCTATCAATTACTTGTTTTGTTTGCAGTTGACGCATTGCGAGAGCGGAGCGCCGAAGTGTTTGTCTTAGCAACAAACTAATTTATGGTACTATACAAGTTTCTTGGCTCTCGAGTCATCATACCTGGAAACACAGGATAGGGAAGGGCAACCAGAATTGATATTAGTCTTAGAGGGAAACTAGAGGACAGACAATCTTAGGCTCCTCTTTTTGGAGGGAGAAGTACGCTACAAATTTACAGTCAGTATATAACGTTGAGATTAATAATAGTAGATTTTAGCGCTGGAGCTTCTTCACAAAACCTTAATCATTGTGAACCTCTTTTTACTAAACAAATATCTCCTCTTAGAGTACCCGGTCTATCTGACTTAGTGGAACGACTCATACGGATTTGAAAATTTGAGAGTCCATTTGCATCCGAGGGTGCACGTTCTGTGACCAGGTGATTGTTATATGCCCATAGCTTAAGTTAGAAGAATTGTTTCTATGCGGTATAGGGACACCTTAGGAAGGCCATAATAGTATTCCCTTGTCCAAGTTGGCCATATAGTGAAGCGCAGCTCGGAAATATTTTATTCCAAAAGTGAATCTTAGTTAACCCATGAAACATTCTTGTCTTAAAGGATGTGCTTTAAAGTCATGAGTGTTTTGATCTTCTTTACTTTTGTTGGATACCGATAAACAGACCTGGAGCTCAGATCGTAGAAACAGGACTGACAAGTCGAAGTTCAATTATCACTCAAATCTGTCCGTTAAATCCTAGCAACTTCAACCGAAGGTGTCTTAGCTACATATCAGCAAATTTATAATAACACAGGGATAAGAATTTCTTGTAAGGCCGCCTGTAAATAAATTAATTATTGAACAGGTAATCCGTGATTAATGCGCGGTAAGTGCACAGTAAAATATGAATTAAAGCTGCTTGTAATTATTTTGTTTGAACAAAATGATAGGCGAAACGGGAGCCTGCAGAATAAAAATCTGTAAAAGAATAACCCTATTGGTTAATAAAAGAAACACATAGACCAACAAACCTTTAGGGCAACCACTTTGACCATAAGACGGCCTATTTGTTAAAAAAAGCTTCTTTCCATTAGGCGGCCTCTCAACAAAGCTCTAATATCACAGGTTTTCTGCGTATGCGCGTTTCATCAGATTCCAGAACCATGTTGGCTAGGACATTTGTTATGGAGTATAAGGAAGCAATTTCCTGTGTAAAAGTGGTTTTAGTCATTTGGTTTCCCAGCTGTTTCACATCTCATATCCGATAAAGCCCTTGTTCTTACCACACTTATTAAACTGTACGATTGTTGATTTAAAGTAGACTATTTTGATGGGCCGTTGAAAAGCGAAACAGGCTTTCCAGCCAGAGTGTTATACCTTAAAATGCGATTAACTGTGCTTGATTTAGTAGCGATGTGAACTGCAGTGCTGCTGTCGTATGCAGTACAAAAGAGCTAGTTTGGTCAATTTGGGGTTAAATAGTCACTTGCCCGTATGTACTGCTTACCTTGATAATGCGGTCGTACAGGTGAAGCAGTCCGGAGAGGTCAGCAATCGAGTTGGGTCGAATAGCGCTCACGTAGATGCCCCTCGAGGAGAGACCCTCTGAGAGACCAATGCCAAAGGAGTCGTTTGGCGTTGGCTTGACCAAACGAATCCAACCACGCCAATCCCGTTCCCGGCTCGCCGATCGAGTCTCGCTGCGTCTCGACGGTGGGGAGGGCATGTTGTCGCGGTTTATTACGAGGTCAGTCTGTGAGGAGCGGGACATTGTCAGGGCCTCTGTGCTCCGATGTGATTGGAGGGTACACCTAGCAGAAATGCATGCAATCGCTTGGGGAATTATCTACTGGCAAGATATTTGCCCTGTAAAACAGTCTAAGACTATGCAACCTCCGTAAACATATGTATGAGCAATAAGGTCCATTGGGAAAGAACAAATATTTGTAGAAAAAAGGCTCGTTGGAAAATGGAGTTTTACTCGTGAATTTTTGAGCTCGTGACACTAGCTCGCCGTCAGACGAAATGAAATTGAAGGCTGGGATTGTCACACTAGAGGTTTTGGGGGCAGAAGTCACCTAGAACATATTTATATGGATATCAGCGAAAATGCTGGCCCCAGGGGTTGATATGGCAGAAGAATCTAAGGCGATATCTGAGGTGGATGGTATATTCATTGTCTGACGTTTCACACTCGTTCTTGAGAACATCATCGGAGATGGTGAAAAATGGAAAATGCATGGTTTTAATAAGCCCTTTTCTTATTCACTCCTGATACATCCATAAGGGTCTATTAGAATTAGTCCATTCTTCTTGCCTAGGTGGTGTTTAAAAGCCTCAAATGGCGCCAGTAGATCTCTCCTTCTATTGATCGAGTTGGCATCCGATTGCCAGGCTTCGATCATCGCCCTCGCCATTTTGTTTTCTGCCCGGCCGATAACTTTTGCACTGTCGAACCTGAACTGGTCATTTTTACTCTATAAGAGGACATACTCGTCCGTCCATAGTGCCCTTAAAGCTCTCTTTCGAGCCTACACCGTGGGCCAGCTAAGGCTATAGGCAGAAGGACATCGCCAACAAAAACAAGGGAGACTAGAATGACCAGTTTTGGCTTATTAGCCGTCATCAGCTAGTCCTACTCAAACCCAAGTGGTGTCACACCCACGTCTCGAACTCGTGACCCCTCTGATCGGAGTCAAACACCCTAACCATTGAGCTACGAGCTCGCTGTCTTGTCCGTATTTGGGCGGGGACATACAGTAGCGGATACGCGCACACCGATCTATTAGATCTATACGCGAAAACTTCCGTTGTGTACTTGGAAAGTCGTGTTGGCAAACAGTTGTTTTCGGTTGTTCCTCTTCAGTCTGGTATAATGACATGAAGAATAAAACGATCACAATAATTGACTGTACGAATGAGCATAGAGGGCTACATAGGAAAGTATGCACTCAACGTAATAACAAGCATTCCATGAGGTTTCGAAGGTCGGAATATTTCCCTGTCTGTGGAAATTTATAAGGTCACACTTGGGGTTCTTTTGCACGATAAAGCAATCAAAAGAAAGCACTTCGAGTATTAGTTAAGTCAGTTATCTTCATTTATTTTCCTAAAGGATTAGTCTTTGCTTCGAGACTTGTGAAACGCAAACTTCGTTTTTTTGTTCTTGTATTAGCGTAATTGACAATCAGCAGATCCACACGCAAACAATTGCGTAAAATTCAATGCTTATTTGCCTGAATGTATATGTTTCGCCAATCTAGTAGAGGAACAATTAATTTCCGCTTTGCCAAGTAGCTCGCAACGCAAACCCTCCAGACCATCACATAGTGAATAACATGATATGATTATGTGGATCCGACAAAGCAAAGGGAGACTGGAATGGCCATTTCTGGCTTATTAGCCGTCATCCTTCAGTCATACCCAATCTCGAGGGTTGGAAACCCCGAGATTTGAACCCGGAGCCCTTGGTCATTGAGTTCAATACTCTACCTCTAGGCCACGGGTTCTTTGCTTTGTCGGTTGAGATTGTAAATATAATGAATGCATGTGTATTTGCCTCTGAGCAATGTACAAAGGAAAATAGTGTAACTATATTAATGTAAAATATACTTTACACAAAAGTACAACACTGTTGATGACACTAGCCTACAGGCACAAATCTGCAGTAACCAGAGACCTCTAGTTCGTATTCGACGTTTTGAAATAGTAAAGGGGTATTATACGCTTAACCAAATCAACGAAGAGAACATTAGAAACAGCCAAGGGTAGTCCTTTGGAAAATCTGCTAAGCAAACTTTCGTGTCTGAAAACAACGGCAACATGTACACCATATTTAATTCTCTTGTTGCCGATTACAGCTTTCTGAAAGAGCGATAAAAGTATTCACCAAAAATGTCAGGTTGCATTTTCTTATGGCTTGACTTAGCACTGCCTTCTAGAGATTCCGAAATAAAATCCTGCATAAATACTGCTTTCTGTTCAAAAGAAAGGGGCAGAATTTTGATAGGTTGATATTCTACCATTGAGATGCTGGCAGGCACACCTTTGAGATCTCTACAGTTTTGTCATTAATCATTGATTTTTTTGAAATGCATCGTCTTCATCAAGCACCATTTTAAAAACCCGTTTTAAGACCAAACTCAAAAGAGAACTTTTGGCTTTCTCATTGGGAAAGGCATGAAACAACTCAAATAGGTCTTTCGAATGCTCCAACACAGTAAGTATCAAGAAAATTGGGCAACTGACATGCATATGCACTTATACAATTCATGATAAAATATTGCTATTCATAGTTTTCCATATAAGTAAATTATACGCATGACTTTCGACCACAAGCAGGAAAACAGACGATACCTTAAGTGTTCGTAGATAGAAACGGCTTATTTTCAACTTTTATTTATTTAATCCATAAACGAATTCTTTAATACCTCATTGCGTTCCATTTATTATTGTGGTATACCATGCGTAGCACAGTTAACGTTAAAAAAGCTCGAGTGCCTTTCTGTAAAATAATACTAGCTAAAAGAATTTAGTATATTTTGGTTTTAAACTTTTGTGTGCTAATTAAATTTGATAAACGCCACAGGCAGTTGCTGTCATACGCGAATGAGCGCTCATCTGTCTCCTTGTATGACGTTAGTCCACCTATTCAATTTGAGTGACGTCCAATATCATTCCGACTGAGGGCTGCCAGATGTCAGAGTCTCCATCCTCACAGTCGTCCTATGCTGATTAAGCAGTCAATATGCTCGAACGTTTGCTGTCTGGGGTAAGGTGGAGGGGAAAATGTTCCTAGTCAAATTTGGCCAAATCAGACGGAAGTTAAGTTTACTCCAA
Organism: Ligula intestinalis; assembly: GCA_036362985.1. Classification (NCBI taxonomy): domain Eukaryota; kingdom Metazoa; phylum Platyhelminthes; class Cestoda; order Diphyllobothriidea; family Diphyllobothriidae; genus Ligula; species Ligula intestinalis. The sequence continues at coordinate 29,111,607 of JAYGXS010000004.1, forward strand.
AAGCAATTTTGGTTGTCGTCAAATCCACTTTCTAATGCTCTGAACCAATAAATTGTTAGCCATAGATTGCGAGTTGCACCAACAAAGGTTTTTGAATGACTGGTTGGCAATAAAGATACTTCAGAAGAATGGCATTGCATTCTATTCTGGTTCTGTTCGCTAACCTTATGACGTGGTCTTCACCATGCGACCCGGAAGTAGCAGTCATGTCGGTAATATCGTAACTAGTTTTAATGCACTGTTTCCTATCGCAAATAACTTTGGACCAAAACGCGCGATCTATGAACCGGAATTCTACGACTGCTTGTAAATTGTAAATAACTGCCAAGGCGATACTGCAGGAAAGTTTTCATGAGGAGCACCATCCCAAGTCCGTTTATATTTTTTAGTCTGGGGACTTTCGAACGAGTAGCTCTTCAGCCGACCTCAGCAATTATATCTGGAATAAAAACATGATTTATAAAATGTTTCCCTTTTTCATCATTCCTTATAGATTTGTGTACAAATTTGGTCATAGTTCACGAGGAGATAAGTAGAGATTATAAGAGTTCACATATTTGTATAATTCAGAATTGTTACGACTAGCCGCTAAGCAAACTTTCTGGTAGGCTGAAATGTTTAGTTGAAAAACTATCTACCTAAAAATAAAAGTTGACGAATAAAGAATCACGTGAATTGGGAGAGGGGCTAGCTAGGCACAGAGTTCGTCGCATTGCGTTATAAAACATCCTCTGGTATATGCTTAGAATTATAAAGCCATGTTCCATTTTTGCAGAGCGAATGGGACTTCGAAACGAAGCCGGGCCTTACATTGCAAGCGATTTTGTATACGAATATGCCGTAGAAAGTCTCTAAACTCTAGATGCAAGGAATGTCGCAAGCTATCGAACGAAAACAGATAAACTGAGGATAAATGGCTACAGAGACATTACGATTTTGAGGATCCCCATTTGTTAAACTATCCTTTGGCAGGGTCTTCCCTTTCAATATATTTTCATAAATGAGTGAGAGAGTTTAAAATTTCAAGAAGGCCTAATTTCCTACCGAACGAGTACAAGAATTTTTTTCGTTTCTCTTTTCCCTCAAATATATTTGAATTTATAAATGGAGTCAAAATCAATGATAAAAATGCATACTACATATGTAGACACTTTTTTACAGTTTATAAATTTTTTAATTGTCAGAAAGAATCTCGTCAAAAAGCCGGTATCCTATCGTGACTGAAATGACTTAAGAATAGATTACAAGATAATCAATATTTCAACCTTACTCAGTGCCGATTAGCGAAAGCGACCGATATTTCGCCTGTGTCGGCATGTTACACGAATTTTAGGCCGTGCTCTATATGCATACATATATGCACATAGCTAACGCACGAAGGGTGCAACAGATCGGCCGTAGAACTTTGTTTCATGGTTTTTACCGATCATCAGCGCAAAATAGGCCATAGAAATTGAAGTATATATACAATTCAAGTAGGCGGGTCAACGTTACAGTTGTGGTTAGGATCTATCTGTCCGCTAGTTGGCCGCTGGCGCACTGATGATCGGTAATGACCGGGATTAATTTTCAAAATGTTCACCCATAAGGGACTAATTCTCCCGTGTTGCAATTACCCAAACGGATACAAACAAGCAAACATGATTGCGTGATAAAAAACACATATAAAGAATTCATAGCAGATAGGAATTAAGATATTTGCTCGACAGTTCGTTTAATGCTAGTTGCTGAAATTACCCTTTACGGGTAAATTGTGACTAAAATAAGTGCAGTAAATGTAGACGGGGTCATGCATAAAATTAGGTTTCTTGTAATGAGCAGAAATCAAGCAGACGAGTTTTAAACTACTTGATTGACAGAACGGCGCGAACGAAGGAATTCGAACGAGTACGTGTAGCGCAAGTTGTACTACTTTATTTAATCGTCCTGTTAAAGTAAACTAGTCCAAGGGGGGGGGCATATAAACTCACTTCAGGCTCTCTGCGCTTCGTTTGGGTTCATTTGGCAGCAAGGGTAGAAATCCTACTCCAGTGTGCCTACTCGAGCAGAACACGTCATTTGACGGCATCACTGGTAAGGGTGAGGGGGAAGCGGATCTCGAGTCACTTGTCGTGTCCTCCTCTTCATCGGCATTTACTTTTGCATTCACTAAGACCCCATCTCCTTGGTAAAGCTGCCGGTTGAGGCGAGAGTCAGAACGCGAGTGTTGCACACCGAGTGTGCTGTCTCTGGGATACCTGGCAGCTCTACGCTCTCGGGCGGGAGTCCGCGTTTGTCGACGCTGGGCGACTGCTGAGGCCTGGCAGGGGTCAAAAAAGGTGTCCTCCATCAGGTCCGCCTGCCTTTGCTCCGCGTCCTCTTCGAATTCCAAGCTTCGGCCCCGCAGCTTTGTGTGTTGCCGAGCTGCGCGCAGTTTCTGTGTACCAGAGGATTCCTTCTGTCGTGATAATAACCTTAAATGTTAAAGAAAAATTTCATGATGATGCAACCCGCATAAAAGGATTTATTACAGTGTTCTCACACTACAAGATGCTTTATTTTTGGCTATCATGACCTATATCTATCTGACAGTTCGACCATTGGTTCAAACCATGTGCCCCTCAGCAGTGTGGCACAGGAACTTGCACTGGATTAAAGTGAGAGACCAAACTTGACTTGCATCTACAGTATGGCGAGTGCTGCCATCAAAATGCCCCGATTCGCGCGAGACTGGTAATCACTCGCAAATCAACATTAAGTAGGGTTGCAGCACTGATTATCTTACCGTATTATCTGAGCACTTTTCAGTCACGCCAGATGGATACCAGCTCTGTAAGGAGTTGACTTCTGACCCCTTGCAAAAACTAGATTCTGTAAAAATGGCTCCTTAAGTAGTTTATATTTTTATCATGAATTTTGACTGCCTTCATAAATTCAACTATATTTTATTGAAAACATGCACGAAAATATATTTTCTTGCACGCCTTTCTAAATTTCATACTTAAATAAAGGGTATTTTTCGGTTTTTGAAATTTTTCCAATTATGAGATTTCAACGATTGTGAAGTGTTCATTCATAATGCGTTGTATCCGTCAATTTATTAATGCTGCCCATAATGTATACAGCATAATCCACAGCTGTTGCAAACGTTAATAAGAACTCTGTGACTTCTTCCTCGAACCGTGGGCAAAAACGTGTTTTTCCTTAAACAGAATGTATACAGCATGCTGTTTGGATAGCTTGAAATAAGGTGTAGCATTTGATAAGTTGCAGAATTATTCTACAATTTAGAAACTGTTTCTCAAACCGAAAAATGCATTTTCCTTAAATGTAAAAGTCTAATGAAGGCGTAATTTTCTACCGAACGAGTACAAGAGAGAATATTTTGATGCACTTTTTCTGTAAAATATATTTGAATTTGTACAGGTGATCAAAATCAATAATAAACAATCCATGCTAATTAAGTAGCCTTTTTTCTGAATCGAAATTCTATAAGCGGCCAGAAAAGAGCTCAACAAATAGCTGGCATCTTAGCATGCCGGAAATCCTTGAGATTAGACTGCACGGTAATCAGTATTACAACCTTATCCAATCTTTGTTTGGGAGTGATTACCAGTCTTTCGCAAAATGCGGCATTTTGCGTGCAACACTCGTCATACTGTACGTAACTCGCTTTTTCATTCCCTTGCCTGCTTCTGGTGTCAAGACAGAGTCAAGGAGATCAGATATGAAGGATGGCGCTAGTCGCTGATGTGATCGGAACCGCAGCTGAGTGGCCACACATACAAATTGTTTCCATGATGGCTGAACATTACTGTTTAGGCAATCATAGATGTTTTCAGCAAGAAATAGCTCAACAAGGTCAACGGATACACCAGCTGCTCTTGTGTTTTACATTTTTAAAAAGCTGTTGTATGGTATATCGCGAGAGTTAGCATTTTGTATGTCCATCGACCTACTGTAGTCTCCGTAGGTAGCTGCCTGTAAAGGATGATTATTTCTCTCCAACAGGGATACTTATTTCAGTGTATTCGAAGGACATTTTCTCCGCAGTAGAACCAACAACGCATTCCAAGTAGATAAGTTTGTCTTGCTTTTACTAGCGTTGCTGATGGGATGAGCAAATTTTACAGGTGTTTCGGTTAGTATGTATATGCGAAATTCGGTAATTGGAACACTGGTGTATAGTGAAGTCCAGATGAGTAAAAAAAGCTCGAAATATTCCAGAAACAAACCACCCAACACAAGCTGGAGTAGGGGAAGATATGCAACAAGAGAAGTTGTTTTCAACCCCTCTGCCAATTTTTTGGACTTATAAACGATTAATATCAGATTTTGGTGGAATCACACTTTGAGTCCCATAAATTGTTTAAATAATATAATGTTTTGAACAACATAGGGAGCCATAAATGAACACAAAAATTATCTCACATTCCTTACTTGTTAATAGTTTATTGAGTTTGACAAATCTGGAAATTTCTCATTTATATTTTATAGTTTATTGGATTTCTTGATATTCCTGGAAAAAATATTTGGTTGTTAAGAGGTCGTCTACTTCAAATAAATTGAAGTCCAACTGATCGTTATGGAAGTAGATAAGTATAGCTGTCCTCGCGAAGCGCTGGGCACACCTTCAATTTAAATGCTTAACAACTTTACGTTAAGCTATTTTATCTGGTCTATCCAAGTTATTTAAATTTGCGTTCAGTTTTCAGCTTAGTTTTCATCCATCATTATGTTCATGATTTCATTTTAAGATTATTTTTAGTTACGTGAGTAAACCTAACTTAAGTTACCATTTTAGTTAGTTGATTTCAGTTTAATTTAGTTTTTTAATTAAGTCATTCCCCCAATATAAGCATAATTGCACATTTTGATTACGGCGCACTTTTTTGTCAACAAACATTAGACTGTTTAAGTAATTATTCCGGTTTTTTCTAATTTTATAAACGTTATATTTATAAACATATTTCCTTTTTGTGTTGGCCAGACTCTGGTGTCCTCTTTATTACACCCGGTCCTGTTTAGCAGAAGAATGGGACTTTCACCTGCTGATCTGGGACCAAAAGTAGAATTCTACCAATATATTTTCGACTGTCATTACCAAAAAGGCTAACTCGACCAAAACCGGCACTAAAATTGGTCAGTGATTGTTAGCTGAACGAATTTTCTAGAATAGCGCCGTGTGGACAGATCTCCTGAAGGCTGTCAGGGTATGCAGGGTAAATGAAAAAGTATATTTTTTTTATCCTATGATGAGTAACAAGTTAACAAAAGTTAGCTTTCCTAAAAACGTTGTGCATTTGTCAATCGACGGCACAATAAGAAACGAAACCTCTAGGATTTTGATGACTTCCTATTGGCCTTTATTGAAAAAAGCTGGCGTTAAAACACAAGCATGGGGAAAGGATAAAGTAGTCGGTCAAGCATGCCGTTGATTGCGTTATTAATGAGCTACCGAGTGTTTCTGTCGCACTTAATTTAGACCGATAACATTTGGCCAGACTGGTCGTTGGCAGAGAAAAGTGTATGCAGCCGCTGTAACAGCTGTTGTGAAATTCTCAAAAGGTAGAGCCAAATATTTGGCTTAGGAGCCAAAATATTCACTAAAAGCATTCTTTAGAGGCAGTGAATATTGCAGAAAATGTTTATTCACATGACCATCAAGTCGCTATTGAGGATGTGCTAAAATTATCTCTGTATGAAAAGCAACTTAATTACCTTTGGAGTAGAGTTGGATAGATATAGAGGATAAGAACGCTTCCTTCTCCGGAAACCCTGCGCAAATTCCCAGGAGAATTAAGATTAATGCCAAGGTTACGCTTAGTTAAATTGGGGTAGGGTGAAGTTAAGGTGTTTGGTTAATGAATGGGTTAAGGTGAGGCTTAGGGCTTGGTTGAGGGTTGAGAGTTGTGGTTTGAACTCAGTAATATTCATCCTTTCTGAAATTTTGTGGAAAGTCACCTGTATTACCGGGGAGGTCTTTATTTTCGTTTCTTAAATTAGAAGCGTTTACAACAACATACTGAAAGATGGCAGTGACATAGTCAGTACACGGGGGACCTTCATCCGCCCCGAACACTCCAAATTAATATAGGATTTGTTAGGATGTATGACAGGAATTCATGCTCATGAGAATTCAAACCCCTGAAACTCTTGCTCCTTAGTACAACTCACATGAATTAGCTTGAGCCTTCATCTTATAGCTGAATGGGAAAACAGTATTACAAAATGCCTGGTGAGTAATAAGTTTGCCAATTTTCTGTTAGAAAATAGAACTTGCCCTTCCCACCACATACCACATAGATGGCAGGAAAACGGTTACTCCATCTTTTCTGATCTTGATTTCTGACGAAAGTATTTAAGCATAAATTTACTCAAACTAAACGTAGTAAAGTTGATTGCCAGACATGGCTTTTCAAATTTACATATGTTTATATATATGGCAGAACACGACCAACGAGCTGCTGAACCCAAGCAACTGAATACAAGAAGAAGAAGAAGAAGAAGAAGAAGAAAAGAAGAAGACGATCTCTAGGACTAGTTGTTATTCTATCTGATCTCTCTTACTTTCAAGCGAACCTCATGACCAATGCTTGAAAAGGGGCGCGCGTAAAGATAAAAAAAGTGAGAGCTTAATCAGCTTGTCCCCGAACTCCTTTTCCCGTATTTTTAAATATAAATATGCTTGAATGCGGAAAACGTAGATATCTGTAGTTATTATCGTCTTCATCCTCCCCTAGAGAAGACGAGAAGGAGGCAAGTTCATGGGCTGAACAGCGTTTTTACTGAGGTTCTGAAACCATCATTTTCCATCACAAGGTTACTGTACTGGCTGGTCGTTGCTACTCACACCGACTTATTCCCCAGCGCCGCGTTTATACGCCCCCGGCGCTCGAAATCTGACCTGATAGTTTGGTGAAGATAGGCTTAGAATTCTCCGTGGTTTATATGCCACAATTTACATTTGTAGCCACAGTACTTGTATAAAAGTTGGTGTGCTTATCAGCATCCCCATGAACCGATCAAACATTGCTGTCAGCGTGAATTGTTTCGGTCCCTTGGGAACCTCGTTGTTGTTCCAGTAGCTGTCACGTGATCTCTAACTGGTGGCTTCTCGCCTCTCCGCGGCAATCAGCTATTGGCCAAACATGACATCACTCGCCTGATTTGAACATTGCGTGTAGTGCCTAGTAAGTGAAGTGCAGTTCTATGGCTCAGTTTGGTATGCCATTCACGGACCAACAAACGAAGAGTAATAGGGTCTTCTTCTTGACTCAATCGGTGTTCCTTACCTTCTTAGATGCGAAAGCGTTGTTCTACTATAGTATGCGTAAATGGGTGCGAGGCAGTTTGAGAAGGAGAAGAAGATACGAGCTCTGGGACAAGACTTTCATTTGCCTGACGTTTCGACTTCCGTCACGGATTCTTCATCAGAGATCGGCAGAAACGCGTCTTCAAGAGGCGGCTTGCTGGAGGAAAACACCATCGTCAAACTGAGTATCGTTTTGGGAGGCAAAATATATATATTGCCTCATCACGATTTACCAAATCTGCTACTGCTCTCTGCGTATGTCTCTGATGATGAATCCGCGACTGATCTTGATAAGACAGGCGCATAAAAGTGTTATCCCAGCGATCGAGTCGTCTTCTTCTTCTCAAATTGGCACTGCTAACTTCGGGCAGCCAGGAATTTCCGTTCGTTTTTAGGCGGTCAGATAACAAACTGACCGAAAAATAAAACAGCTCCAGTCACCCAACAACTAGTCCGCCTAAATGATACCCGCTTTTCTGAACAGGGACAACTGAATTATGTGGCTGCTGGATACAGCTCCTTCTGCGACGGATGTTTAAAGGCAAAAAGGCGAGACGCTGAAGTGGCTTTGGTCGTCAGGAAAAATGTTGTCAGACGACTGTTTTGGCTGTCAACAGGCTTAAACGATGATAGCATGGCGTCATTACCACCACCCTGCGGGGAAATAATTCCCCACGGTCGTAATTGCCCCCCCCTTCCACAACGATCACCTCCAATGCCGTCCTTCTGCGCTGTACGCCTGAAAGACACACAGGCGGCCTTATCAGCCACTCGTTCGTCCAGTACATTGAGTCCGGAGAACCAGTGCCAGAAGCCCTCAATCGCACCTAATCCATCCACACTGGCTCAAGGCATTCGGTTCCATGCACTCCCACAAAAACAACTCGGTCCAGGCCTCATCACGCGAATTCCCTCACCTGAGCACAGCCCACCCCTCCCAGGGTAGACATGAATTACTTCACATGGCCAGTGGGCAAGCATGACACGCAAGGTCGTAAAGCGCTCCCTGATTTTTTGCCATATCACCATAGTTAATGTTCCGAACGCAACCGACAGATCAAGGGAACTCTGGCTGTAGGGAGTAACGTTGAACATGTAAATGCCCAGTGGCCAAAAATGCGGATTAAAATTCCCGGTCATGCAAACCTAGGCAATGAGTATGCCAAAAAGCCATCCCGGCCCGTAGGCAAGGAGCAGTGAGTGAGTGAGCTTTTCCACCAAAACTCCGGTTTAAATGGAATATTTTGCACAGTCGTGATACAAATCTGCAATATGAGGCTGTTTAACACAACCTTTAGATGTCTAGACTCTCCACTTTATCTCCCTCAATGATTTCATAATAACTAATCCATGTGCTTAAATGAAGTAAATTTAAAGTTGCCAAAATTCCCATCACAGCATTCAGAGCAGTAGTTAGCGAGTGTACGTGGGCTTTCGATAAATTATCATCGGGCCAGTGCATTTATAGGAGAACGGTGACTGGTTAAAACGTGTTCGTCTGTTCATACAAGTGAGCCGTGGGAATAAGGGGGGGGGGGGGGTTGGGTCGATGAGAGAAGGCTAGTCACCGACACAGTGTTTGGTGGAGCTAGTCCAGGGGCGGATGAGTGCATGCCGCTAAGTGACTGTGGGCCACGTCGAACGCGGAACTTGTGGGAGGTTCGTTTGTGCACACAATGCGGGCTTCATCAGCCTGATAGCGGTCCTTTATGCTTTTGCTAGCAGGCGCTGACCCAGAGCCTTTAAATACGTTGGTGGGACCTTATCGATCACCCAAGAGGCTTCGTTGGAGTCCACACGATGTTCGGAGTCAACCGTGTGCGCCAGACGACGCTGGATGCACAAAATAACCTCCTACAAGCTCCGCGTCTGGTCTGCTCCACGGTCACTTAGGGGTATGCACTCGTCCGCGCTCTGTTTGTCTTCCACCCCCCCCCCCTACCCTCCCCCCTCCCTAGAGTAGCTCTACCAAACCCTGCATTCAAAACCAGCCTTCCCTTATAGATCCCCTCCTTCTATTCCTACGACTCACGATGTAACTTGTACCCCGTTCCCTTATAAATGTACTTGCTCGACGATAATTTATCGAAAGCCTTCTTACCCTCACCAACTAATCTTCTAAATTACATTTAAACTTATGACTGGCTGATGACGGCTAATAAGCCAGAAATGGCCATTCCGGTCTCCCTTTGCTTTGTCGGATCCACTTCTTCAACATTTAAACTTGTTTTCAGCATACTATCTTCAGTATGCCTTTAGAAGTGTCATTTTAACTCATGAAACTGCTGGTCTAGCGGAGCTGAAAGGCCAGTAATGTTCAGTTTACTCCGTCCAAGCTCTGCAAATTTTCTCTAGTACTGACATTAGGGTAACATGCATTAAAGACGACTGAGTTGCAGGCAGAAAAACAAAGTTAGAAGATCGCGTATTCCACGCAGAAAGTCTTACCGCTGTTGAAGGAGAACCTCATGAGCAACAGCCTGTCTACAACCCGGACACTGGATGTCATCAATGTTAAATGCAGGGGAGTCTCTGTCTAGGTCGCTGAGATGGCATTCTTCAAACTCTTCGGTCGGCAGCGCATCATTAGCGTTTTTGTGTCCTTTCTGGCGATGCCTGTGGACGGTTTTTGCCTGACCTTCGTAGTCGAACACTCCCGCGAGGGCACCAGGGTCTCCACCGCCGCCAGAACCCCGGAGGTGAGGCTTGAGGTCCGAGGCTGGAGCCTGGTGAAAAGCCTCTGCCGCTGAACGTCCATCGCCGGCTGTAGTTGCCAGCGTGTGCCGCGTAGGCTGAACGAAGTGCAGGGGCTGACCATCACCATCAAAGTAGTTGACAAGCGGTATCTTCTCCGCACCGCGTTCATCAAATCGGTCTTTTTGATAAACAAAAACAGACGGTAGAGGGATAATTTATTGGAAGGCGAGAATCCTATGAAATATAGTTTCAGGGAAAGACGCTCTTTGGGAAAATAAGGCAAATTTACTCATTAAATTTTTGACACTGGATACTTAGGTCGTCGTCACAATTGAGGAGATTTGCAACAAACAAGTAAAATGTCAAAAGTGCTGGTATAATTATATAGGCATCTGGTGTTGACGCTAATTGGAATGTGTCTGAAGTTGTTGAAAGGCACTTGCGGAAAAACCAAAGAAAAGTGTCCCACAAGCCGATGGCTAATTTACGCAACCAGCTTGTACCTCCTAAGGATAGGGTTGTCTATTTCCATAAGAATGAAGTCGCTTACAAGATCCTATGTGAAGCTTATGACACCGTATATTGTGGTCAAACAAGAAGAGCCGTCTCCACAAGCACCAAAGCGCACCAACTGGCAGTGAAGGGACGTGACCATTTGTCCGAAGAGGCTATGCGTTGCCTTGATACGGGCCAAACCTTTGCGTAGGGCAGAACACACATTGTCGGAGTTCGCTCCTCCAAAAAGGCCGGGAAATTCTTGAGAACATGTACTCCGATGATTTATGCATCAACCGACGTATCAAGTTGGAGATAGCGTACAAACATCTCAAAGAAAGATTGAAGAAACAACAGTCGATCACTATGGTCTAACATTAACCGCAACTACTGATCATCACCCACACCAAATGACCCAAACTGACCCGGGACTGACGCAAGTTACAGTTGCCAATTAACGCCCACACCAGATGACTATATAACTGTACCAGCAATTTTGAAATTTTAATTGTTTGTTGATCATCTTCCAAACTCTGAAGACTACCTGGGGATCCAGTGTCGAAAATTCACTGAATAAACCTAGCTTATTTTCCCAAAGAACGCCTTTCCTTGGGATAATTTATGTTTGCGAAAAAATATCACTGTTGGTTTGCGAACAATAAACAGCAAGTGCTCGGCTTGTATAAAGGCAGCTTACCGTTCGGGGCCGATGGACGTTGGTGGCATTTCATGGAATTCTGGTGCCGCATGCGCGATGACGATGGGGGTTTGGGTGAGGGCTTGGAACGTTGGTGTGGGCGGTCGCCTAAGTCATTATAAGATTGAGGCGAATCCTCCGGTGGAGAGGTCTGTCAAGAAAAAAATGTTTGTAACCACAATATGCCCTTTGATCATGACAATTACTTCTGCAAACATTTGCCTGTAACTCAAAACAAATAGGCCTTGTGGACTTGCGAAAAGTTGAGTAAGCCTCTCACTGAAAATGTGAGTGTTGACGAAATGGCAACTCGAAAACTATCAAGTAATATTTCTGGGATATCTTTTACTGCAACCTGGGGAATAGTTAACCCAATTGACAGACTTGAACAGTTATCAAGACGACTATGACGCTAGGCTTTAGGCGTGGAAAAGGCCATCTTTGTTCTAATTTTGGCCAATGAAAGGCTTGAAGACGTTGAAGCCTAACGTGAAATTTAGTAGTCATTTCAAAGTTAATCACGGCTATTGGCGCAAATGGGTACCAGCGATTTGTCATTAAGAGCCTACTTGACCTTCTAATTTTGGCAGTGATAATAAGTTCTGCAATAATTATCATTGAACAGCTCAAACGTTTGAGCTAAATATTAATTTTTGTTTCTTTCATAAAGCTTTACAGCGCCAAGTTTTTCTGAACTGAATTCATTTCTACTGGGGTCTTTCGGCGTCTTTTTCAAAACGGAACTAGACCTGATGGTTCTAGTGTCCTGAGTAAAAACACTCCTTAGGTCCTACAGCTTCTGCCTTCATAAAAAGGCGAGAAAATTAGTCGACCGTCATCTTGTGTATGTTCATTCAAACGGCTGGAGACGGCGACACGGGAGCGCGAACTTTCGAAAAGAGCGCTTTAGCAGGGCAGTCATAACGTCTCAAATGTTTTCCCAAAGGAGATGTAAAAGGAGGATTTTCTTTAGAACTTTTGAGGTAAATAACTTGAATTATGTGTTTCGTGCAATTTCTTGCAAAATGTTATAGACAATTATGTGTAAGTTAAACCTCAGAGTTAGTCTTCGCGAAGTTTTAATTTTCTACAAGTCCGCTTATGATTTATACAGCGTTCCAGAAAGAAAATGTTCTAACCATAATCAATGTGAATACTCTATATTTCAAATTTGAGAAAATTCAGGCCGATAAGGCTTCTGTCACCCAAATGCAAGTGAACTATGCGGATAAAACGAACTAGGACTATCCTGCATACCCACGGATTACTTTAACCTGGTGACCAAAGTGCCCATAGATCGCACGCAGGGAAAATGAATACATATTTTAACGACATTCAAAGTTGGCAAGCCAATCCATAAGAACATGAATTTCACACATTTTTTGGCCTTTGGGTACTTGACTGGCATAAAATGACCATCTCGAGTTCCAGCATATGTCTATAGAGTACTGATTTAGATCACAGGAGACAGCCTGCCTGTCTAGGGTGTCATCGAGTCGGCGCAGAGAATATAGTGTAGCCGATATATCCGTCGTGATATTTGTTTGAGATTGCTCGGTAAGGATGACTTGTATGGCCACTTAAACAAGGCATGAGAACAGGACCTCGCAAAAAAACTGGTGCCCTCACGCCAAGTTCCAGGAAGATTAGTGTCAGGCCAAGGTTAGCATTAAGCGATATTGGGGTTAAATTAAGGGTTTTGGTTATGGTTTATTTTAATTCTAGGGTCACCAGCTTGTAATGAATAAAGTTTAGGGCCTTCTCCCATACCTAAGAGCCCTAATAAAGAGCGTTTAAGGAGGCTGTAGACGGCGGAGGGGGATAGTACATAATCTAATCATGGCCGAAAAAAGCAAAAATTCAACTGCCAATAGTAGCGAATATTCGAGTCACAGGAAGCAGTTCAGAAGAAGAAGATGCGATCACTGCGCAGTGATCGCATCTTCGTCTTCTGAAAAATTCAACTCACAAGAAGCAGTTGAGGAGAGGTAGATGCAAGAACTTTATTTGCTTGACAATTCGGATTCATGGTCGTGGCCGCCATTAGATACATCATCTGATAAGAATCTTTAATACCCAATATTTATAGGATACAACCGCTATACTACTACATATTGATGCCATTTAACGGTTCCACCATCCACGACGGGGAGTCTATGGTACGATAATTGTTTGCATTTCGAGTCAGTTCTTGCGGCAATTGCATCATCAATGTTTGAATGGTGGCGTGCTGATTGTTTGGCCGTCGGAATCATCGACATCAGTGTTGGAAACAGTGTTCGTTTGTATGACCAATTACTTTACGCAAACTAAGCCGTAGTCCCGAATTGGGGGTAGTAATTACTTCATCACCCCCATACTCGGTGCTTACACTTATTTTGGCTAAAGTAATTAGCTGCTCAAGGAGCGCGCAAACCGTGTCGGTGTGTCAGATGGCCGAGTGATCATCGCATAAACATCCCGAGGCGGATAATGAAATTGCCGCGATTACCGACACGAATGCCGGCCATCAAACAATTATCGCGCCGACATCCTCAAGAAAGGGGCGCGGAGGGGCTGAGCGCTAATTGTCACGATAACAGTTATGTGGGCAGGCCAGTTGGTCGCCGTGCGGAGTGAGCCCGTGCCAGCCTTAATGGTACGGGCAATGGTGCTGAGTCTGCAGTCCGCAATTGGTTAATTCTTCAGACGACAGCAAGTAATCGTTCGCCGATACATTTCTCTGGTACATAATACCGGATCTATAACACTCATGGGAGACTGAGAACGCTATATTTGGGTTGAAACCCGTCAACCACTGCGAAATATCCACTTGCTGCCAACAGACAGACTTATTAGCCTTTTAGCTATTACCTAGACTGGTAGTATGCTAATTAACAACATCAATTTATACTACTAACGGCTGTCTGTCGGGGATATTTCACCGTGGCTGACGGCTTTCAACTCAAACATACACTTATAATTTCCGTTTACGCCTATAGACCTTAAATACACTGATGTATACCACGAACATAAATTAATTTCTCAGGAAATTAAAAAGATGAACTTTTAAAACTGGTATGTCAACCAGAAAGCAGAAAGGGGAAGCTGGGGGACACACTGATGAGCCAGACCCCTCGCAGCTGTGTCAAGCAGCGGCAGAATACCGGTGAAACTCGTATCTGGGCCTTTTAGCTACTATCTAAACTGTTAGTATGCTAAGTTACAACATCAATTGAGAACACTAAGGTCACGTGTCAACCCTACCTCGTTCTGAAATTCAATCATTCAACGAGCTGCAAATTATTCTCCTGTAAACCCATAGAAAGAAAGATCCTGAATTTTTTTAACTATCAGCTTGATTCATCACTGTATATGCCTCTTGAGCTTGCCTGTAAAGTGGCAATAAATAAATAAATTGGTCGCTAGCGACGCTCCATGAGTTTGTTCTTTACGACGCTGTTAGGCTTGGTTTAACACTCAAGTTTCGCAGGAGGCGTTAGATTATCACTTCGTATGCAATCTACCTGATCAAGATCTCAGATCAAAGGCACTCGCGGCCAGAAAACCACAGATAAAGTCCAAAAGTCAGTAAGCAGCCGTCCTCATAAGCACACCTACAAAGACATAAAGGACTGACGAACGAACAGTGCCCGGCTTACTCACTCCTTGTCCAGCAAGGCACACCCAGACAAATAATTGCTACCGGAGGAATACCAGTAAGCACGCGTAAGCAGAGCACATTATATATGGGTGGGGTTAAACCAAAGGTTCGACCGTGCTGAAAATTTGACGTTTTCTATCAGTGACCCCTTCTAGTAGGTCCCTCTGAGGTAGATATGAATTGCAGTCATTCTGGAGTGGGCGTACAGTGAGCTAACTGGTGTCATACTGTAGTCTAGTTAGGGCATGGCACTATAGTCTGAATGCTATGGATGCATACATACCTTTCTTCCATGAAAGTTATCCCCTTGCAAAGTGTTGGTTGTGCTTAATTTAGTACTTTTACAGAATCTAACTCATTCCATTTGCGTATAAATGCAGAAATACTTCGTACAAGAACTGCAGAGCTGCAGCTAGATTTTGCATATCGCACCCGTGGCTTCCAAATAAGTTTTAAAAATAGTTTAACTCAGTTAAACAACCCCTATCCGCAGAATGACTCAAAATCGTTGTTTACCACATACCATGCACCAAGCGCATTTGTGTGTATGTTGACCATACAGGCCAATGTCTCGAGACTCGCGTCAATGAACATAAGTTAGCTGTTCGTTGACGGGACCCTTTATCACTCGTATTTGCGCACTCCCTTGAGTGTGACCACCACCTCAATTGGGATAGCACCGGGGTGACCACAGTGGCTAACACAAGAAATGTGAGAGAATTCCTCGAAGCTTGGCACTCGAGCCCGACCAGTATTAACAGACACGTCGACCTCGATTCACATTACGATGTTTTACGTGCACGGCTCACAAACTCGCACCCACAAAAGTCGTTTATTAGTACTCGGCCGGGTGGAAATACACAGATAGGGCACCCCCTCTCCCCATCTAACTGTCAACATCCCTCCGCTCGTCCCCAAACGCTAACCGGGACATTTTTACTCTCCCCGTTGTCGTGAACTTCTGTCTACATCCTTCCTCCCAACCAAACGCTCTGGTGTGACAATCTCATTCGCCATTTTTCCTTTCCTCTGAAGATGGATCGGTTTTACATACTTGATGCAACTATATTTTCCAAAGACGTCGTTTCCTTCACACAACTCAGAGCATTTATCACCGCATAAATCAATTTGATGCACACGTAATGTTTATGTGCCCCCTAACGGTCCGTTTCATAACAACATCCAATGAAAGGTTGTTTTCAATACAGATGAAAATGCGAGTCCCAGGAAGTGATTAAAAAGAAGCAGATGTGATCGCCGGGAAAAGAATTTTATTCGCCTCACACTTCGAAATCGGTCGCGAATCCAGCAGCAGCTGTGTTTGTTCATTCATACACAGGGAGTTGCTGCATACCCATGAAAGTTAACGGTTTCCCCCTATCGGTGATAATTTCCCGGTTGTGCGCTAATTGCTTGATGGCGGGCGTGCGGTTCGTGACCTGCTCCGTTTTCACCACCCGTGCTGGACTTGGGCATGATGATTGCTCGCTATCTGTCTCCCTGACGCAGGCATTAGACGGTGCGTTCGCCTATGCGCGTAGCCCCGAGTAGCGAATTGCTTTGAAGAAAACGACGCTCAGCATCGAATATGGCTTGGGCAGGTCTTTGTGTTTGTTTGTACCCTAGGGGAACGTGAACCATTACTCAAATAGCTCGCGACTCACACGATCATTAACTCTCGCGAGAATATCGGCATCACCCGGCCTCCCTTCCAATTTTCTGTGGTTTCATGGCAAAGATAAGGGCATTTATTTGTGGTAAGTGTATGACGAAGGGGAGGGCTGGGCTTAAGGCTAATGGGTATATCGTAGCTATATGTTAGGGTTATGAAACGGGAATATTTACTCTAGAAGAAGGCATTTCGATCACCGGAATCATAATTTTCGTCTTCTCAGCTTTTTAATTCTTATGAGAGCCCATCGTCAGTGATAAAATCCTTAACCAAGCAACATTTATAGGGAACAGGGGTCAATCAACCGTTATATTGGCGAGGGAGGGGAGGTCAGGGGACCAATTAAAAACCAGTGACGTCAGTCCTTCCCTTAATCCATCGCAGGGTCACTATTATTACTTCCGCGGTATGTTTCTATCCGCGTGTCATGTTTAGACGACCATACAAGTCACTCTTGCCCAAGCCTCTTTTAAATGCCTGCCTACATGATGAGCTCGTCGATTGTCCGCTCTTAAGGCAACACGAGGTGAGGTACCTGACTTGGCCGTTTCTAACAGTCTAGGCCAGTGTGAAAAGTGCCCACGTGTGCAAGAGTTTCCGCGCACACGCGAGCCCTCGCGTGTGCGCGTGCCCCGTAGTAGTAAAACAAATGTTGCATACAGGCATTCCAACGAACCCTGGCAACAGCACCAGCAGCAATGGATGTTTCCCTGATGTTGCCCCGGTTGCCTCTCCACACCTGATATGCCATATACCAAACGGTCCCGCCGGCATGACAGGCGATAAACCGGGCCAAAGAGCGAGAGTGGGCGCTGGTGGGAGCGACTTCGGAGGAGGCGGTGGCGGCGGCGGCGCCGCGGGCGGATTCCAGCGAAATGCAAACGTGTTCGCTGCTGCTGCTACCGCCACCACCACCGATGCCGCCGCCGGCGGCGGCGGCGTTCAGACCTACGCACGCGTCGTCTGCTTTGTGTGTGTGTGTGTGTGCGTGTGTGTGTGTGTGTGTGTGTGTGTGTGTGTGTGTGTGTGTGTGTG
>JAYGXS010000004.1:29143627-29154403 GCA_036362985.1 Ligula intestinalis
ACTTCCTGTGCATTTTCAATTTCGTGTTTTTCTCATTCGTGGACCTTAATGAAGTGAGGGGTGGTAACTGAGGTACTCTCCCGAAATTTATGGTACCACTTAATCTTTCAGTTATAACCATCTTCAAGTTCTCTCCGGGAACAGCATGCTTCGCATTTCTGGCGAGATCGTCAGGACTAAATAAAATATGTGAATAAATTCCTGTTTGATATTAGATTGCAGATAATTAGAGCGCTCGTAAAGAATTAGTAAAGACATTCAAAATCAGCATCTTCCGCTCTTGTTTTTAAGCATAATCTGGTTTATTTGAAAGTAAGCTGCGTCAGACGTCCATTATACTTTTGATGGATGTCTAAAGACTTTATCATGAAATTATTACAGTGAATTCCTTTAGGTTCACTAATTATATTGATTTTTAAAATATCGATTAACTCATCCAGCTAGCTCGTGTCCTTGCGAAAGTTCAAAAGTGAGTATCCATGCAAAAGGCTAGGAACCGTGGGTTTTCGAAGTACAGGAAGCCCTAGGTTTGAGTTCCTTCAGATCCCATCCTTTTTTATCAACTGATACGGATTTATTTCAGCCTCCCATTGGAATAGTACCATGAATATTCTTAATGCTATGTTATCGTCCGTACACAGGAAAAAGCAAGTTTAGGGAGGTTGTTGCAAAAGAGATCTGGTTCGCCATCTGGCGTTTCAGATTTTCTCGATTAGACTGCAAAAAAACTACAACGCCAGGGGTAGTGGACTGTGTGGGCTGAGTGCAATTCTTGTAGAATTCCGTTCCTACGCAAACACACACCGATCACAATTAGTAGCTCCCACATTTATCTCAACTGTCGGCACTTTGTGTGATATTTGTCCTTTGTTGCCCTCGTCGAAGCCTGATAATGATGCGATTTTATTACTAGTGCTGAGGACTGGCATGACAATTATCCGCAGAGGAAGGTCTGAAGACTGAAATTGCTTTTGCATGAGGGTGGTTACACGTGAAACGTTATCAGCTAGATTTTATTGCGTATACCAATAGGTCTGCCATTCGCACATCACAAACGGGGTCGCGATTGCGTAAATGTTAGCCATCAGGTACCGACTGAAAGATCAGTTGCCAAGGCAGTAAACGTCGGGAGGCATTTACTGAATCAATTGCATGTTTTCGCAAAGTAACTACGTCTGGAAACTGGAAGAGTAAACATCCAAAGTAAGAAGGTCAAGCAAGCATCAGCAGGGAGGAGGGGTGATATCAGCTATGGAGCTCCGAACCATAAATAGGGACTCAACCAAATCTTCAAGACCAACGACACTGATATCCTCTGCAATGTTGGTCATTACATGAGACGCGGGCTGTTTAAGGCAGGATTTCAGCGTCAGTCAACCCATAAGAGCAAACAGTTATTCAGCTCCCTTTGTGTACTTAGTGTTACAAATCCTCCTGTTCAGAGAGACGAGTTACATGGGAGAGCCTGGCGGTAAAACTCGTTCGCAGGGTCAGCGCTGGGGCGTTAGTATTATGTCAATAGCCAACGCAGGTTCTAGAGTTGGGAGCAAGCTATCATCTCTCCGCGTATGAACATCTACTGTGAAAGCGTGAGCCGTTAATTCTACCAGGTGAGTGTAATTACAAATACTATAGAGTCTGTGGCTTCATTATCTGTACTGATGTTGTTTATGAGGATATATTCGAGAACGATTCCGGAACGCTAGACCAATGAGACTGTTCTCCCTGGATTAAGTCTCATTCGTCTCAGGATCATGACTATTTTTATGATGCGCTAGTGAATTTTTCGATCGCCCTTCCATTCAGTCTTTCTTCTTTTTAATTGCATAAACTTTCTAATGTATAGATACCTGTCAAAAAACTGACCCATGCATTGGTATATGCAAAATGTTTTGCTCAGGAGATCCGAATAAAGAAAGATTCTGCTATTTCTTGTACAAGATTAGAAGCGTTACAAAACGTTTTAGGTCGTTATCGTCAGCTGACTCAATATTATTTTCTTATTACTAACGTCTGTGTAAATATTTGGATCACCATTTTACTTTTGAGTCAAAATCAATAATTATGAGGGGGTTCCGGCAGATTTGAATAATTGTGGAGGGGTTCGAACCCACATCAGCAGGGGAGGCTTTAGTACGGCCAACGTTCTACCAAATGAGCTACGAAGGCACGCCAAAAGCCGTTAATTTAATCACACTTGAATCAAACATATTTGATAGATCGTCCGCTAGAAAACATGCGTGCAGTTTCACTGCATTATATGCTTTACGGGGAAGCGTATGAACCGATCATGCCTATAAACGCTATTAATTCTCACAGATAAAGAAAAACTAAAAGAATATATGCTTAATCATACCGACAGAAGGAGCTCATCTTTATCTTAGGGGACTTTCGATTTTGATTACGAAATGCAGAAGTACGTGAGCTGGAGACTAGTGCGAACACTACTCATGGGTATTCTTTTTTCAGGTTGATTTTAGAATCATGTGTAGGAATATAGTAGAAATTGAACATACATCGAAAGCGAAACTCTCTCTCATACCGCTCTTGATTCGTGACCTGCTTGTGGCGACGCCTCCCCCCACCTGGCACAAACGTCGCGGCAGGCAGCTGAAAACTTGGACAGCAACGGTCAAGCAGGATCTGTCGTCCGTTTGCGGCCCACGCGTCTACGGCCTACGCCGGTGTAACCGTGACTGGATGGTGCTCTCGTGTGAACAGGCGCAAGATCGACGCGCCTGGACAGCTGTGCTTCATGATGCAGTCGACGTCAAAACTGATGCCGGCTCAACCCGCCCGAGGTGAAAGCTGTTACAAGTAAGTACTTACACCAAAATCACCCGCGCTAGTCAAATCAACAGAAAGCATCAGTGCAGACCTGCAAACGCAGGTTGCAAAAGTAGAACGGTAGGCACCCTAAGTACAAATAGAATCAACAGACTAAACGAAAATTCTGCCTCTGATTTTATAAGTACTGAAAATGCCTTCCGAAAACCTGCACTTTCTTGTCTACATTCAGGCAAATGGGAAAGAAATTAAATCCCGGAAAATGTAACTGTGAAGTTTCAAACAATTTCGCCTTGAATATAATCTGACATATTATTTGAAAACGTGCGACTAGCAAATAACTAACTCAAACAAAAGTGCCAGTACCGCAGACCTGATCGGTGTGCCTGTGTGTACGTAGGAAACATAACTGTACAATTGCAATCTCGCACACAACGCAACCTCACAAGCTAGGGCTTTAAACGGAATATTCTGACGGGATGTTCGCTGGCCACGCAAGGCACGCTTGAGTATCGATCGAGCAAAAAGTCGTAGCAGGGGACAAGTAACGTCTAGATTAAGTTTGTTCTAGTCATGTGACGTTAGACTGACTGACGCAAGGCCATTTCTAAATCGAATATTGAGGAGAAAAAAACACAACTACATATTTGTAGCGTTCAGATAGAATGCCCATCGTTACAATTATCCCTTTTATCGCTCTGGTTGTTGATGTTCTCGGCATGACATATTTCAAGCATTTAAAGTACGGTCCGCGCTAGCACCGGGATTTGCGAGAGAGAGCCGAAGATCACTCAGAGCGCAGACAATATATAACGCCCGCACTCACCCCTTGGGCGAGACGGGATTTATGTACCAACTGACTGGCACGATCGCGGCTGACGATGTACGCCACGCAACGGGGCGCCGTAGCTGTGTTCTGGCAGGGATGAAACGCCAAGTGGAAGGGGGGGGGGTGGCGGGGAGGTCGGCGTGTACAAGCTCTGGTAGACAACAGAAAAGTAGAAATTTTTGTTGAGAGTTGAACCAAAGCCAGTCTGAGATTCGACAGAGTACAATTCTGTGCTGCGCGCATGCGCTCATGTGAAAAACTAGAGGTTGTTGAAATTCGTACATTTGCGGTGGTGATGGTTGTTGACGTAAAAACCAAAATCATTTCGAATGACTGGATCGGCACAAGTATGCGAGGCGTACTTATGCCTTCATTTTGAAAGCGAAAATCAAGATTATATATGGGATGTAGGGGCGCAAACAGTGAAGGCGCCCCAGAAATATTCTCATACAACGTGAATGGCGTGTAATTGACCTGCATTGGTAAACCATAAGGGCCAGATTAGTCAGCAGACTCCCGGTTTATGTCTTTAATACAGCGCTATTTCCAAATGTATGCTGTGTAAGTGGAGAAAGCACCTGCTATATCCTAGTATATAAAAGGGTAGCGTCGTTGAAAATGTGAGAAACAGCAAAGGAGACTTTAGCTTAAACAAACTGAGCACGTTCTTAATCCTAAACGGGTAAGCTCAGACCTGCTCAGTTACTTTTGGCGAAAGAACGGATGGTAACCTAGACAGAAGATGAGCAGGTAACCTAGACATTTCCTGAAGACGGTTAAAATTTCACTTCCCTCATTTTCGTGGTCCATTTACTTAAAGAGTCATCGATAATCCACAGAACCATTGCCCTTCACCTATCACTGATATAGAAACATACAAACAAATTCAGCCTTAAAACTCACCATTTGAAAAGGTATGACCTTTTTTCACAAAATGCAGTACTAAATGTATATTATTTTACCAGGCTGAGAATTAAGACTGGCCTGAATTACAACTGCTTTTTTACACACCAAATGGAAATATTATGTTAAAGTTGTCAACGTTTTTCCGTATTCTTCCCTTGTACAAGGCTTTCCTCTCTGCCGTGAGTCATATTATGCGTTGAATAATAGACCTACGATAAGATCCTGTTTTAATTTGATCATTTTCATTGAAATAAATTATTTGTTAACCAATAAAAAATGATGCATATACCGAAACAAGTATTATTTCGCTTTCAATTATCGCAATATACCGCTTGGGTGTGTTGGAAGTGGGGCCTGTGCGTCACAAGAGTTTTTTTATGCGAAGTGCGTAATCTTTTAGGTGTTGTGTCTGAAACTTTTTTTGGCAGACACGCCTGCGTCTTATCCGTCTGCTATCATAAAAAAGCTCATTTCTAATGTCTCACGGCAATATTTTCCTGTTTTTAAAAGCTACTAAAACATCAACTTCGAACTCAAGTGATACTGTACGCACTACGACCACTAGCGCGTACGCCTGAGCTGGTATGACTGGCTGATGACGGCTGATAAGCCAGAAATGGCCATTCCAGTCTTCCCATCTCTTTGCCGACTAAACTATCTGCCAACTTCGAGTAATGCTGCACGTATAGAAGTGTGCGGTGCAAAATTATGAGACTCTGCTCATGCCCAGTGTAATTTCATAACGTCTACTGACTCACCGCTGAGGAGGATTGCTGTTTTACACTCAGCAACTGGGGCGTACTGTCACCTCGAGTTGAGCAGGCTCTGGAAGTGTTAAGGTGGCGAGCTGCTTCGCCGACTGGACGTGCAATGTAGAAGAGGACCTGTTCGGAGGGCAGCTGAAGTCGGGCCATAACCTGAGAGAGTGTAAGTCCGTGGGTAGCGCTGACATCATTGACTGCAAGAATCTGATCACCGGGTCGGAGAAGGCCACTAATGGCGCCGGGCTTGCCTGGTGTAAGAGAGTCAATCACTACGGGAGCATCGTTCACATCATCGGTGCCCGAAATGATGATGCCCCAGGGACAGGAGGGGTAGGGTCGTGTCAGCCGAATCCGTAGGATTTCCATGTGCTTATCTGAAAAAGCACCCGGGAGGGGGGAGGAGGGTCGGTTGAGCAACGGAAAGGTGGGGCTGAAAAATATTTTGCGATGGGTTACAGAAAATACCCCAATCTCTCCCTAGGATAAGGATTTGAGTCTATTCTCATGTCAATATTTGCCTGCAATTTAAGTGTGCATTTAAAGGTAGAGGCCCAGCGTAGTCTAGGATTACTTAATAGGAAATTTTGTTGTTCTGCATTCTTCTCTGCTTTCCTGTCTGCAATGTCAATTTACCTATTAATAACTTTTAGGGTTGAAAAGCAGAACTGGAAAAAAAGGTCGCAAATAATAGTTTTCAACACACTCCAAGTGTTCCGAGATAAACGCCACTACCATTTCTTTTTCAGGATAGTCAGACTCAACGTCGGTGAATACGCAAATTACAGATTTGTTGCTGCTTTGTATAAGGAAGTATTGAGATTCAAAATGAAAGTTTAGTAAAGGTAGCATCGTCTAATCGGTGGGGTCAGAACCGAACAAAAATTACAGAAAATTTACTAACTAGATGGCCCAAATAAGTCTTAACTAGTGGTTCGAACTAAATCACCCTTTTCTGAGTATTGACAAAGCCCAGCGCATTTATCTCCGAACTGGCGTTTGATGGACCTTTACCCCCCATATAAGTCTATTATGATATAAACTGCCCAACCTTACCCCTAGCTCTAATCTTTTTGCAATTTTGCGTAGGTTCGTTTCTAGTCCTGGAATGTTGCAATGCTCGTTGTCCTAAATCGAACGCCATAAGCCTAGTAGATGCGACAAAGGAGGCATCCAATAACTATGCAAGCGGTTTTTCACCTCTAACTTTGAGCTCTTTGGTCTGTCATATGCAACACGTCGCAAAAATGACTAATCACCTTATCGTAGACCACCCCGCCCCAAATTCCCAGGGTTTGGGATGAGTTTCGGTTGCGACTAGGGTAAGATTTAGTCTTAGGTGAGTTCACTGGAAAAGGCGCCCCTGAAATTTAGGAAAAGGCCATTTGCGGTACGGTACATATTTCGGTACCTAAAAAAATTGTCTGCTGGTCTTGATACGGGGTCTTGATAATTTCCTTAACTGTCAATTTTCTACATGAATAAGCTGTGTTTAGTGTAAGAATCGTTTTAATGACCACGATGAAATTGTTTGCATTCTCTAAAATCATTGCAGTTACCTATATATGTACCCGATACGTACTTTCCATCGTCCACGGTTGCCATTTAAAAATATTTGTCTTGATGAAGCCTTACTTCGGAAGTATTATCCATAAATGTTTTTTCATTTTCAATTATTTGCTAACAATTATCAATATTGTAATTCTGGACCAGAAATCAGCAACCACCAACTATCGGCGGAAAACGTAGTGTTAAAATCTCCCGAGCTAAACAATTAAGAAAATGAGCCCATGGTTCAATGATTAGAGCCTAATGCTTTTGATCAAAAGCTCAGGGCTCAAGCCTCAAGTGGGGCACCAGTTCGGGTTAGCTATGACTGGCTGATGAGGGCTAATGTGCCAGAAACGGCCAGTCCAGTCTCCCTTGTCTATTTCGGCAGTGCTATCTGCTGACGGAGCTCGAGAATGAGCTCCAAGGCAGAGCGGGACAAGTGGATTCCATTAGTTATCAGTAAAAATCAGTCAACAAGGGTAAAGACCGTACATTAGAAATGTACGGATAAAACCACCTCCATGTTGGGTTATAGATATTGCCGTCAATTGGATTGAATTAAATGTGTGCGATTGTTCAAAACGATCCAGAGTCTGATGGATGTCATTTTTTCCCCTTACCCTTTGTAATTTTTGTAACTATAGACAAGATCATGCACTACCGAACAGAAAGACGGCAATTACTAAAGATATTTATTTATGAATATATGTGCTTCACCGATGTAGTAGAGGAACAATTAAGTTCCGCCTTGCCCAGGAAATCATAACGTGAACCCACCAGACCATCACATAGTGACTATTATGATATGATGAAACGGATCAAAGCCGTGGTTGAGTACTGGACTCACTGACCAAAGGTCTCGGGTTCAAATCTCGGGGGTTTCAACACTTGAGATTGGGTATGACTGGCTGATGACGGCTAACAAGCCAGAAATGGCCATTCGGCCTCCCTTTGCCTTTTCGGATCCATTTTATCTTTATTTATCAATAGCTATAAAGGTTTAAAACCTTTAAATGTTTATTGAGTCTTACGGATAAATAAGGCAACGCGCACTTCAAATCAAGTGAGACGATACTAAATTGGGGAAAATTACCTGAAGAAAAGGCCTCACTAAACCAGTCAGACGATGAGGTTTCTGAGACATTCACACGCACTTCACTACTTCCACTTTCCTCTGTGGCAAGATGAGCAGCAGTGCGGGAACGTCTGCGAGAGGAAGACTTGGATCTCCTTTCCGCCGAGCGTGAGCCGGTCGGGTTCTCAAGAGCAGCTTCAGAAGCAACCACGAAGCCTACTGGAACATTATTACCAGCACCAGCGGTGGTATAACTGGTGACGGTGGCAGCACATGCAGCCGTGGCCTCTGTCCGCCTCGGCGCTGTGTTGCGTTGGCAGGGCTGCAGCCGCCCCACCCCCTGTGACCAGCCAACGGTCTCGCTGAAGACGTTTTCAAGGGAACCCGAGGCACTGGAGGCGTCGAACTGGCCAGTCGAGTTCCTTGTCCGAAATTTGCTGCTGCCATCGTTACCCTCGGAACAGTCCAGAAATTCGTGATTGTGGCCGCTGTAGTCTGGCATTGAGGGACGTGGCAGACTGGTCGATTGACCACCACCAGTAGCACTGCCACTGCCACCGGGCTTTTTGATTCGCAGCGTGATGATTTCGTCGGAGTTCTGCAGCAGTTGGACAGCCTCGTTGATGCCGCAGGCCTCCAGGGAGACGCCATTGACCGCCAGCAGGATGTCACCGGGGCTGATGGAGCCGCAGCGGCTGGCCACGCTGCCTGGAATGACTTTACTGATGAGGAGGGGTTCGCCTGGTCGACTTTTCACTGACGCTGTGGAGCCAAGTAGGGAAGCCTCTTAATTGTCAGAGCACAGTCGTTTTACGCGGCTGAAAGAATCATTAATTAAAAGCCAGGTTGCCGGCATATAAATGAGGTGCTCTACGCGTCTCCCTACCGACTGTAGCAGTACTGTGTCCCTTCGTGCTTAGCCTGTTTTTTTTACTCGAAGGAACACTTTAGGCCTTTGCATAACATTATACTCGCTGTGGCGATTAGTGGCTCACTTTTCTCAGCTAACCAGTAAGGAAAATACTGAACACATGCACACCTTTCTGCTGCAACCATGACTTGAGCGCAAAATTTAGGGATTAGGCCTTTTACTTACTTTTATTTTTATATAAAGAGAACATCAAACAACCGAGCAGTGAATATCGTCATTTGAAATAGCAATCCCTTGGCGCAAGAAATAGCATTACCCTATCTATATCTTGGTCCAAAAGTAGCTGCATTCAACCACAACACATGAGCAATTTTACAAGGGCACTTTAAGTTGCTAGACCTGTATGGGTGTAACAGGTTTCTTCTTAAGTATTTTAAATACAGAAAGTCAAAATGCCTTACGGAAAAGATAGAGGCCAGCAGATGAGCCTGAGCAAATTCAAGGAAACGAGGCGATGCGATCATTGAGACGAAAACGTAGACAAGTGTGGATTGCTTATATCAGATCTGCACTTAAATCGTCTTCTATCTTACAGTCTCTCTATTCTTTACGGGCAGTGTTGTCTGTCTAAAATACTAGCCAGTGTGTGGCTACTGGCGGCGTTCGAGGGTTAACCCCAAGCATGAGCGAGAAGAGTGAGTTCTTTTGTCGATCACTAAAGGTTCATCAGTGAGGTTCTGATTGTGATGATGCTTTTGAGTAACCCTAGGCGTATAAAGCACTTGCTTCAACCAACAACATATACCTCGATGCGCATGTAGCAACCTGCAAGAAATAAATACTGATTGTTTTGAGCTAGACCACGTATTATGCATTTATGTTGACAAATGAGTGGTACGTTTTAAATTGATGCAAACCTAACAATACGACTAAACTAAAATATTCTAAAAGCAGGAAAATCAAAAAGGCTAATATTAAAACTACTTAATCTTCTTAACATTCTATTTAAAAATCTTAATTTGATGTCAAAAGATAGATTGTAAGTCGGCTTGAAAAGAGCTGAGGGAGTAATTAGTCAAAATTAATTGCTCCACCGAGTCAGTCTCTTAAAAAGTAGGCTGTGTTTCGCTAATATTTGTACAACTTCCGTGAAATGCCTTCCTTCCTGGTAGAGCTTCCGCTTGCGTGGTTTTTGGTGGGCAAGTATATTTCACACTACTGAAAAAATCCCATGCAAACTTTGGGACTTTTTTATTTTATAATGTCATAAAATATACACGCTGATTTCTTTTATGGAAATTGCACACAATGTTGGATACTAGCACAAAAATGTACTGCCCTCAAATGAAATTGTATAATCTCGTTTAAAGAATATTGCATCTAAGTCTGAACCTGTTGAAATTACCATGATTGGCTACAAGTGCTTTTCAATAACAAAGTTCCGAGGCTCGAAAAAGAGACGCACTTTAAAATTTTGAAGAGGCTATTGAACAACAATGACGCAAATGCCATTCTTCATAAGCACGCACCTCACATTTAAGGAAGAATGACTATGAGGGGTTTGTGTGATATTATACACATTTTTTTCGTTTAAATAAGAAGGAATTAAGAATCCATTTAACTGATGTTGGCGCTTTTTCTTTTTTTGCTTAAAATGAAATACTGTGCAGTTCCATACCCTTCCTGGGCATCCAAAAATAACGGAGGCGTACATATACGTTCCATAACTTGTTCCAAATCTCACGTTGGGGGAAAGATCAATGCATCAATAAATTATATTTCTAAATGCTCTCCATACTTCAGTAGACTAGATCTTTGGTTACGATACGTACTGTGGCTCCATTTACTCTTTCCTTTTAGCAAATAACAATTTATGTCATTTTGAAAGGCTTGAGTTAGTGTTAGCTTATGGTTTAGGGTTCAAAAGCAGTATAAGGGCTGACCATAAAAGTTGAATTTAGGCTTCAAAGTGTTGATTAGAAGTTAACGGGGGGGG
>JAYGXS010000004.1:29168561-29278242 GCA_036362985.1 Ligula intestinalis
TCATCATCATCATCATCATCATCATCATCATCATCATCATCATCATCCTCATCATCATCATCATCATCCTCCTCCTCATCATCATCATCATCATCATTATCATCGTCATCATCATCATCATCGTCCTCACAACCCACTCACATCCTACACTCAATTCTCCCTTTACCATAGGGAGTAATAAATCCACCAACAGCCTCACCAGAATTATCAGCCTAACATACACAGTCGCAACCTAGTCCTTACTGCCAACACACTAACCCTTAATCAAACTCCAGTCTCGTTTGTTCATTGCAAATCTATTGCACTATGCTCAAGAACTGGCACCAGAAGCCCCAGCATTATCTTGTCATTCCCGCCTCAACTGTCCTCACTGTCCGAGAAAATTCAGCCATCACATTATTGTATTCCGCAATATGGGCTTTGAAACTTTCCATCAGAGAACTCAGAAGATGAGTTGGAAGAAGCGTAAAGGAACATCTCCCGACATGGCTGAGAAAATGCGAATTCAGGAGCGCAAACAGCTCTATTCTGGCGCACATGGTGGATTCCGGACATCGGGTGGACCAAAACGAAGCTTTCCGAAAGATCTATAAGGTACCACCAAATTATCCAAAGTACCCGGGTCAGCGACTGCCTGCTAACAAGAACAGAAGCGATCGCTATCCGGTTGATGAAGCCGGCGGTGTTTGCGCAAAAGAACTTCGTGCAATCTCCACACGCCGCAGTCACTTAGCGGCATGCACTCATCCGCCTTCTGGTTGTCTCCCACCCCTCCCTCCCTCCCCCCGCCCCCTACCCCTAGACGGGCTCCTCTACGCCCTGCCCGCGTAACGACCCTTCTCCTATCGACCCCTTTCCCCGATTCCTGCGACTCGCTCGAGAGAAAAGACAAACATTATTGATCGCTTGCTTAACTTATACCCCTGCCCATATAAATGTATTGGCCTGACGAGAATTTATCGGAAGTATACGTACACTCGCCAAACTCGTCTTCTGGATGCGAGCTTTCACAAAGTTTGAAGGCACACAATTGCAGTCCAGACTTGATCATCGCGACGTGGCTTCCGAGGGTACATGTGAACCCACGCCGACAACACATGCACACACACACACGCCACCGACGTAACACTATGCGTTTGTCCTGCACAAAAAATATACGAAAGCCCTTTGTCACTGTTGTTATCTCGGCCGAGACATCGCCTGTCGGGACATGCACATCCCTTTGATATAATTTGGTGCATGGAGCGGGTACCAGGTCGCGTGGGGAACACATACATGGATTTTTTCGCTTTGTTCAATCCCACCAGTAGCTAACTTACACACCTGAAAGGTCTGTAGGCACATGAAAAAAGTGGGGGAGCGAGATTCAACTTCACGATACATGCGTACCATACAAAATCTGGTGTGTTAAATACCAAAGCGTAGAAAGCTGCTACTGACTGTTTCGCGTGTCTGGAAAAGGTGAGAATACGGTTGCAATGACTCAAGTTGGCGCAACATTTATGCAATTGAAATTTGAGTGCAATTCCACGCAATCTCATCATAACCCAACAACTGCCTTTGAGATCAGGCCGTACGAGGCACGCGTAGAGTGGTTGTTGAGCATTCGCATCCACGTGTAGTCCTCACGGAAGTGTATTGTTCGTAGAGCGAGGCGGGTGCTAAGGGAGTTAGTGCGATAGATGCAAAGCAGGTCAGCCCTTATATGGATTATTTCACGTCCAATTCACCTATGCGCTTTCTTTGTGGTCAACACGATGGTCCTAGTGCCTCACACAGGTACAAAGATCACCACCTCATGGTACAGCCGCTTAAAAACGCTGGAGACAATATATGGTAGAAAGTTACTAAAACTCACCTCAGAAGTAGAGATAAATTACTATTAAATGGCTCTTTATAGATAGGTGAGGATGGTGCTGGGATAACTAATCGGCATGTGGTAGATTTTGTTGTCCTTTATTTTCAGGAAAATTCAAAATACTCAACTGATTTACTTACTGTGATTTTACGCAAGAGGGCAATGTACGCTCAGCAACAAAGAAATAAGGAGAGTAGAGCCGAAAAACGAGATATACTATGCAGTTTCTTCTTAAGATTCAAAATTCGCCAAAACACGTCTACTTATATTGGGCTTTAAAGGACAGAGTCAGCAGTTCAGATACGGACCTTTAGTGCTGAAGTTCTCAAATATAACACGCTAGAAGTCTACGTAGGCAAACTGTTATATGAAGCAAACGAACGCGGAAAACGTATTTGATGAATTTTGATTGTGAGGAGAACATGTGAGTGTAGATAAACTGAACCTTTTATACACATATATATCACTGGAAAACTTGCTTGCCTCTGCAATTCCTGCATAAGTACAGCATTGTGATATCGTTTAGCGTTAGGTTTTATGAGTTCAATCGGTTAAATACTGTTTAAAATTAATTTTGTCTAGAAGTAGTTCTATCAGCATGCACACTGCTTTCGTGCTACCAACTTAACAGGGACAACATGTCTCAAAGATTTAAGCAAATATTCCAGTCGCTTTACTGCGAGAAAAACACACTGGCTTGTAAATGACGTGATTATCTGGACTTCGCTCTATTAAGTATGTTAACTTCGTATTCGGTGCATTGACAAAAACTCTCAAAACGTCGAGATACATATTCTAAAAGGAATTTGATCTTATGATGGTGGAAAGATGATTGACAATGGCAGTCCAGCCGTCGAGTTCAAGGATGTCCACCGCGTATTTCATAGCAGGCTCAAAGCAATCATGGTGACTTGGGTGCGAATTACTTTTAAGGGATACTTGATTTTCTATAAGTATACCGCAATTTTGCTTCCCATCTGCCAACAGCGCCCGATGACAAGGCAGAGCCAAGAAGCTTGGAGGCAGTTGTTTAGCTCGACTCCAAGCAAATGATAGAAGTATTCTAAGATAATTTTTCAACGCTGTCACCTATTAGGAGCACAGTATAGTCCTATTGTGAACGGCAGTGTACGAGAAAAACACCCCTGAATCTGTTTGTAGTTTCCCAGTGCTGCTTCTGACACAAATTGGAAACAAACGCATGATTGACGGTTTACTATCACAACACGTCCTCCGTATTCATGTGCTGAGTAAGCGTCCACAGGAATGTTTAAGACAAGGTTATTCTGCCCATCTTCCCATAAGTTATGGTGGGATGCAATTATATTACTAGGCTTTTAAGTTCAATTTGAAGCAGAAGAATAGGGGTTGATAAAAAAACGTTGGTCGGTTAATCCGATGTAAATGTTTATTGGAGTGCCGTCGACTTGAATTTTGTTTTTGCAATTGGAAGATCTACTTCAAAACAAACCAAAAGACAACGCTTACGTTGATAAGTATTTATCCTTTTAAAATAGTTATTCTTTCCTATTTGGGTACTTTTCAATATCCGAGCATCAATTGCTTCAAGTTACAAATGAT
Organism: Ligula intestinalis; assembly: GCA_036362985.1. Lineage (NCBI taxonomy): Eukaryota > Metazoa > Platyhelminthes > Cestoda > Diphyllobothriidea > Diphyllobothriidae > Ligula > Ligula intestinalis. Next base: position 29,172,001 of record JAYGXS010000004.1, read on the forward strand.
ATCAAAATATTTTTTTTGCAGTTAACTTACTGGTAAGCGGGTCCGGAGGGGATCACGTTAGTAATGATGGGGAAAGTGGACAGCGGCTCATCGTTGCGTGTATGGGGGGCCAGCGCCTGGAGGCTAAAGCCATAAGGAAACTGGGTTCGCCTGGTACGATCCGCCTCCAAGACCACTTCAACCTCTTCGGTTCGGCAGAGGCCAGCACCACCCTCAAACAATTCAAAAGTAGGGTTGTACGAGGGTACTGAAACAGCGAGAGAAAAATGTTAGCAGGTTCGGCCTAGTAATGTTGAATAGTAAGCCATAATACTTGCTGAATAAGTTTCGTGGCGTGAATTGTACAGCAAATTATACCTCTACAAATGCTTGTTATCCATCTTTGATTTGCACAAACATGTGAAGTGCATTATTCAATGCACAAGACCCACCACAATTCGAATGACAATAGGGGGATTCATCATTCGTTTTATTAACTACTCCACAGGTTATGCACCTCGACCGAAAAAAATGACCATATCTTCGCGTGACCTTACAAGAAGGCGTACCAGCCCTCATTGAATATGGTAAAAAAGTTAAATTTGGCGGAGCACGAATATACTTGCGGATGGCACAGTAATGTCACACACGCGCGGGCGTCTCAAATGTTTTTGAAATTCCCATTTTTGAATGACTGAAATACTTTTTACATGTAAACAAGAACTATTTCATCTTCAGCGTTTATAATTGAGTGGTTAATTTGCGTAAATTTATTGCGCATGTGAATTACAAATATAGGCGTGCATTAGTGTGGGGAGTAACCTGAGGTTAGATCTTGCGCCAATACTTGGTGCGACCTCGACAACATAGTCTGCATGGCCGAGCTTGCAGCGGCGATGAGGAAGAAAGACGCCAACTCCCAGGTTGCAGCTCACTCGACGGGACCCGGCCATATTTTAAAGTTTAATGAGGCCGAAATCCTTACAAGAGGTGACAGCCGCGTGAACCACGAGCTGCTCGAGTAATGGTTCTCAAGCCCCTAGACCATCAAGAGGCGCAACGATTTGGCGTTCCCATACGGTTTTCTGAGAAATTTCCTGAGCAAGAGAATCCGTCACGCGGGAAGGGTCGGGCGCAGTAACAACTCGGATGACAGCAGGCATAATTGTCGCACAATTACCGAGTCTGTATCCGACAGGGACAAGATCATTGTGGCAATTAATGAGCCTTAACTGCACCAATTAAGACCTCAAGCGGTGGCTACAGGAACTGACAATTATAGTACGTATGCAGATGACCGCTACAAACTATAAATATTGAGTAACCTGTGCATGTATCACCCTTATCTGCGCATGACTCAGACTCTTCTACCATTACCTATGATTAAGGATCCTCGACAGAATCTGAAACGTCAGTACAATTAACGGCTTGTTCCAGTGGTCATTTATTCTTCTTCTTCTTCTTCTTCTTCTTCTAAACTGCATCCCGACACTGGCACATTCAAATCTATTGGCAATAGTCTTTATATTTGGAACAACGGTTGAAATTCCCAAAGAGTTTTCCATGCAGCTTGATCTAATGAAATTCTATAAATTTCTGGAGGACGGCTTGGCAGAAGTAGATGTACTTTGCATTAAGACCACCTTTTTAAAGTACGATGACCTGGTTGATATGCCTTGTCCACTTATCATTTAAATGCGGGAATGCATGAGCAAATTAGAATATGCTTTGCCTTTAGCAAACCATTTGAGATGAAAAAAATACAGTAGAATCCGGGCGTTCTACCATGACAACATTTTATTCTCATCATTACATTTATTAATAGTTTGTTTTTGGTAAGTTAAGACCTATAACCCACTGCCGGGTTATTTGCGGCATGCCTTAGTTTTCCCGAAGAAGCAATTAAACTTCATATTTATCGACAATTAATCACTATATTAACTAACGAGCTTGTATTATTTTCGCCATAATGATCAATGTGATTATCGCTAAAAAGTCGAATTACCACTATGTGTATAACGATAAGAAGTTATTGTGTAATGGCCCTGGTACTTTAAAGTTCTACTGCAACGTGTTCTTCACATTTTCGGTAAGCTAATCGTATATATATTAATACCGTCATGCAACTTTGAAGCATAAATACGGTTTTTCCTCTACTATATTGCGGGCAGGCAGATGGAATAAGGTCTGAAAATAACAGTCGACATTTTAAATTAATTTGTTAAAACCTGGGCCTCATTTCCGGCTAACAAAATTTAAACCCATTAAAGCCCAATACAGTAGGTATGAGCAAATTGTTTTTGAAGATAAATTTTCGAAATACCATAGGGATAATTACAGAATATTAGAGCTGTTTTCAATTGTCAGTGCAATGTTTAGCTGAATAGCGCAAACTATACCCCATCGGAGTGGGATATGCAATTTGGTTCGTGTTTACAAGGGACTTAAACATTTTCTAAGTAAAACACACTGAGATAACAAAAAGAAAACTTGGATTGATTAGGCCTTTTCAGGCTGATCGCTTCCTCTAGTTCGGACATCCCTTTAGAATTAAATTTTCAGTAATGAAGCAAAAAAGTGTGATAAATAACGCTAAGAGGATGTGTTTATTGTAAAAAACGTGCCCAAATGCGAAAACGTTAATGAAAAAATATGGAAAATAAAGTTTTGCCTCTGACATCTTGAAGGTATAAGGAACTTAAAACCAGGATTCAGATAAATGCAACTGCTCATATTTAACGTTTAAGATATGGTATGTTACGAACCTATATGGAATTCACACCCACGAAACCCTGATTCATTATAATAAGTTTAGTCAGCTGCCTATATGTCTTGAAATGACCTGTTTTCAGTATCTTACGTAGGCTTTTTCAGTATCTTATGCAGGCTTTTTCCTGTTCAATTAATAATCAAGATAAATTTCAAGTATAGCCCCCTAAGTAAAACATCACAAGCAAGAATCAGAGTGTACTCAATAGTTTAAATTGAAATTATGACTATTATTTGCATATTTATCATAGGCAGTTTAGGTAAGTGCTTTTTCAGAATGCTCATGAGACGCATAAAATGCTTAAGTTATCTTTGGATGCCAAATGGTTACGCGAATTTGCTCTTGCCTGAAGAAAAACATTTTAAATATCGACAACCATGCACCCTAAATCTCCGTATTTGTTTTTTCATTTGCTGAACAAGTTGGTCGTGCATGTCAGGGCAACTTAAATCGAAATCTTCTTTCCACGAAAAGATGGGGCTTTCAGAAGCAGTCGCAATAAAATTACGCATAAGAAGAAACCGCAAAAGCTCTAAAAGGGAGAAATCAATATCAATAATTCCGAAAAATCTTATTTTCTATTGGCACTTATACGGAATGAATTACACGGCATGCTTCGATATGCTTCAGTAAATTCCCTAACTCATGAGTTGTTTGTATGCCAGCTGCAAAGCGTATACTCTGTACAACATGGTTACTTAAATAGCCTGTCATTTTATCATTGATTTTCACTGTCCTAATAAATCCACATATATTTAGATAGACCATGTACAAACGTATTCTTTCTCGTAGTCCCTTGTTATCTGATTACGCCTTGTTAAAATTTCATACTTGAAGAAAGACTATATTTCTGTTCCGAGTGCACATTCGCAGTTTGTTCATCGTTAAGCTTGGTGAGTTTCGTCATATCATTCAAAAAACAGCAACTGTATACTACAGAGGATAATTTCCCTTTTTAGAGGATAGCCCTTACAGCTTGAGGAGAAACTACTTTCGTTTCAAATCAAACATTTTCTGTCTAACTAAGGGTACGCAACGAAGGTAAATAGCATAGTCTTAACCGTATAAAAATATTTTCACAAGGAAGATTGGAAGATTAAATCTCTCAGATATAACATTCCGTCGAAATTGAGCAGATCTCGAATAGTTACACAATTCAGGCAACATTACTGATAAAGTGCGATTACCACTATTTTGCGATCGGGGCAGTTTCCAGTACCTTTTAGTTTCCTCAACTTAACGGACAAACAAATTTACAAAACTATTTACTTTCAACTTAAGGTAGGATTTTGCCTTCGTCGCCTTCGTCTTCTATTTTTAAGGCTGGCCTAGGTTGGTTTAAGCTTCATTTCACTTTACACTCTTCCCGTCAATAGACCTACTGTTATTGAAAAGTTCACAGAATCTACATAACCTATTACATCAATGCCAGATCATAGCAAGAGCGTCTACGAAACCCGAGGCTTAGTTTTGCCCTCATCATTGTAAAAACCAGCTGATTGTCAACAAGTTAAGACTTCTTCCGCAATTAGAGACCTTGTTAGTCAAGAGGTTGGCAGTGACTACAACTGTTGCACACAATTCGAAGCAACTAACACTATGCTTTAACTTCGGTCAGACGGCATGTGCATTTTTAAACAAATTCCACAGCACCTAGGCCCGCATTCGTGCTCAGAGACTACAACTAGGGTAAAAGTCGAGCAGTTTTGGTTATTATAAACCTCATTTATTCAATATTTTGTATACTGCAATTAAGATTCGCAAAATTTGGCAAGTTTTGGTGCAAAAAATCTGTGGTCCAAGTGTCACATTTGTTGTGCTAGCCGTAGAATTCGAAGTAATAGTTTCTTTGAAACAGGCTGATGGATTTTAATTAGTTTTTTAACGGTCCATGTCTACGGATGTCTGCTGCTTTGAGTTTTCTAAGCGGCCACTGCAACCACACAACCATCCCAGTGCCGTCTTGTGTCACAAACACCCTCGAAACTGAATATTGCTATGATGGAAATAAGCCCACTGATATAACGGAGCGCACAATATTTTTGGCTTCTTAATTAACACGTAGCACAGTTCCTGAATGAAAGTCTGACACTCAGGGCATGGTACTCAGATGCTTACTCTTTCAACAGGCATCTAGAACTCCCCGCGGCCTACAAAGTCTTACGCTTTTATGCGAGCAAAGGACAGAAAAAGGCCAAACCAATCGTAAGAACTACAAGCGAAGAGGACCCCACGACAAATCGGCTAAAAGAGGCGGGATAACCAGGACCATCTGCCATGGGGATAACGCACTACACTTATTCCTGTTTATGACCCCGAACGACCGCCGACTTCACTGACATGTAATTAGCGTATGTCGGTATAATTGCTGCCCATCAATCCTTTGTGGTTGCTGTTTCTTACCCATTAATGACCCAATGACTCCTGAAAGTTGATGGGGCTATGCTCACAATAATTACCCTCCGTTTAGTTGCTGTTTCTTATCTATGAATATGGACTCATTTAAAAGTTCGAAAGCTCAGGACAATTAACACATTGCTGCTGCTATTTTATCCATACATAAAAGTCCGTATAACTATTGGAACGGGGCAAACAATCTGCAGTGCTACTACAGCTACCGAAATGAGCTTGACAAGCCATTTTGTCTGCTTGTACAGCTACTTAAAATCACTACTTGCGGATCCTGTGTTCAAGATAACACTTGCGGCTCTCCAAAAATCTGGCAAACATAAAACTTGTCATAGACTTATGCCTGTTTGGTAATGCTCTGACTTCCATTTCTGTAGGCTGTCAAACACATTTGAAAAATATCACACTGTCGTCAATACTCAAAGACACCGGCACTAGAACATCGACAATTCGTGCGTCACTTCATCAACAGGCATGATTAAGTTGTTCATACTGGTTTCCAATTTCCGAGGCGAGTCCGAATAGAAGTTTGAGCAAGCTCACCTTTCTTCTTCACAATTTCAACACAAGACTAGGCAATTCAGGTGTGATGAGCAATGCAGAACTGCCTAAAACATTATCTCCTTGTAGAAAGGTCTTCAAATTACAACGAAAGTCCAATTCTGCTTCTTAAAAGCACGTTTTATGCGAATTATTCTTATTTTTGAACAGATAACTCGGACAGGAAATTTTTCCTATTGGAAGCAGAAAAGCAGTTATTGAAGAGGACACTTAAGGGTGACTTACCGATTATTTTTAGTTAAGAAAGGGATACATATAAAGAATCTCCATTTTGGCATCCAAAGCACACAGCAATTTCCCGAGTTCAAAGATTTTACTAATTATCTTATTTAACTATAAATGAAACTCTGAGATGCACAAGGCAGGTCCTTCTGTTGAAAACTTTCGGACAAATTTGACTGTGGAAACACATTTTCCTCGGCGTAATTGGTTAACCACACAAAATGGTTATGAGAAAAGCAATTGATGTACTTCTGTTTCAGTCTGATTGTACTCTGCTGTCAACTTGGACGAAATTTATTTATTCGCGACTAGAGGATGACAGAGACATAAGACCGTTGACATTTTTTAAATCAACTTTTATTTGTTTAATGCCTAATAGCAGTCACTTCTTGAATACAGTTAGAGCAACCGGTAAAATAGCGGAAGGATGGACGCAACTGCACCCATGGCAGTCTATTTATTGATGCATTTAAAGGCATAGCTTTTACATGTTATATCAAAGCGAAGAGTGCTCCCGGTCCAGCGCAGCGTACAAATTACAACACACATGCCTTTTAACACTCAAAACAAGAATAGATTATGAAAACTTATCAGGTAACCTACAAGAGACAGATTCATAATTCCCTTATTTTATCAATTCGTTTCCATGGTATCAGAAGCCTGACAATAGAGATGAGCATATTGTATACGCAGTGCAATCACGATAGCGATACAAATATGGGTAAAATTGGGCCCAAATTGCTGATGATTCTCTGCTCATAGCGAAGCCACCGGGAACTCATTTTACTACTATGTCCTCATCATGTTTTATATAAATTTTTCTAAAGTCCAGGCCTACAGAGCTAAGGTTATAGGTTTACTATAAATCCCGAAATTAATTCAAATAAAATTAACGGAACATTGGGTGGACTGCATGATTGATCTGACGTTTGCCAAGTACCGATAACTTACTAACTAAAATTAGTAAATTAACGTTCAGCAAGTGTATATTTAGCGCGCATTGGGATTTTATGCATACATTAAACGCATGTATAAGGTATATGGCCATGACCATACTGTGTAGAGAATCTGCGAGAAGACTGAAACTAGTACTTCTTAAAGGGATTTTTATTTGAGGATGAAAATTATTATGATAGTGATCATCCACTGTGGCTGATTCTGATTCAGTTGACAGGGACGGTACCCAGAAGCTCTTATAGTTCGCAGGATAAATGTAGGCAATATGCACATATTTAAAATAAAATATTTTTGAAGGCTGACGTAAGAACATTACCCACTGTCTCAGGTGTGAGCAGCTTTACGCATCAAACACAGTATGTGAGCATACGTTAAAAAATAGAAGGCAGGTTGTGTCAAAGTTTGCTAAAAAAAACAGCGGAACCATTTATTTCAAACAAAGCCCTTATCCGACGTAACGCAAAACATTTCTTTACCAAGTGAAGATCAACATGCATAATTTTGGACTGCTCAAAAGCGATTAAAAAATTCAGAAATTCGCCCTTTGCTGCCATGCGGATTCGATTTTATGTTGCAGCATAAATAACTACATTTTTCTTTTCCAGTGGCCGTACTTTTCATATACGATTGCATGCATTGGTTAACAAGTCTAGAGTTTTTTGTAGAGCTTCATACGCACAAGTCCTTTGTTAAAGAGTGGCATAAAATTCAGATTATTGAAAGAAAAATACGTTAAGCTAGTTTATAAGGAACCGAATATTTAACATTACATAGTCAGAATACATTTTTATTTTCTAAAATCAACATATGGGGCATTAAAGCTATCTTGTGCTGGCATCTTCAATGAACTCTGGAGGATCAGGTCGCTCTGAGCTCATTCGACGATATTTTCAAATTGGTCAGTTTGATAAACGGATTCTGGATGCAGTGCCTACAACTAAAGTTATGTTGATAAGGCGATCTTTTAATTTAAAAACTGCAAAATGTCTACAACCCCTTTCGAATTGCTTCTGAATACAATGCATATTGATGAAGGTCCCTCATTGCAGTCAATTTAGTCACTATATTCCTTTTTAAAACTATCCCAACTTCTGTTATTTTGTAATGAGAAAATTATTTAATTTTAGCGGTCAAACTGATAGCAAGCTTAAGAGTCTTTTTTGAGGAGTAAATGTAAGATGTTGCAGATAACTGGACGTGCCATTGAAAGTTAGGTCTACTATTCGAAAACTTTCATGTGTTTTCTTTGTTATATGCATGATAACATCGACACAAAAAAATTTCAACTTCTTTGACGTGATGAAAAAAGAGCTTCGAGGATCTTTTACGTTCTATCTAAACGGTTGTATTTATTTCGCTCATTTGGGCTTTTGATTTTCTACTCAGTAATGCTCTTATGCAGTCGTAAATTGGATATCATATGATTCAGTCATAGTACAGCACGTGTGGGCGGAGCAATTACTACGCTTGAACATTCGGTAGTATGGTACTTCTTTGCCCTATTAGTAAGGGAGGTCATATGTTACGCAAACATTTATGCCTAGAGAGCTTTTTAGTTGCATTTAATCCGATAAAATGCCATACTACATATCTAACCTATAATGTACCTGGAGCCATCATAACTTCATCAAGAATATGAATGAATGTACAGTAGTCGCCGGACACTTTGGCATATGTTTGAAAACACTATTGTGATTCATTCAGTTTATTGAATTCTGCAAAAGCCTTTTACTTAGTTAAATCGTCATTTAGTTAGGTTTATTAAGAGAAATAACCACTAGTTTTGGGGAAATTGGGAGTAAGCTCATATAGAAGGAATTTCCTATGCTATTACGAAAGAGCGAACCAAACCGCACGTTAAAGTTGATAATACTAAGAAGGAACTCCAAAAGAAATAAAATAGGTACAGAAGATATCCCTTCCAGAACTGGAAAGGTTTATACAAAATTGTTAAGATTGAAGTGTAGTCAAGTGAAAGGAACCAAATTTGTTGGCAGTTACATTGAACATATGTGTTTAAGAAATTATGTTTACATATCTGGTAACGTTTTTTGTAAAAAATGCATTGACAGAAGAGTTTTTGTTTGAACGCAGCAATGAACCTCAAATGTCCTTCAATAAAAACCAAATGTCTAACATGTTTTCCTAGATTTAACACAAATAGTGCTTTATTAAACGTAAGTCATGAAGAAAAATAGTTTTTGTATACTTTACAATCTCCTTTTACTTTATTGAGAAACGTAACAGTAAGTACTCCAAAAAATGGCAATCTATATGGCCAGTTTTTTTGATTCGCCAGTATACATCTGAAAGTGGAATAAATCTACTCAAAATCTACTGCAGAATATTTTGACTTAAAAAAATTCTTTTATTATATAGAAAGTGGTTGCTTCAAGTTTTCAACTTTACACAATATCAAAATTTACTTTTCTAATTTAGAGCCCTTTTTTACGTCTCTAGAACCACGGCATTATCTAGAAAATGTTAAATTCTTTTACGAACACTAAGTTATTCCTTTATTTATTTTAAGTACTTAATAGGCTTTATGTCGTTCATTATTATTTCTATGTTTCCCTAAATACTTTCACACTGGTATTGGAGTTATGATCAAACTTATAAAAATTAAGGAAAATTCCGTGGTCAACGACGACCGCTGTACATACTTATTTATATTATCCCATATCATATCAGTCTAATGAGTTATTTTCATCAGTGAATCCATCCGGATATCTGCCTACCCTTGTGCGACTTAAGTAGCAAGAAGTATTCACATGCAAACAGTCAATGAATTAACGTACCACAGGCAGGTTAAAAATGCAGGCTTTAAACGTTTTGCTTTTCACGAAGGTTGCTTAACAGAAGTTTGAGGGAGTAAGTCAGCTTCCAAAGATGAACTGCATAATTCGACCAAAACTTAATTACTATTTGCAAATAATTAGCGTTTTTGTCTGCCACAGAAGGGAAAAGCAATAAAAACTAAATGGCAAGCGATAAAAAGCAGATGAATTTACGGTTTGCTTGATTTTACCAAACCGGCCAACTTCAGATTCAATGACGAAAGAACGAGTTTTTTTAGGCTGGGATGGGGCATGGCTGAGCATTAAAGTTCAATTAGGTTAGCATCTAGGGCCTCTGCAGATTAAGCTTTTCAATTAATTGTTGCTGGCCACTGCACACTCGCCTGCATGCACTAGAAACCGGAGTCCTAAGTCGAATCGCAACAGTCCCTAGTCCATCATGTTAATCGTCAACTTCCACTCCCCTGTACGGCTGAGTTACATCTCCAAAGCTAGCATAGGGAAGAAAACAGTCACTTTTTATTTATTTCCACAAATTAAACAATTTGCTTTTCTTGTTTTAGTCAAATTTGGTGCCCTTGAACTGCAAAGTGATCGGTTATGTGCTTGTAATGGAATATTCTATACCAATGACAACATTCTATCAGTGACAATGATGCTCAGCTTAGTAAAACCACTGTGCCTACAGGGCATTGTGCAGCATGTTTAGGTGCTAAAGTCCATGAGGAAAGCTACTGATATTCCAATTATGTTCATATACCTTTCAAGGAGAAACAATGTACTAGGTAGATAAAAATTGGCGGTGCATTTGTCTAGAAGTATAACTTTTGGTCGCACAGAAAGTACCAGCCTACCAAATACGCTGAGTTTTTGGCGTCATCTGCAGCTAGCTGTACTCGCAACCTGTGGCACCTCGAAATAGCTGGTTAGCGATGAATGAATAATGATTCATCCAATGAGTCATAAATATTACTCGAGGTTAAAAGACCAATGTTTTTCCTGCAATTTATTAAAGCTTTCTTTTGCCTCTAATTCCCCGCCAAGCAGGCAGTCCTAGATCTCAAGTACTTGCAAGTAGTTAGTCGTATTTATGCTCGCACTTTCTTCTTTGGATGTAGTTGGGTGCAAAGGACTTAATTGGGTTGGGAAACCACCGCCCGAGTCATGATGCCTTCCTCTTACATTTGCTTTTGGGCATCACAGTTTGGTGGTTGGTTGACTGTGCGTGGAAATTTTTTATGGCCGAGGTTGGCATGCAGCCGACAACAGTATGTGCCCTTTGTGTAAGTGACCTTTGAGATTTATTTTTCTTGAAAAATTCCTGTGAGGTGACGTACATTGTCCAGGTCGTACCCCAGTTGCAAAAGATTCCGGGTTAACCATCCTAAGTACTACTGAGTTGAGGCAATAACTTGCGCTAATAATATTCATGCAACTATGGATGTGGTTTCAAAATGCGTGAACAATTGCTTTAACCACTGCCTAAATATTTCTTCCGGTGGCTCCGCTATTGAGGTTGGTAGACGGCTTTACTACCTGAAAATCCTTTCATTTCCGGTTAATTCACTTTATGCTCAATCAAATTTATTTAAATCCTCAATTATCCACAAAAGCCTTAACAGACTAGAACGTTATTTTGTGATAACAAACAGTTAAAATCAAAGTATTATATTGCAGTGCACAGTTAATGCAAGATTGACTTGCGCCTGGTATCGAAAAATGACTGGACAGTTTCAAATATTTCTGCAAGGGCGTTACTGATTCAACTTTTCTGAAATAAATTGCAACCAATGGCTACAAAAATGAATATCGTCAAGTTGAAATTTATGTGAAGCGGGCAGAGAATTTGCTGAATTGAAGGAAGCAGTTCTAAAAACCAAAACAGATTTTTAGTGCATGCAATATCCTTATCTCCAGACCGGTAGTTTGTGGATGAAAGTACAGTTGCCCACAAATTCATTATCAACATCCTTTATGGCAGTACAGAAGAAATTTTAGATTTCTTTTATTCGAAAATTCAGGAAAATTCAGGAAATTAAACTTATATTCTCATCTACTGACAAACTTATTGTTCCGTGATCACCTCTTCTTTTAATCTATGCCAGAGGACATGCACTTTCACTTTTGTTAGATTACTGTATATATATATGCAGTAAAATCCAGCGTATCAAAAGGGGTTGACTACTTGGAATATCTCATATGGGCTCAGAACATACTGATACCCTTTTCAAGGAAAGAATAATGAGTCCCCTACCGATCTTAAATTGATAAAAATCGATGTAAAAAACAACGAAAAGAAGTAATTAGTAAACGTTAATTTCCAAGAAATACTTTGTTTTTTCAATGCAACACGTGGCAAAACTTGCAGCATGCTTTCCGATAGTTTTCAATATGGAAAAAATTTGGATAGGTTTTTTTCAAAGAATGCAAGATATGTAATTTCGGCGAAAAGCATGGTGCAAACATGAAAAATCAACAATATTTTTGGCAGTGCCTTCTAACATGTGCATGATAATTTCTTCTGTTTCGTCTGGGCATTACAAGCGGAGCTCTATAAATAGCTTGGTTTTTTGAGCATCATTTTATTACATTAAAGAAAGAAAATTTCATCTGAATCAAAAACATTAACAACTAAGCGTTTTCTGGTCTCATTTGGTTATTTAAAGTACCTGAAAAATATTCAGAGGTAGCCAAGGTTTTGCGTTAAGCAGACAATCACTTATAGACAGGCGAATTGACTTTTGGTAGTTTCTTCTGAAATGCCTGTTCACAGCTAACAGAGTGTTTAGGAATAAAAGCTATAAAGTAGCTATTTGCCCAAAAAACTTGCGTTTGTTACGTTTGCCTATTCTGTTTCCATTTTTGAACAGTTAGGAGGTTCTTCTTAGAATAAAGAAAATGAATAAGTTACTAACGTAAGAAGTACATGCACAAATAGTTTTGAAATCTCATACCTCTAATCTGCTTGTGTAATCTTAGGTTGACTTTGCAGCTTTCCTTTTAAACTAGTGGTTCAGCTTATGGGAAAAGGTCATGTGAAATTTTGTAGGTTACAGTTAGACGTCCAAATAGCTGAAAAATGAACACTATATATTTTTTTATATTTCTTGCCTTTATGTCGACTGGGTATGTTAACACTGCGTTCACGCTTGACCATATTCCGGGAATCAATGTTTTCGTAGAGCACTTTCCCGGCGGTCAAGTCATTTGCCTGTTTAAGTGGAAATGCGAGGCTATCTGTGACAGGCGGCATATTGCGCTGCTTTAAATTCCGACCTTCGAAGCCTTCCTGCACGTGCTTGGAGGTAGCGTGGCGTTTATCTGATGGTTGCCTGTTGGAATGCCTCTCTTGATCTGGCTTAGTGTATGGAGAGGGTCCCTGATACATGTGTCTAGCATATTCCTATAAATCGATTGCTCCAGGGGAATTGAACCTGTAAGTATTCCAATTGCAGCACCTTCGTTATTGATTAATCCGTTCGACGCACACAGAGAATGAGGAACGGGAAGAGCATGGGCGGCACCACACTGATCGGCATTGATATCCCAACGGCGTCTACACTGTCTGATAATGTGTGTTGTACGAGTTCGGCACCCACATGTACAACCAAAACTCTTTCGTTAGCCGAAAAGTCTACATGCTATAGGTCCAACACGAGTTATCTACGAGTGAGCGAATTCCTGTATCGTTTTGTCGAGGCGTCCGATTAGCCGTAGGGCTTCTTATCTCTCTCTCTCTCTCCCTTGCTCCCACAAACGCGTAGTCGAGCGGGTGCGCACGTCATTCAAAGCACGCCACAAGCGTGCATACGTGCATCTGCATTGGAATGCGTGCGTGGTGGTGGGCTCTGATTGGTCAACCGCGTGGGGAACGTGCACGCTTACTGTCTGTTGCCTATGCCGGGCGGAGGATGGCAACCTGGAGCCAGTGAGACCGAGCGATACGTGACCCGCTGCTGGATTTAGGCCGACTGGGGCAATGCCAGCGGCGCTTGCATTATCAACATCGTTAGATAAGTAACGTGCTCGGTTTTAAGCAAAGCCCTGCACTTGCCACAGGCATACGCACGCACAGTGTGGTTGCCAGTGGTTCAGGAAAAGCTGCGTTGGTGACAGACAGCGCCTTGATATCCCAACGCGTTTTGTGGGTTTTTGCTGGCTGACTTTGGAACTGCCAGTCAGCACATGGGACATAAAACGGATGCCAAAAAAACCAAAAGGCCCAGAACATGGAGATGGGTCCTATCCAAAAGTATACAAGTCCTCCTTTTAAAGTCAACCGGTCCGCAGTTGAAGATTGCTAATCACTAAAAGATGCAGGTAACTGCAAAGTATTAGGAGAAAGATTACAGAATACTGACTTCATTTGATTTTATGAAACGGCTTGCTATGGGAGATGAAAGTAGTAAATATGGAAGATGAATTAAGTGTCATAACCTTAAAGTAAACGAGGGAACCCAAGTCCAAGAGGCAAAATGAACAATAAATACCAGGCCCTACAAGATACCGATAGTTTTGTTTAGTTTAAATCTTCTATTTCGTACATACAAACGGCCGTGAAGTAAACTCCAATCTTACTTATGCGCAAAAATTGTATACTAAATGTTTTAACATGCGGTCCAATCCAGGGGATCAGAGATATGCGAAGAAGGATAAAAGTGGGGCTTATTTGGTGCACACCGCATCAGCCGCGGTACTGTCGTTAGAAAATATAATTCTAAACTAAGGAAAGAACATACTATTAATGTGAAGTGTGTTTGAACCAAAAACCTGTAATTTTAACTAACGTGAAACGAAGTTTTGATTGTAAACGCTTAACGATATGAAGGCTTATGGATATCGTCGTTTTATGCCAAAAGCCATGTGGATCCTTTACCTACATAGAAAGAATAATATGTTAAAGAAATATGATGACTTACCTGGCAATGATCCTTTTTGGGGGATGCAAACAGTGTACATTTTACTGATTAGCTTCAAGTGTCATGGAAAAGTTCCTTTGTTCATGCAGAACACGGTTTAAAGTTATTTTATCAAAAACGATCACATAATTCTTAATGCAAATCAACATTGTCACCTAGACACATGCGCACATTATTCTGCGCTACTACAGTCGAGAACTTAAGTGAACCAGGCAAGATTTGTCAAAACCACCCTTGCCGAATGGAGACTAGTTTGTTTTTTTTCGATCCACGAAATTCAAACTGGACAAGACGAGAAGAATATCGTTTTTTTAGGAAAAACGCAAGTTAATTCTTCTTTAAAAAACTTATATTGGTCACTAAATGTACTTTTCTACCTCTTTAAGACGCAGAAGCGTCAACCGGCAAACGTTTTAAAGTTGCCCGCAGTTATCAGGCATACACAAAAATTCCTGAAGTAATCGTGCGTAGACCAGCCATTAAACAGCCATTTGGGCTTTTGCGCATATACGAACCTGCTTTTTCTTCAGCCCCTATGCGCTAGCGTAATGTAGATGCAGAACGGGTAAAGCACAACCTGGTTGACAAATAGTCATTAGTTACATCGCCGCATGCACTGCATTTAGATAGGAGGCTAATCGTGACCAAAGACAGCGCAGCGTAGTAAAAAGACAGAATAGCTTTTTTGGGTTTGCAGTGGAAATAAATTATCCCTATCCGAAATATGTTTTGGAAACAGAGGAGGAGTGTCCTCAGTTATCGGAAACTGCACTGCTAACACCCTTTTAATGAACTAAATTAGTAGCAATGCGTCTCCAGCTGATCAAGAGTACCAGTCACGTTTGAGGGTGGTCATGTTCTCCGAAGATCAAGTTCCATGGTTCGCGGTGTGCGGGTGTACAAATAACACATCAGCGGCCGTTGCCCACGCGGTCCAGCCTGTGCCCCAAAGCAAGGTGGGCGTAAGGACAGTGATTTGCGCGTGTTATAGTTGATATTCATAGTAGAGGTACACAACCTCTACGTCAATCTCTCCTTTCCTCCCAAACGAACCAAACGGTGTCATGATGAAGTTCTGAAGACCGGAGGCGGAATCAGGTGCAGGTGGCTAGCGCAACAGTAGACCGAAGCCCCCCCCCCTTAATGTGTGGGGCAATTTTTACGGGTGCGAATCATAAATAACGCATCCCATGCCCTGATGCAGTCCTTGTATCTCCGTGTGGTTCATTTGCGGGGAAAGAATGCACAAATAAAAACACAATCGTCATCAAGAGAAAAACAGAACGTTTGAGGAGTCACTGCCTGGGTAAAAAATTTCAAGCGTTTTGCCACATACAAATAAGAGGATTTATTGTTGCACTAACATTGCCATTATTCATGGTTTTCATTTATCGAAGCTCAAAAACCCATTGGAATTTACGAATACCAGAATGTAGACCTTCGTCTGGCGAAAACGAGGATCTTGTTGGTCTATCTGTGGTTGTGGCTGCTAATAAGATTTCACGTTCTTCGTTGCTGACCGATCACGCGGCACGTGATCTTGTAACCTAATTATTGTGAAGTCGTTATCCACGAAATCAAATCAAAGCCTTTCAGCATAGTCGACTATACCACAAACAATCCAAACGCAAGAAAGTTGCATCAATTGCCCGTTACTTCATCTTAAACGTCACAATCAAACATTGGACAATTTACTAGAGGCGACATATCCTCCTACATTATTTCACTGAAAACATTTGCCCGAAAGATTATCTAAGAGAAATTTTTAAAATTTTGTTTTACTGCTAGTATTTTATTCAATTGTCTTACGTGGATATAGGTTAAGTACTTTCACATATTACTTTTTACTCATTTGGCACGAATCTTCACAGTTTCTGCGTTTCAGCTTTTGATTTGAAAATGGTTTTTTCCCACTGCCTTAAACCATCGCAATGCTTCTTTAAACTTTTTATCTAAGTAGAGCTCGTTTCTAAAACGTAGGCACCTTGGTCAACGCGTATGACCTGTGTCCGATGAGTTGGATATGGTGTGAGTTTAAATATATTAAATAAGCTATTGAGCCTACAGTATGCGAGGAAAAATTATAATGTAAATATCATTTAGGGCGACCATTGTGCGTGATGTTCACTGATCTGGCAGTATGGATACACTAGCGGAAGGTTATTTTGAATTAAAACTATAGATCTAACAGATATTTGAGTACTGAAGGGACTGATCCACACTTCACATTTTCAAGTACTTAATTATAGTGCAGTTGGCTTATCCGTTGCTCGAAGGCTTTCGCTGTGTACAGGATGTACTTTATGATATACTATATGGCTATTATATATCATATTATATGAAATGTTATTGATATTAATATTCAGGTAAATCATTCCATAAATTATTAAGTGCATGACTTGGACGTGGGTGACTAGACCATGACTTTTTAGAGTCAGAACCAAGATTCCTATGAGAATTTTAGTCAAAGACAATCAATATGGGTGGAATAACCACGCAACTGCTCATTTAACAAACGAGTAGTACTAAAAGTAGTAAGAATTCTATATGGCAAAGGTGTTATTCCATACTCCCGCATAAATAGTAGCTAAAAGCCCAGACACGTGTTTTGTGGATGTTTCTGCTGCTGTGTTTTAGAGCAACGAGGGTTTGGGCTCCTCAGTGGGTCCTCCAACTGTTCCTATTCGGTTGCTGGTATAAAGCCTCCGGATACTAATCGGATAAATTATTATGTAAACTATTGAGTGCATGACTTCGAGGTGGGTGACTAGAACAGCAGAAGCATCGGCGAAACACGTGTCTGGGCTTTAAGATATTAGATATGCGGAAGTACGCTACAATATGTTTGCTATATAGAATTAATACTATTTGTTGTATTACCCGTTTTATAGAATGGGTATTTGTGTGGTTATTCCACAAAAATTGATTGTCTCTGAGTACAATATTCATAGAAATTACGGCTCTGAACCTAAGAAGTCATGTTCTAGTTGCCCACCTCTGAGTCATGTACTTAATAATTTACAGAATTATTTACCCGATTTTTCTCCGGGCGTTATATACCAGCAACCGAATAGGGAAGGTTGGGGACCCCACTGAGGTTCCGAACCCCTCATTGCTGCATCACGCTGCGACAGAAACATCGACAGAACACGTGTCTGGGCTTTTAGCCCAGCCTGCTGAAAAATATTGGTAATTAAAGTAATGATCTTTGACACTGAACAAACTCCTTACTTTAGCAGGTTTTTTTGCTGCACTTTACAATAACAGAATTGCAAACTAGCATACTGAGGGAGAGTTATTTTTCTATCCAGAGTGGTGTTGTAGCCAGGGTCCATTTCAGTACAGTTTATTTGAGTGGAATGTAGTCTTGTATGTTTGAACTCCCAATTTGTGTATAGCAGTGTTGTGATAGCAAAAAATAGAATCTCAGCTTATTGCTGAGGGCAAATTACACAAGCCAGTGAGACGGGGCAAAGGGGAAAAAGAGCAGTCAGTAAAAAAATAACCAGTTGGGATTTTTAGGAGAAAAAGCCGCCGCTCTTGGCTTGTAGTATGCTTCGTTCAACCACTATTAGCACTAGTTTTTAAACTCCGACGAATTTTATTTTCGTAACTGTGGTTGGTGCTACATTTCGACTACCTGGGTAGTAGTTTCGGCAGAATATCCTGCTCTCAATGCAACAAAAAGTTAAACTAGCAAGACCGGCAAAAAACAGTCTAGACTAAGGTTAGACAAAAAGCAATATCGTTTGCTAAGCTGAGAGCCGGAGGTTTTTCACTGCAGCAAAAAGGCACATGAACAGGAATACCTACGCATAGAAGAGCATCAAAAAGCAGAAGATTTAGAATACATTATTACTTTCCGAGAAGAAGAAAAAATAGGAAATTACTTGAACTGTGTACAAAAATCGGAAACGCCAGGGTTCTAAATTTCCTGTTTCAGCGGCGAAATCACCTTCAATCTGAATGACATTGACACAAGTAATGCGACTAGTAGTAGGAAGTATGCAAGGTTTCGACCTGAATTGCTTTTATATAAATTTAAATATAAGTGAAAGGCACGTTAGACCTGTAAAGACCAACAAATGCGAAAGTTCACGTTCCAGGTGTGTTAATTGAAAAAGGCATTTGCTGATCGAACATCGGAAAAGTTTCCTTATTGTTTGATTTGCTTAATTCAGTTGACCTAATTGTGCAAAGCCCGCGGCCTCGGTGGGAGTCGACTACACCCTGCAGAAAAGACTTTTGCGCAGCCAAAGCTCTACCATTGAGCTACGAGGCTCACCATGAGCCGTAAATTATATCAAACTTGGACCGATTTTACCCGTCCAGCTCACTGCTAGTATGGTATCGACCATTACGCAACAGAAAGGTGACTGCCCACGCAGGATTTCCTACGCAATCATATAAAACCCACCAGAATGCCTGTTAGGCTTACTTAATTGTTAGGGGGGGGTTGGCAGATTTCCTCTAATTCAGTTGATTCAATTGTGAAAACTTTGCGGCCTCGTTGGGGAGCCAAACCCACACAATAGGGAAGGCATTTGCGCAGCCATTGCTCTACCATTGGGCTACGAGATGAAATCGATCCAAGTGAAAATAAATTCATGGCTCATGATAGTTCAATGGTAGAGAGTTAGCTGTGCAAGAGCCTTTCCTGCTGTGTGGGTTCGAAATCCGCCTTGGACGTGAATTTT
The DNA here is from genome assembly GCA_036362985.1 of Ligula intestinalis. Lineage (NCBI taxonomy): Eukaryota > Metazoa > Platyhelminthes > Cestoda > Diphyllobothriidea > Diphyllobothriidae > Ligula > Ligula intestinalis. Next base: position 29,191,313 of record JAYGXS010000004.1, read on the forward strand.
TTACAATTGGGTTAACTGAGTTTCTTTATTGTTTAAAGCTTTCAGACGCGTACAGGTGTTTATTATCAGTCTTTTAACCACCTATAGAGGAGGTGCTGTAGTTGTAATAATTTAATGATGCTTATGTACGTGGGATGTGTGCTGTACGACGAACGTTTTATGCGAAAAGCACCCAAACACTTCGCCTGTTGGCCATTTTACATTCGAAGCACAACCGAACACTCCTTTATTTCATTAGCAACCGAGTTTTTTCATCGATAACAAGGTAGCTGGGTTGAAGGATTTCAGTGCCCTTAAATATGATTTCCGCTGTTAGTCAAGTATTTGTTAAAGTAACTGTTAAAATAACGCGAGTGAGAGAAATCGCGCCTTAAACAGCATAAGTCAATAAAGAGACAGCGAGCCAAATTACATGTGGACCTTGTAGAAGAGTAATACATCTATTATGTTCCCATATGCGTCTGTGATCGCTAACGAAGGTTTTGGCCGCTTTTTTGGTAAAAGTACAACCACATTTTTGTGGATTATTTCTAAACGTGCCTTAGCTGGGCAAGTTAATGCTTCTGCACTGAACTAGCCTTTTTTCACTAGCTGGAGCAGGGAAAGATCCAGGCGGGATTAAGTTTAAATGACGTCAGCCAGCAAGCATGGGTGCAAACCGTCTTATTCAAGATCACCCGGCTGGCTTTATCGTGAATAAGGATCTAAGGAGGATGTATGCTAAGCAAGGCTGTATTTTTGGGAATAACAGACACAGCCTCAATTAGTACCCTCTGCAGACGTTGGCTTTAACTCAGAAACCTAATAAAGGAGAAAATTGAAGCAACACAAAAATTGCGTGCAATTATTCGCTTACCAGTCAATTCCTGATTTTCTGGACAGGGCATGAGATTTATTTTGATGGTTGCTGAACCTCCCCTATCCAACAGCTGAACAGCCTCGGCAACATCGAGTTCGTCGGTGAAGATGTCATTTATTGCTTCAATCACATCGCCAACCTGTAGAGCTCCGCATCTAAAAAAGGTATTTGAATGAAAAAAAGGAATAAGAACTCTAAATTTGAGGGGTGCGGTGGATATATAGTGTAACCTAAATGGATCTTTCAGCGAGTACCCTGTGTTGTCGCAGATGGGGAATACCTTTTGCCATACCATTCCACGTCACTTGCAACCTTCGTAAGCTTGTAGCGATAAGCAGTTGCTAACTGTAACCCTCAGACTTACCGTTTCCTTTTCCGAGTGATATCTCGCAAAACATGAAAATCCGGGAACTTATAAAGCAAGAAACTGCGTTATCCATAATCCACCATAGGACATCCCCTATGGAACCAAGAGGTCGGCTGAGGGACATTACCTCTGCACACATGCTGGGTGGTTGCACGAGCTTCCAATCCATTCTAGTTTGCTATTGGCTGTTGGTTTCTTGCTGACTTATTACCTACCTCACGTGGGCGCCGATTTTAAACCTCGTGTGCAGCTACATGAGCGGTGGTAATCACTGGTTGAGGGTGGAGTTTGAGCTAGAAATTACCAGTCCAGTCATCCTTCATTTGGTCAAACCTGTGCGATGCTTGGCCTAACAAAAGGTAAACCCAACCTTTCACCTTGCCGCACTATGTGACCCTCTCAAAAGAGGAATTTTGTGCTAGCTTCATGTGTCATGTGTTTCAGCTGAAACATTCGCAAGACTGAAGTTTTTATTACATTTGTAAGGCTTTCGGATAAATTTTTGGCAAACAAGTTGACACCATCATAAGGATGCATATCCTTAAAGGTTCCTTTATTTATCCAAAAGGACGTTTTGCTTAACTTTGCTTGCAATCTAACAAAAAGAAAATATTGCGTGTAGGTAAAACAGCCTGTACATAGGCAATTTAGAAGTCAAATGACTGCATTTTGCGTAATTTAAGTTGCAGGATCACATGGTTTACCATCTGGAAGGAAGATTCAAACACGCGTAGAATTCAGACGGACAGTAGGCAAGCAAAAGTAAATTTTCGATATATTCTCATCATGCAATACACTTCTCTTTTTCGATGAGGGTTTTCGCAACTTAAAAACGTATATAAGTCGCTATTAAGGTTATTAAATTGAGTGCTATAAAGAGTAAAATACCATGGCTTCTAACTCAGCACGTTCCAAATTTACTTGAACTATTTCTCTGATAAACTACTTACCTCAGCCGCAAATCGCAGATACTTACGATAATGTTTCATAGACACCAAAAATACCGTCAACAGCAATTATGAATTAGGTTAAAGCTTGTGTTAAAAGCAGAATTTATTGGATCCATTAATTTTGAGAGTGTTCATCAGCTGCTTCCTCTCGTTGCAGAATGTGAATAACGTTAGAGAAAATAAAACAATTAATTAATACAGAAAAATAAATTAAAACAGCAAGGTGATAGGAGATGGCCAAGATGCTAATCAATAACGTAAGAAAGTTAAAACAGTGTGGGCAGTAAAATGGGAAAAACGTCTAAGGCAAAAATTTGGCGAGGAAAACGTGTAAACAGAGAGCCAGTGTTACCACGTCAGACTTAGGTTCGCCGCATACTCCAGGTGTTTACATAGGTCGGGTTTAAACCGAAATATGTAAGCTGCTTCAAGGTAGCGTAACGTACGGGATTTTTGCGCCCGAACAAGTACTTGGAAAGGAGTTTTGACCCGTATTTAGCAGATGTTCAGTAGCCGATGAGCGAGGAGTTCTGTTTTCTTGTTTAAATAACCAAATAAGTAGGTGTTCCTTGGCTCTGGCTGCCAATTGCCTTTGAGCTCGCCCTATGTACTTGTATCCGCAAGGACATCTAAATGCATAAACACAGGTTGAAGTGGCATAAAACGGCACAGTGTTTTAACTTTCTTACTTTATTGATTGGCCTCTCGACCATTTCCTATGACTTTGCTGTTTGCATCGGTTTTCCTGTATGAGTTCAATTTTGTATTTTCTTTTACGTTATTCACATTATGCAACGATAAGAAGCAGCTGATGAGCTTTCTCGAAATTAATGGATTCAATAAACTCTGCTTTTTATACAGTCTTCAAAACTGCATCAGCAAAAAGATGCTTGAAAAATAAATTGTGTCTTTGAACTATTTTATCAGTGTACTGAGATCATTTAACTTCAGAAAACAAAATTCTTTTCCTCAAAAAGTTTAGAGGTTAACACAAAAACTGTTAATTGGTCAAATCAATTTAAAATAGCCGGGAACATACCGATCGGCAATGCTCCCATCTCGAATCTGACTGATAAGAAGTCGAGGACGTCCTGTGCCAGGGTCACCGAAGGAAACTAATTCAGCTCCCAAACTTTCACTCGGCAGCTTTTCAATCTCGATAACGAAGGGACCAGACCCTTGTCGACCGTGGCCTGCAAAAGAAAATAGGGAAGTCAAACATCCGAATATGTTCGCAAATATAATCAGTATTTATTCTCTGAACTTAGCTGCTCATGCTATATTGACCTACTACGCGATGAGAAAGCAGTGTTTAGAACATATATATGAAGACTTTTAAATCTCACAAAAATAGACTACAAATAAACCAATTTTACCTTCAAGAATATGTACATAGAGGTCACCATGTCCGAAATATTCAGCCTGACACTTTTCCACTTTTCTCATTTTGTCATTCTGTTCAGTAAATGTACATTCGTAAATCAGTACCTGGTTTACATTTACTCTTATCGAATTAGTCTCAAAGTATGCTATATTTAATACGGTATAAAAAATATTATTCCTCATAATAATCGATTCAACCTCAGTCTAATGCTCTTTTCATATTTCGTTTGTAAACCACTGTCAAAAGCTGATTTGCCGATTCTCCACTTACAGCACTTACAAGTGTAAACTGACGTTTATCATGACCATAATGGCGTACAATCCGGCAATACAGTCTTTAAAATTTTATACAAGTTTAATATGTAGTTGTGTAAATAGTCTGAAATTGCTCATATTGACAATGCTTACATCAATTTATGCGTGAAAACGTTAACGTTAGTAGCGAGCACTAATATGCCCGAGAGAGGATGATAGGGTATTATCAAAATTTGAAGCATTTTATCCTAGGTACACATTTCAAACAAGCAAAAACAACAGAATTTATTTGTACAAATCAATTTTGGGAGAGCTTGTCAGCTGCTTCCTCTCTTTACGTGAACAAACTAGCAATAGGAGAACAAAGCATTTCGAATTCTCGCAGAAACAGTAATAGCAAGGTCATTTTTAACCAAGCGAGTAGTCAATAATAAGGTCAAACTTAAACTAAGGAAAGAAAGGTAGGGATGGCAATTTAGAAAATTAAACGTTGATTAAATGCGGCATGGAATTACTAGGGCACCTGGAGATTAGCCACGTGGTCTTATTGCTATTACAGGTCGAGTTTCTCCAGGCGTAGATAGGCTGCTTTTACGTAGTGCTATGTCCAAGTTTGTTCGGGCTCGAACAAGAACTCGGAACGATGTGCTAAGGTCAACAGACTGTCCACTGTGTATCAGGTTTTCTTGCCCGAAGAACCATGGCACTTTGTCTTCTTGTCTTAAAAGCCTGGTAGGCAAATAATCAGTGGCCCTGTTTTTCGCTTGCTTTAAAGATTCAAGCATCTTATGCAAAATAAATCCAGCACTAAATTACGTCTAATTGCAAAAAACCAAAGCTTAACTATCTCTTGTTCTGATTTAAATGTTGGTATGAGTTCTATTATTTACCTTTTTAATACAGATAATCACGATAATGGTTTTGCTCTAAATATTAGCATGTTAAAATGTTTTCTAGATCACTTGAGTTCTCTATCTTGACACTGTATGGTCGAACTTGTAAGCAGCTGCCTCTAGTGGCAGTAAAACGCATGCAAATAAATCAAAAAGGTTAACAAGCGAATGACGGGCGTTTTATTCGCACCATTCGAGGACAAGTCAGAATAAAACGTTTTAAATAGCCAGTTGGTTCCTACCCATAAGGGAATATCTTCTACAGATAAGGACGTACCACCAAGGTCGGCGATGTCATATTCGATGTAAAGAGAAACCCCGTTTCTATAAGATGACAACAGCTGCGTTGTATTTTCGCAACTCAGGTCATTAGTGCGGACGCCGTCGATGGCAAGGATTCTGTCACCAGTCTTGAGACAGCCGTTTCTGGTGAAAATTAAAACGCAAACTTTTAATACGTTTATTTTTGAAAGTTAATTGCCACATGAACACTGAGCCTATCGAATTATTTAAACTTAGTTAAGGAATGAGATTCAAAGAGTTATCACATGTCCAGACCTATAAAGCCACCACGACAGTGAAATGTTTATATAACAGAATTTTTTTTCCGTGACCATTATATTCATACTTGTTTGCATTTAAGAGGTTTGCATTTAGAATCGTGGAAAGTTGTTCCATCAAGTATAGGCGAGTGAATGCAAATGTTTGGCTTAATCTTAGAGGATAGTATTTTTGTAAGTTCACGCAGATACTGACTCTATTTTGTTTAATACTTTTGACAGCTTCTTAGATTCTACCCGAAAAGCTGTAAACTGGACATATAAAAAAGGACAATACTGGAATCACCACGAATGTTGAGACGGTTTCGATCTGATATATACAGGTATTCTGCATAATTCCTGATTCTTAGCGGAGGACTGCTTCCTCTTCTCAAACAAAGCTGGTTCAGTAAATATTATCCTGCTGGGCACGGACCTATGCATCTTTATGTGAGAGAGTTCATATCATTGAGATTGATGTTCGCATCCCAGCCATGTGTGTGGATAGAGAGGTAGAAGGCGTTTCGATCACCGGAATCATAATTTTACTTGTCTGAGCTTTCGGGCTCTTTCTGGAGTCCATCGTCAGAGATAAAAGGCGTCATCGAAAGAAAAGCAACAGTTATAGGAGGCAGAGGAAAATCAACCACCAGTGCCATCAGTCCAAAGATGCCTGCGCAGAGCGATTTATGACGGCGCCAGGTCAATGAATCGATTGACTTTAATCAATTCGCGGCCTGTCTTTTTGCTTGCTTTTTCTGTAGTTGACGCCTTTTACCTCTTATGATGGATTTAGGCAGAGCCCGAAAGCTCAGACAAATAAAAGGATGATACTGGTGATTGAAGCGCCTTCTACTTCTGTATCGACATATCATACCGTAACCAATCGTTTAAAACTAACCTAGACATCAGTGCATGGCTACCTATAATAGGAGGTCAACGCGTCCCCTGGCGTCCTTCTTCCTCACCGTCGCTGCATGCTCGGCCATTCGCGTCCAGAGTAATCTCCCATTTTCTCCGACGTAGTTGCTTCGTCCAAAACTGCAGCATATCCACTTCACGACTCCAGCCGTTTCTTGCTGTGGCAGTGGGTCTTTCGGTTTTATGACACGGCTTCTGATGGTTGCTTCTGGCCTGTGCGCAAATCCAACTCGGAGTGGGGTGAGTTGAACTTTATAAATGTAAATATCGTGCAGTCTGTGTATGTTTCACTCATATTTGCGTATGAATCGCCTATAGTACCATTACCTACGGTTAAGGCTTCCCGACGGAATCCGAAACGTCTGGACAATAAAACTGTTGTTCTAGTGGTCGCCTTTTCTTCTTCAGAACTGCCTCCTGGAACTCGCATATACAATTCTAGTGACGCAAACATCTGTCAAAATATTAACAGTGCCTATTGAGTATAGAACACCGTCCGCATGCACTGCAAATTTTTATGATGAATCTGTGACCTATCCCATATAACAAAGGGACATATGGATTTACTTTTCCTTAGAAATAATGCAAGCAGCGTTTAGTTTGGAACCCTCAAATATGTGAAATGGCTAGCAGGATTCAAAATCTTTCGGCAATTGAGATTATTTTATAACTCAGAAAGATGCCCTATATTATAGAAGGTGCAAATGATATAAAATGAGTAAAATAGGGAATCTTTTAATGCATTTTTCTATACTATATTTTAGCTTTTATAAGAATATCAAAAACCAATTCGAGAAATGCACACAACTAAAATGTATAATTTTTTTAAGTGTTAACCTTTTGCAGCCGCCCAAAAATTAGCAAGTAAAATGTCGGTATTTTGGCGTGACAAAGTATTTTGAACTTCGGTTGCACGATAATCAATACTTAGTTGTTCGAATCGAAAGCAAATTTTAGGAGATCGGGAACCTACTGTGCACAAAACCCCGAGTGTAAGCCATATTTTGTTGCCATAAGCTTACAGCTAAATATTCATAAAACTAAATGCCATCCCTTAGTTGTGCTTTAAAACCACACGCCTCCAATAAGCCTAGTTTCAAGTGCGTTTTGAAGGCATAAAACGAAACTCAAGAATCCCTTTGCCAAATCCTTTCTTTTAATTCAGCACTGGAAGTTTCTCACGAATAGGGAGAGGTAATAAAAATAATTTCTAGAAGAGACTATGCAACATATATTTTAATTTCGTAAGATATTTCCGAAATTTAAATTGGAAAAGTCGAATGGAAAAAAACATAAAATGCAGCATATAAGACCATTTTCGAAAGTTTACTGTTGTGAAGTAGAGAGCCAGCCTGCGAATCTTCCCCCAGTCTCTACGGCGGCATTAACATGGTTTCCCACGTACAAAGTTTCTACACATTTCATCGGATTTGAGGTGCATGCCTAGGGGAAGTTGCATTCTCAGGGATACAGATTATTTATGGAATTTGAAAGTGAGTATTCTAACAGAAAATGGGGTTGGTTTGGTTCAAATTTACGCTTATTGTAGTGCTATATCTAAAAACAGATATAAAGTTCAATAAAATTTCACAATGCATCAAATGTATTGCGACCCAAGAACATTAATCGTGATTTACTTTTGGAGTTTGAATGAAATAACGTGACTTCACAGAGACTATAAGCAACGATCACCTTACCTATCGGCTACGCTGCCGGAACGGATGCGTCGAATTGTGATCGGAACGCGTGTCCGCCCATTGAAACTTGCACCACCTCGGACCGTTATTCCAAAGGATTCTTTGCTTGGTTCCAAATGGACAAAAGCCTTCTTTGTGACCAAACTGTGGACTAAAAGTTTGTTAATAATCTCAACTGCGGTTATAAAAAAAACGAGTTAAATTCTCCTGACTGCTTAGAAATCGGTTGCTCTATTTGTTATCTTCCCAAAACAAACACCGTTTAGAGAAAGACAGCATCTGGAGCTATGTGGTTAATATTTGTAGGCATGCTATAAGAAAGTGGTTAATGGCCCTCTTCAAAAGATTTTATCACAGGAGCGTTTTGTTTGTTTTTGTTAAAACCACACTACCAGCACCTTATCTAGGTTTCGTGGAAACATTGTCAGAACCCAATGCGTGGATTAAGATAAATGTGTTGACTGGGTCACAACTTATCTTGTAGTCTTTGAAATACATAAACGTTAGTCTCCTTCACCATCCTGGGAAGAGGAAGAAGAAGAGGGGGAATTTCTCCTGCGGGAATTACTCAGGTAATCTTATATACCTGAACCTTTAATCTTTGCGCACAATAATAAACGTAAGTATCGGAGTCTGCCTCACATTGAAACTTTTGTTCCCGTTGCAGATTAGCGCAGTTCCGATAATGTTTGCAGTGTGTTCAGTCTGTTGCCAGCTTTGAAAATGAAGTTGAGCTCGAATTGACTTGATACTTCTATGTCGGACTACAGTAAGTGTTCTTACTCATGAAATCTAAGGATTTTTACAAAATAATCCCCGTTATGCCAACGCAACCGAAAAGCTACTGCCCCCAAAGTCAGCAATAAGGTAATGGTCGTTCCTCAAAATAGGAAATAATGCAATTTATCAAGTAATTGCGCGTTGTTATGAAATACTAGCTTTTTTAACGAAACGGAAAATAACGAAACGTAAAAATCGGTTGTACTAGATAAAGTTACGTTTTTAATGTAGAGGAAGTTTGATCATGCAAAAGCACCGAGTAGATAAAGCAGCACAAGTACAATTACGCTTGAAACAAATTGATTTCTAGAAGTTTCGGATATATTCTTCCACATTACGTGCAATGTTGCGTATTACTGTTACCGAAAAGCCCTTATTTTGAGTACGTTTTCCAACAGGATTTCACGAAAATTTCTAGTTTGCTCTTCCGTTTATACAATAATGGATTTGCGTTGGACCAAAGCAACCAGATTTCGCTTGGTTTTGCCAATTGGGAGGTGACAGGAGTAAAATATTTCGTAGGCCCACGTGCGGACATACCGGTCAGTGACTAACAAATTGAAATGGAATCGTCAGGTTCGATCGTAAACTTAACATACCTGTACATTAAGAAACATTACCTTCCTCCACATTTATTTATAATTATTTTGGGATTTCGATCACGCGAGGCTCAGATGCTTATTGAGATCGTGCTCAACACTATACGATTTTCACTGTCTTCAGTCGATTGGCCATAAATAAGGATTTTATTCTGCATACTTAACAATTTGACCAGTTGTTGAGTTTCTTAAAAAGATAGGGTTACATCTTCTCTTGAAAATGAAATAATTCAATCTTCTTTCTTTACGGAGCAGTTTTCAGTATATTTGCTTTCTCTTAGGCTCAGTTCTAGTATTAAAAGTGATAAGCATATTGACAGAACATCAACAATGATTTTGAGAAAACTAATAAATACCAGGCCGTTGCCTTTCAAGTTTCCATATTCATTAATTGTGCTCTATAGGTAGGAAATTTTGAGACATATTTTGCTTACGCATTGACAGAGAAAATTGATGGCATGTCTCGGGTGTTCGTATATATGCTTGTTTATGGTTGTTATTTGCGGAGCATTTAAACAAATTACAGCCCTATACGTTTGCTTTTTAATTTTGTGACATAAAACTTAGCAGATTTGCTAAATATAAGCTCTTGATATTAATCCGGTCTTCTTTTCCCCACAATAATGCTTCATTTCATAATTGCACTTATCCCAATTTCATGAACGCAAAACAAAAATGGTCTATTCTATGAACAGATACAATTTAAAAAGTTTCTTTTATAGTACAACATGCGCAAACAATATTTTTCCTCAGCATTTAATAGTCTAGGCATTTATTTGGCCATCAAAAACGTTTAATTTGGCCTGATTCCGTCCTATTTGCCCCCAGTATACTGACGTGAAATTTACTTAACAGCATTCTGCGCCGAAAGCCAAATCAATGAAAAAAAAACAATCTCAACTGTGTGTGTGTTTAATCCCTCACTCAAATGTTAATCTTCATATTTCCTCAGATATGCAGTCTACTACGGTATCCCCTACTGCTCTATGATTATGTCTCCGATGACAAATCCGCGATGGATCTCGAAACGTCAGGCGAATAAAAGTATTGTCCCAGCGATTGAGTCGTCTTCTTCCCAAGTTCTGTCTACTGTACTGGTCCTTACCAGACGAAATCATGCATCGTTTATCGAGTGTATGCAGCAGTGGAGAGAGGGGAGAAACTAGAAACCCTGGTCGCCAAGAGCAAATATGACGCCCGAACAGCAAATTGCTGTGCACTAAAAGTCAACCCGTGACGGCGCATGCTCCATTTAAGTCCACCCTAGGTAGAGAGCAAAGTCAATGACTAGGCGACATGACGAGCGAGGGTGCTATGACCGGGGACAGTTGGCCGTCACGTCAAGATATTATAGGTCACCGTGGTGCCACTTTGCATCCAGACAACGTCGTTTACCGGCATAGTGTCCGACAGGGCAAAATACGTCCTGCTTCCTCAGCCAGTCGAGCTCGAGGACACTCGAGGCGTTAACTAGCACCGTGCAGACAAGCGCCACTAAGACAATACAAAACAATGCCAAACTGGCAGTTGAATGCACGGCCCAAAAATGGAAACTGTGGAGCGGCATCTCCGCGCGTTGCCTACATCGGAGGGAGCATCAATTTTCAAATGCAAGCTGCTGGAGGACCGCGGGAACACATCCGACCGCAAATATGCTGGCGGTCGCGGATACTAATTAATTTTGTGCCGTAAGAACGCTACTCCTCAGCAAAGCGGATACAGTGCCGTTGGAGAGGTAATTAATTGAATCCACGAAAAGGTCCTTTGGTCGTGTAGGCGTTTTGTTTTCTAGGTCAGCTCCATCGTGGACTTTTTCAAAGGGGCCTGATTAAGAATGGGCAGTACATCATTCAGTTCCCAGTTTCCATTTGCCCGAAATAGGGAAGCGCGTGTCAAGTGGAAGGTGAGGACCGAAAATAAATGGAAATGACTCTGCAGCCTCCACCACAAACAAAAGGTCAGAAGCCAGCTATTGCAATGATAAGTGTCAAAAAAAAACAGAAACCATGCTTATGTGTTTTGGGTTTGTCAGAGTTTTGTCTGTTGTAATCACCGAACAAAAGAGAGAAGCTGTATTAAGGTTAACTTTACGTCATTCTTTGGCGAAATTTGAATAAATCTTCTTGTCAATCGTGCAACTCTAACGTAACTTACACTCTGTGTGTTTTCACAACTCCACCTTCATATATGCGACACTGATTTGTGTGATGGCACGTGTGTTAGTCGAATACTTAAGGACCCATTACTATCTCAACTTCGTACCTGCAACTGGCCGTCGAGACGCAGAAAATTTCCATTCACCAGAAAAGCACGGGTGTAAATGAAAATAAAAGTTTAAAAGTATCACAGAAATAATCCAAAACCGTAGAATTTGGGATCCTACTTTGATCTCAGAAATTTTTTAAGTAACCGAACGTTTTCGAAAAATATTAGCACGGCATAAAAAGCACAGAAATGTTCTTTGATTTCTTACTTATACTTTATTGGATGTGAATAATTTGACAATTTTTCAACTTACTTAGACTTCATAGGTTATCGAGTTTCTTGATATCCTTTAAAAATACATTGGTGGTTAGGAGGAAGTCAACTTCAACTTACCTGAGGTCCACCTTACCGTTCTGGAGTAAGATTATTATATTTCGTGGTGCAATGCGCCGCACACATCTTCAATTTACATGTGCAAAAATTTTACTTTAGTGTATTTAACTTAAGTTCAGTTTATCATTACGTTTATAATTTCGATATAAGATTAAGATTATTTTTACTCGAGTGAATTTGCGCTACTTTCTTTGTACTATGGATTAGTTATTGTTTAATTATTTCCCAACATTTGCATAGCTGCACACTTTAATCATGCACGCTTTTTTGTTGACAAACACCAAATCACCTTAATAGTTTTTCCTGTTTTTTTTACTACGTTAAGAAACTTCACTTTTATTGATAATTCCTTTCCTTTTTATTGTCCTTTATTACACTGGGTCCTGTATAACGGGAGGATTGAGTTTTCGCGTGATGATCTGGGACTCAAAGTAGGATTCTCCCAATCTCCGTTTCGGATATTCACCAGAAAAGTACAGGTGTAATTGGTAAGGATAGTTTATAAGTATCGCCGAAGGAACCCCAAAACCTAGAGTTCTGTTCTACGATAAAGCTGCCAAAATAACGGTATTTAGAAATAGCATATGCCTTGAACCGCCTATGTAAACAGAAACTGAGCATTACAACTAATAAAAAGCTACTGTATTAATACTTGAGAACAAGATGACTTGATCGCTGGAACAATACTTTTATTCGCCTGACGTTTCAAGATCCACCGCGGGTCCGTCATCAGAGACATAGTCCCAAAGCAGTAGTAGATATCTGCTACTGAATCTGAGCTGGCGGCATACCTCAATTAAAGCAAAAATGGTAATTCTAGTCTTCAGAAGAAGATTCAATGGCTGGGACAACACTTCGATTCGCCTGAGGCTTCGACATCCATCGTGGATTCCTCATCAGATACATGAGCAGAAATCAGTAGCAGAAGCTCTCTGCCCTCTTGTGTGTGGATTGCTTAATTACCGGCATGCAAAGCCCGACTTGCTGAACTTTTATCACGCATGGTAGAAGTAAATGTAATAATTGCTCAGCCGTCTGGTTCCCTGATGTTGACGTAAGACGACTCAGTAGCCTGTGCGTTTTATCTAAGTGCCTATCTATCTACCATATCGTTTGATTTGCTCTTCGATCCATCTAAGGACTGGTTCTTCTTTAACTTCATTATTATTTTTATTTGCCTCAGCTACATGCAAAATAATTGCTTTTTCTAAATAACCATCGGTTGTTTATTACAGATTGCTGGGGTTCTATGATAGCTTAGCGGTATTCATAAATAGCCCTTACTATGTTACTGATACAGCTCATTAATTTTTCAATTGCAGAGCGTGTGATACGCATTAATTAGCTCACATCTCGTATCCCATTCTGCTTGACTGACACAGGTCGTTTGCTGGCAGTCAGCGTGCTGTGGTTGTCCTGGTGGTACAGCTGCATGTGTGTTTTTCTCTCTCTCCTTAATGAGATTGCCTTCGTAAATTGTGGTGATCTAGGTACGCCGAGTACTATCATCGACGCAAACTGTGCTGCTTATTGTGGAATACATGAGGGACACAATCCGTTTGTTCAGACATTCCTCTCTGTCTTGATGACAACCAGTGTGGGTTTAAACGTGTGTCGCTAAAAGGAGTCGTAGGATCAACGCGGGCTTCAGATCAAGGCACGTAAGGCATTATTAGTGATGGGATGACGTGGCTGCATGCTCAATCGCGGGCTCAGGACATGCCAGCCACTCTCACCCGATTCCGCCTAAAGCCTTCTGGACCCTGAGACCGAAAACCCACTGCCACGGCAGGAAACGGTTGGAGTCATTTACCGGACCTGGTGCAGTTATGGATAAAGCAACTACTTCGGAGAAACCGACAGATTATTCCAGACGCGAATGGCCGAGCTTGCAGCGGCGGTGAGAAAGAAAGATGCCAACTCCCAGGTTGCAGCCCACTCGACGGGACGAGGCCGAAGTCTTCGCAAGAGGTGACAACCACGTGAGCCACGGGCTGCTCGAGTCATGGTTTTCTGGCCCTCAGTGCATCAAGAAGCACAACTATTTCACGTTCCTTTACGGCGCACTGAAACATTGCATGAGCAAGAGGATCAGTTAAGTGGGAAGGGCCGGGCCCAACAACAAATCTGACGACAGCGGGCATAATTGTCGCGCAGTTACCAAGCCCGCATCCGACACGGAGGACAAAGAAATCACGGCAAGAAATGAGTCGAACGCGAAGTGTGAAGCCATCACCGCACAATTAAGACCCCGGGTGCTGGCTACAGGAGTGGATCATTACATTTCGCATGCTGATTACCTCTACGAACTATAAATACCATGCAATCCGTGCATGTTTCACCCCTATCTGCGCCTGACACAGAGTAACCTACCACTACTTATAATTAAGGATCCCGTCGGAATCCGAAACGTCAGAAAAATAAAACTCTTGTTCCAGTAATCACATCTTTTTCTTTTTCTTCTGGACTCTGTTTTCCTACAGGATCCAGGTAATTGAGCTGCGGTAAAAGTCAACTCTCACTAAATCTAATGCGCGCGCAAGTCACCATCCCTGTCTCCAACTAGAATCACCGTTCAAACTGTCTTCTTTAAATTACTTTTGCACTTCTTACTCAACTTTTGCCAGTAGACTGTTGTTCATGTACAATTAAGACTTTTCCAAGAAAGTGGATGATTTCGGACTGAGTAACACTGATAGAACTGTAGCCCATTACTAGTTAGTCTTCCAACGACCTTCAGTTTGGGGCAGGACTGTCTTTAGAGGTCCTTTTTGCATTTGACTTGTAACAATAAGCTACTTTTACGTTTTCAGTAGCCCGAATTTCCATTTTTCCTTAAATTCCACAAATATAAGGTCACATTTCTCATTTTTCGTTTAATTTCGCCAAATGTATGGTTAATGTTTGATCTACAGGCATCAGATGCCTGAGCAGCAGGAATTTATGTTGATGAAGTTGATCCTATTTAGTGCATTAAACCAAATATAAGGTTCTTTAATCCAACATTTTTGATCAATTCCAACACAAGTAAATATTCATTTACACTCGCTCACCAAGAGTTAAATGTTCAAACACAAATTAAGTACGACAGTTGGGCGCGGGGGAGAATAGATACGCAGGCACAAGACAGGTATGCGAATGCTCTCACCACAAGAGGAGGCACTGAAAATTTCAGCTTTTTTTAAAAAGCTGCAAACTTTCTCTAATCCACGCCGCAGGCTTCCCACGCTATCTGCCTCCGTATCTCCACACGTGAATGTTTTCGCTATCATTTAAATGTCATCCGAGAAGTGTGTGGGCGTTTTGCTGTGGGGGGGGGGGGGGGGGGTGTTCGACGTTTCCGTTCAACTGACGGCTGCTTAATTTGCATAAAAGAAAATTTAATATCAGGAGGAATTGAGCGAGCGAGCGAGCGAGCGACAGAGAGTCCTCCAACACAAGCGCCGACCGCCGGCGCTAAGGCCTACGGGCAATTGTGATCGGCTTTTGCTTTCCACAGTCAAGCATCCAAATTTTAACTGGCATCTTTTGCAAAACTCCTCCTAAAGGTCAAATTCTTATGCGGCGATCACAACTCGAAAAGATTAACATAATCCCGCATGTAAAGGAGGTTCGGTATGCATGCATACCTCTCCAATCATTTGGTGCGAAATGTGTAATAAGCTATAAAACCAAGGGGCAATTTTACGCCTTTTATGCCCCCTATTTGCAACCATAATTTCTGGCTGGACTGCTTCAGCGGTCAAATGCCAGTTCGGGATCGCCCAACTTGTAGTCATTTTCAGTGGGAATAAAGAAAATCTCGAAATATGTGGCGTCTCATATTTGTATAAAAAGAAGTCTTGTGAAAGGATGCTGGGCAGTGCGATGCTTAATCAAGCATAAGACTGTGTTCCACATCAGTTAAGCATGAGTTTTGACATACAGTTGGTATCTATTTATGTTGCGGACTCACACCTCCTCCGGTTGTGTTGAAACTCCAAATCCACAAAGGACCCAGTAAGAATATTCAAACTCATTCTGTTTTATTTGCAATTCCTGGTAACTTAAGATAATGATTTCATTTTTGTGCTGTATAGACGATCGAACGGCTGTTTATAATTATAAATGTTTTAACTAGTGCAGTTGACAACTGTTTAGTCCTTCTGTTTTCGCGCAGTTGGCATCCGATGCAAAGCATTAAATGAATTATCTTGGTTTGCCCAAAATATTGGAAGTTAATTACACCCGTGATTCCGAGGTTTTTTGCAGCGCATCTAGAGCCTGACCTGATTTGGCGTCACAGGAAAAATGGTATACTGAGTGAGACGCAAACGAGTCAGCTGACGCTCTCTTTGGCCTCTAAAGAAGCAAAATCGCTAAGAACGACGGAGACCTGGCTTTAACCTAGGTATCTACATTTCTCGTCTATTTGCTCATGCATTCCATCGTCTAGTTTTCTCTCATACCTGTATCACCAATTATTTGCTCAACTGTTAAACCTTTAGTGGTATAGACAGATAGGATTGCCGGCGATACTATCTGCCCATACTATTAGCTGCTACGACTGCTGTCAGGGCCGGGGAAATGAGGCCCGAGGCAGAGCGGGACATGTGAGTTTTGTAAGCGGTCGGTGACCATTAATCAACGAAAGTTACACCTTTCACCAAAGGATAGGAAACGCAACTGAAGCTGCTTGGTGTTACGGCTGTCAATATGCTTAAGATCCGGAGAGTTCAAGGTCCATACTCACAATAATTACAGGAATATACCTTTTTCTAGGCAATAAAACTCACTTAACTGTGTTTACACCTCGGATTATAAGTCCCTTGCTTCTGTAGTGCACCAACTAATTGCCTTGGACGTTAGTCAACTAATTCAATTGTTCGTATGAAGTGGTTTCGTGGTTGGTGCAAGCGCAGCAGCAGTGCTTCTAATGACTAGAGGGAGTTGGCAGATTTGAATAAGTCAGCCAACCCAATTGTTAAAAAGTCAGTTGCCAAATTTGTGCAACCCCTTCCTATTACTTAAGTGAGCCTAGTAGTCATTCTGGTTGGCGAGAGTTTTTCACAAATGGGTCCACTGAATTATTCAAATCTGCCAACCCCCCCCCCCCTAATAAGTTATTATTATTGAGTTCACTGATTAATAAGAAACAGGTGGTGCATCTCCGAAAGCGCTTGCACAAGGCTCTGTATGCGGACGTCAGACCAATATATTGACTGGCTGAGGTGCAGCTTATTTTGATTTCGGCGTCCGCAGTTGTCCCGGTGGCTACCGCTTTAAACTCGCGAGGTGTAAACTTGAAGGTGTGAGCAGTCACATGTGATAATTCGTCATACCGTGGCTTTGCCAGCTTACGCTCACGTGTGTGCGATCCAAGCCTGCGTCCAGTCTGGCCTGTCTAATAAGAAAGACATTTTATGCACGTGATTCAACAACCAATATAACACAACCCCTGGGATTTAATAAGGTGTTCATTTTTTGACTCTACTGCGCGTGATAGCATTGGGTTAATGTGCAATTCCAGCACTTATTCCCGTGGCAATGCGCTCGGTAAACCACAAATGTCCTAACTGTATTCCAGAGCATGCCAAGTCCTCGTAATGAACTAAAAAGAGTGCACTAAGACAGCTGCTGCTCTTCTGGGTTACAGGGACTTTTCCGGACCGGCGCATCACTCAAAAGCCGAAAAGCAGCGCAGCGGACCAATAAAGTACTTAGAGAATCGCCAGTTAGATGGGAATGAATCAATGACACCATGGGAAAGCAAGAGACTGTTTTAGGTTGGTTTCGTGGTCTATCAGATAGAACACTGCATTCAAAAGCTATCCTTGAGCACAGCTCTTTTGCTCATTTCGCAATGCGAATGTACTCAGAAACTGAGCTTCCTCCGAGATAAGTTGACTCTCTCGGTCCGATCTGCCTCACAGCTCCTTGTGGACCTCTGAGGTTAGAGGATTCAATCGAACGAAAGCACGATCTTTTTCGACGTGACGTCATTATGCGCACGTACCCCACGAGGTCTTGTGTAAGAGAATAGAAAAGCCATAGAGCTTAACTCAGTGCCCGCTCAAATCTAATTGCCTTTTGAAGCTATTCTTATTCTGCCAAAAAAACCTTCGTTATCTTTGTCCAAGATACCAATGAGGAGCTCAAGTTAACCCTAAAAGGTACACAAGTCCGCTGTTTTAGGACAGATGTGGCCCTTCAGAAGCCAAAAACCACTGTGAACATTAAAAATGAACTTGTCTTTGGAGCCGCCGCGTAGATAACACCTTTCCTATCGTCAGAGAAAACGTGCTGCAAACGTTTGAATTGCTCGTCAGGCGAATGCATAGCTCTCACCTACGAGAAGATCCATGATTTTAACCTCGCAGGCGCCGAGACAGATGCCCATACCAAAAGCAAAGCAAATTGATGGAAAGATGGAAGCATAACCAGTTATCATATCGACCTGGCACCCGTTTACAGAGCCCTGCGCAATCAACCTGGACATGCAGCACTCGATGTTGATGTTGACTACTATGCTAGTTCGAGTGTTCCAAGAATAATCTAATGTATGCTCTGCTCAGTCGGTTTCCTTCTTGCTTACTCAGTTACTTTTCAAATCGGAAGTCGATGCAAGAATCAACATATGTGAATTAATGAAACAGTCCGTCGTGGATAGGAGTTATCAATAAAATTTAATCACTGCATGTCTACTGCAAAGTGCATGTATCTATTCACGCTGTCCTATGCTTATAGCACTTTTTCAATAAGACTGTTTGTGCTATTACTCTTTTATCTATCACTATTTTATGCAGGTTACCTTCTGTTAATGCGTATTATCCATGCAGATCTCACGATTCCGTAGCTCACAAAAAGACCACGTTACGTGCTTCTTACTGAAATAGCTCCTAGGGCTTGCTAGATTTTAAAAAAAACGAATGTTGGGAAAGGAGTGAAAAAGAGTTGAGGTGGAAAAGTCAGAGAAAAAGCATAGAGGAATCTGATAGGCGTTGAAATGTAACAAGAAAAAAGTTCAGAGACCCGGGAATTTCCTGGGAAAAGGCCCGAAAAGAAGAACGCTTTACTTGGTCTAAGAATGATTTTACCCTTTTGTACTTCCTAAATTCTTTATGGTCAGTTTCTTCGATTAACCGGGAGGTCTTGTTTCTGCCAGCATTCAAGCAGCGACTTTTGTTACGTTGGAGATGAATTTTCAACTAACACTGCAGTCAAAATTGCAGATAACTTAAGACGTCTGGCAGTCGAGAAGGAGAGGGATTGGAGCAAACTGTATTTTTTGCGTTTAAGTGGAAACCAGAGGTTTGCATTTCAAAATCTGTTTTTTTCTGCAGTCCGGATAGATTGATTAACATCAGTCCGTGGCAATTAGTGTTCTAAATTGCAAGCGATAGAAAGTGGGTTCTTGCCTCAATGAACCAGGTGTTAGACTAAACCTATACACAATGACAAAGTAAGTTGGATCTTATGTCCTCCTGGTTGGAAAATCGTACGTGACTGATTTATAACAGCCCCTACGTCAAAAGCGGAACGGAAATGTTCATTTCTATTTTCTAGCTAGGCAGGATTGAAGAAGGTCATTTGGACGTTAAGATTACCACTCAGTTAGGAATGGGCAGTTTGGTAGAGGTGAAAGATTTTATTGACTCAGCTGTGTCAGAAACTCGTCGGTCTCTGTGGTGTTCGACTGCACGGCGGCAAATGCAAAGCTCAGGTACGCTCAACTCTATAACCATCCCGGCAAGGAGACTACGAGAAGAATCCTCGGGTAGAATGTTAACTATTTGCCTAGGAAATCCTGCTCAGACAGTCAGTTCATCATAACAGATTTGTTGGATTTCGAGCGGTGCAGTAGCTTGGAAGGAGAACTGGATTTGAGTGCGATTAGCTCACGGTTCCTTGTGGGGCCTTCTAGTTCAGGTATTAAGCCCGCTTGCTGTAGCAAAGCCCCGCCGTTTACTACGTCGTTTTAAAGCCTTCTGTGACAAAAACTGAGTGTGGCAGAATAAGAAGGCAATGGCTAACTATTTTAAAACAAAGCTAAGGCAAAACTGTCTCCTAGGGGAGCCTAAATATCTGGTCCCTCCGCTTTACTGTCCTACGGAATTTGAGCTTAAGCATTTAATTCTTGGTTAGCGAATGCAAATGAATATTCAACTGTGTTGGAAGTGATCAAAAAATATTTAATTAAAGAAACTTATATTTATTTCAATGTGCTAAATAGAATTAACCCCATTAACATAACTTCTTGGTGCCCAGGGAACTGATGCCTTTTGACGGAAATTCGACCGTATATTGGGGCAACTTAAGTAAAAATGGCAAAGTTCGGTTACTGAAAATGTAAAAGGACGTTATTGGAATAAGTCAAAAGCAAATAGTTCCTCTAAAGACAATCCTATCAAGGACATACTAAAAAAGAAAAGTAGACACACAAAAGCTATGGTTGAATGCATACACAAGTTTTAGCTACAGTAAATGATCAAGTGAATTCATTTGCATTCTTATCATGGCAGTGGCTCTGAAAGGGCAGCAAATTGCGTTACACACTGGCTAGAGAACGCGTCGGCGATTGTTTCTGCCTAGCCCAATAAACTCTATATCCTCTGGCAGCCACGCCCAGCCTCTGTTTAGGAGCTGAGCGATGCAAACGCACTACACCACTCCGAAAATCTCGCATTCGCAGGGAAATGGCTGGCTTATGCACACAGGCTGGCTTTAAGACATCAGCATACGCCGCTCACACGAGACCACACAAACAGCCAGCAAATAAAGCATTCCTGAAGGAATCACGGAAGTGGCTGGTACACAAGCTGTAAAGAATTCGTGCGTAGCCGATAATAGTGTCTCAAAAAACAAAAATACGTGGATGGTGGTGATTAAGTACCCCAAATACCGCATGCTGAGACTTTTTCCCCGCGTTGTGTTTGGTGTTGTGGCGTAGCCAAAACGTTACTAAATATACAGTATGGCGAGTGTTGCAAGAAACAATCCGCAATTTTAAAAAGACCAGTAATCACTCGAAAACCAACATTGAGTAGGGTTGCAATGCTGTTTATCATACAGTCGAATTTAAATTTTTTTCAGTCATGCTAGAATGCCGATTCTGTGATGAGTATCCTTCTGCCCGCTACAAAAACGCTTATTCTGTAAAAAATGGTTACTTAAATAGCATGCATTTTTGTCATTGATTTTGACTGCCTTTATGAATTCAAACATATTTTATGGAAAGCATGCATGAAAAAATCCTCTCTTGTAATTATTTGATCGAAAATTATGCCTTCTTCAAATTTTATTCTTGAGAGAAGGATTTCCTTCGATTTTGAAAAAGTTTCTAAATTGCCGAATTAGTTTGAAAGCTACTAACTGCTAGAAATGAATTCAAGTTTTACAAACTGAATGCTGTGCTCACCCTGTTTAAGGAAAAATATGTTCTTGCCTATCGTTTGAGGAAGTGGTTGCATAGCTCTCATAGAATTTCGCACTAGACACTGATCATGCTGTATATATCGGTGACAGCATTAAGAAATTGATGGATACGATATATCATGAATGAACACCGCACAATCGTAAAAAACTTAAAATTAGAAAATTTTTAAAACCAAATAAAAGCCTTTTTTCAAGAAGAAAATGTAAAGAAGGCGTATTTTGCTATCAAATTAGCACAAGGGAGGATTTTTTTGTGAATGCTTTCCATAAAATATATTAAAATTTCTTATGGCAGTCAAAATCAACGATTAAATTCATACTATTTAAGTAGCCATTTTTTACAAAAATAAATTTTATAGCAGCGATCAGAAGGAGGTTCATCACAGGGTCTGCATCCTAACAGGACTGAAAATAATTAAAATTGGACTGCATGATATACAGTATTGCAACCCTAACCAATGTTGTTTTGCGAGTGATAACCTGTTTTTAAAAATGCGGAACGTTTCTTGCAGTACGCGCCATACTGTTTATAGTTCCACCAGCTATGCCTAACATTGTAGAGATACTCCTGTACTTTCAACTGAGTTACATTTCGAACAGCCATGCGTTACTCAAACTGGTCGAAAGTCGTTAGTCAGCGTCATGTTACGCAATGATGTCTCTTCCGCTGCCTTCCTCTGAGTTCGAATCCCGCTGAGACCGCCGAGTTTTTCATAATTGGGTCAACTGAACGAAATTAATCATCCATTCTGTGTCAGCTGAATATGGTTAGTAGCTACAGCTCAAAGTTGACATGGCGAAAGCTCGCAGTTCAAGCAGTTCGGTGTGAATATATCCCCCGCCCAGGTACCGGACCTTACCATCCTGCGCTGGGCACAGCTGACACCAAAAAAGAAAGAGGAAAATCGTCTTTTCCTCCTCTTTTGTTGGTTGTACTGCTCCCTCGTGCTCAAAACAAAAATTGTTAGGACAGTAGTCTAACCAAAGGCTAGCAGCCTTGCAAGTTCTCCTAATGCGTCGTGCCTGCTGCCGACCACCACAATTATTCCTTTGTTCAATAGCCGACTGCCTCCAAGGTCATATACGTTCGCTGAGCTGGCCCCGAGCAATGACCCAAGGCTGTACACGCACGCACGCATGCACGCGAGCCTACGCAAGATAATACTGGTCGATGTTACCCGAGGGTCAATTGGTTGCGTTACGTCATCCCACTGCAGCCACTCAGGCCACAAGAGAACGCGCAGACAGTCTCCTATGAGCCACTGTCCCTAACAGACAAGATATTTGCAACGCACGTGGACTACGAAGACACCGCAGTCCACCCCAAATGCCCAGGCTTGCCCCGAGGCGGAACATCAGTACGCTGGAGATCAACCAGCGGTAATTACTATCTGAGACAGCAACACCGGGTTTGGTGCATAATAAACCCTCATCCGGGTGGATTCTAGAAGTATGCCCTTTTTATTGTGCTCTTCCTTGGGGATTCCAAAGGGCGTAAGTCGATGGTGACACACGTCAGATGCCACCGTTACAACACTGGCGACGAAGAAAGCCGTCGTTATATCAAAAATTAACTGCTCATTTAAATGAGATAACTGAAAAAAGCTATGAAGACTGGAATATCTGTTTCTGGTTTATTAGCCATCATAAACCAACCTTAACCAACCCCGTATTTTCCACGTCAGCGGGAACCTGCGTTCAGTTGGTTGAATGCCCAACACTCTAACTAGGGATCTATCGGCTTTTTCTTCTGTCCTTTGCGATTTGTGAATCAACTATGCTACAGTGATTAACATACTTCTGTGATAGTTACTCACACTCAGTTAAGTTAAATTACAGTCAAACTGCAAGCGTCACTGACCAAGCAAATCAACTTCGACTACATTGTGTATCAATTAAATATGCATCGAATCGTGCATTTCCTTAGGTTGTCTTCTACGGATTAAACAGTTGCATAAGAACGCATGCTCGGATCGCGCATATATGACTACGAGGTGATTGTACGAGGAGGCGACAAATTATCACAAGTTGCAGTTCCTACCTATGAACCAGGTCAGATGTTCAACATCGCTGCCGTCAAAGTGCTTGCCCATGCCGGAAACAACACGAACAAAAAAGTGATTGAATCCTGGTCTACGGACAGGAATTCAATCAACCAATGTATCGAATTGTTGCCGGCGTACGGACCCTTTCGCAATCACGTACAGTTACGACCAGACGTCCATCGCAGTAATTGGCTAAAATCCTCAATACTTGCCCCGTTTACGTTGCTGACGCACCAATTAACGTGGACATCACTGACGGTTAATTAACGCTACCTCTATTATTGGCCCCCATTCTCCCCGCCTTTTCATCACTGTTTTTTACCCTTTACGACCTCATAACCCCAGAAAGCTGATTAGTGTTCATACAATTTAACTAGCCCCTCTTTTGTTGCTGTTTCTTATCTCTGACGCTGGACTCCTGTAAGGGGTCGAAAGTTCAGGATTATTGATCCAGATGCATAACCAAACACAACCACGGCGACTAGTGTTCTAAAACTCTACACGGATTGTGCCGAAGTACTTCATTTGACCTGCTGTGTCACTTCTTCTGTAAAACGGATCCATTCGTTGTAAAAATGTCCTCTACTTGGCGATTCATTATGGTAGCTTGACATCTGTGTTGCAACCGAAAGCCTAACATCTGAAAAATGACTTAATAAATGGCTGTGCGGTGACGCCCTTGGTTCGTCTGCAGTCATATCACTGCTTTAGGCAGAGAAACGTTAAAGAGGATGTTGAAGCCCAAAGACCTGCCGAAATGATTCGCTCGGGAGTTTCCTGCCATGAGAGGTCGGTGCACCTGCAAGTTATATTGCAGAATACATTAAGAATTGGCTTGTTCATCCTCGGTCGGTGTGTCATCTTGGCGCCAAAAGAAGTTTAAGTAGTGCAGCTCATATACCAAAACAACCCGGCAACTCAGCTCCCGACTGGGTGTCTGTTAGGAGGCGTTTAATGGACAGCTAGAAGCGAGCTAGCATACAGGGAGCGAGTGTGCGCACGGCAGGCTATTGATCAGCCTACAGGCGGCGAAGCATACTGAGAGACAATCAGTCAATAATTTAAAACTCAAGCTACAGTCAGCCGTGAGTCACCAGCCCATCGTACCTCTAGCCACACCAGGCCAGAAGCTGGCTGGCCCGATGGATATAATTTACACGCATTTGTTGCTCTAAATATGTTGAACCTTTTACACCCATAGACTCCTGCTTTTGCGCTTTTTTGTCGCCTTTTTCCTTGGGGGATTCACGCAAGGCGCAATTGGGCCGTGACACCTCGGTCTTGGCTACCGTTACAACAGTGATAATGCCAAGAAGGAACCACTGCAGCCTGAATTCGTCCAGAAAAAGAGGACAGAGTTATCCAGACCGTTGACAGTCTTCAAAGCCATGGCTTTTGTCTCACTAGGCTAGATCCGAGCGCGCGCGAAAGGTTGTTTCTAACGGGAAATTTGCGCTCTCATACCCTCTCCCGGACACCATTCCACTGTGTGTGGGGGGATTAGTTTTCTCATAGGAGGAGTTGGCACAGTGACTGGCAGAATGAGAGATCTCGTTTGAGTGAGCCATGTTCACAAGCTTGCTCTTTATTTACCTGCTCCTTTAGAGCAGGTTATATTGGTCGCGCGATTCTGCGTTTATCCAAAAGACTAGACGAACAGCTCCCGGTGCGGCTGAGAAAAGTTGAAGTCGAGAGCATAAACCGCGACATTCCCGCCCACATTGTTGATGCCGGACATTGTGGCGGCGACCTCAACGAAGCCCTTGGAGTGATTTATAAGGTCCCATTCAAAGTCCATGGGTCAGCGCGTGCTAGCAACAACAAAAGCGACCGCTGTCAGGTTGAGGAAGCAGGTCTTGCGTGCACAAAAGAAACTCCTGCAAGCTCCGCACCTGACATGGCATGCATGCACGCACTCTTCTGCGCGCTCTCTCCCCCACCTCCTCACCCCGCGGACCGGCTCCGCCGAGCCCTCCCCGCCATACATCCAGCCATCGCTTATGGACCCCAACCCCCCCTCGCCCGCCCGCACCCCCATTTCCACGATTCACTTGTATGAAAAGACGAACATGTCTTAACTCGTACCCCGTTCCCATCTAAATGCACTGGCCTGATGCGAATTTATCCGAAGCCTACTGCCAACTGCCCCCCCCCCCCCTCTGGAGTTTCTGATGGGTATTTTTGCAACTTTAAATGCGATATAGTTGCAGAGATCGGACCCAGATGCAGCTTCGTGAGAACGTTCATTCCGTAGGAAGAAACATGACGCTGTCGAACTGAAATACATCCGATGGGTGTCTATAGTGATTGAATACATGCAGGTATTATGAAATGAGAGACCAAGCAGCACCACGCTCCAATTTTGGCAAAAGCTGTCGATCACTATGAACATGTTGGAATCCATCAGCCATTTTTACATCATTTGGACCCTGAGTTACACACCAACTGCAGGCAACTAGAATGTGCCAAGTAAACCACCCAATAGGCCCGCTGATAAAGCAAGAAGCGAGAAGGAGACGACGACTCGATCGCTGGGACAAAATTTTACTCGCTGGACTTTTTGATAGCTGTCGCGAATTCGTCATCAGATACTTAATCAGCGAGCAGTAGCAGATACGGGTAGCGTATGCACAGGATTTTGCAGTATTTATAGGATAAAGTCATTACTGTAAATATACAACGACAATTAACGGTAATTGCCTGTTTGCGTACTGACTGGCATGCGGGCTCTGACCTGCTGAACTTTCATCAAGTGTGGTTGACTCGGATGGGATGATTGCTCGCTTGTATAGCAAAAAGCGTTTGTGATCCTTGGTGTCATCTAATACGTTAAGTATGCCGGAAAAGTGCAAAAGATTATTCCGTACGCACAGTGCATGATGAATAGGAATAACGCGAAGTGTCAAGCTACAATTTACTCGATGAGCTAATTTACTGAGCCGGAAATTCTCCCGGACGGTGTCGGCCCGCTTAACACTTTATTCGTACGCGCAACGACCTCATGCTTGTATATTCGGCTCTTTGATTCTATCCGCTTGGTTAAATTTCTTATGCTGCGAGCGGGTGACCGCGATCTAGGACAGCAGGTCTATTAAAGCAAATAACGGACTGATTACCCTGAAAACAACCAACACCGCTGATGAAATTGTTTCTAGTAAGGAGTCGGATGGTTTAAAATGAGCGTTGATTGGACAAACTACGAAAAGGACTGATGAATGATGTGACTTTTGCTTTTGGATGGAAAATTTATCCAGTATCAGTTTTCCTTCAATGTCTTCTTTTACCTGTATCTTATTGTTTGTAGTTTTACGTTTATTAAATTCTATATTTAGAATAATAATCGGCCTTTCTTCGCAACTATTATACTTGTTTGTGCCTTGATAACTCCCCCTTAAGAAATTAGATAAGTATTAAACCTAAGGATGAACACAAGGACTCAGCTTTAGGAAAAAACCACTGAAAACAAGGCCTCAGTGAAGTTTAAGCAGAGGGGTTTAAAGGATGTTTTTTATCATGATATGTTGGACTTACTTAATGATGTGAATAGGGTTCTGTGATTTATGAAAATTTACCAAGTCTGGCTAACGCATTGACCGTTTGTTACACAACAACGTATAGCAGAGACGTAAAACAATATAAGTAGCAGTAACAATTATAATACTCATGTGCAATAAGTCTTGTGTGTGAAATCACCGAATTGCCACTGCCTAATAACCAGATGAATATCTTTAAACAACATAAATAAACCACTAAGTTGCAATCACTGCTGCTGGCGAAGATCAAAATAAACGTACCCATTTTTGTTTGGATGTATTCCAGTGTCAGATGTATCGTAGGCTCTGAGCATCGAGTGATTTGGACGATTTCGGAATGTGTTAGCCTGGAGGCTTCTATCCCATTAATGGCTTTAATTACATCGTTTACAAGAAGACAGTCGCTCCTGAAAACCAATTTAGAATAAAACTGAGAATTTATTGAAATTCTTTTTGAATATGATATCTGGTGGAGGGTATACTCACCTATCCGCAATACTGTCTGGTCGAAGACCTGAAATTATGGGAAGACCACCGATGCTTGCACTGCTCGAAACTATCAATCCGAGGTTTGAATCCTTGGTTTTTTCTAGAGAAACGTCGACTTGGCCCACAAATTCGTTAGCTAAATACAAATATAAGAACGATTATATTTAGCACATGCATGTAAAGTAGCACATCAGCCAATATTTTGGTCCTTTTAGAAAGAAACATCACAGAAAAGTCACTTCTAAATAAGCATTATATTTTGAAGTATATTTTAAGTGAAGCAACATGGCGGAAACAAATCCTTCTCGCTATTACTCAGATGGTTAACATGGGTACCACTTAGGAGTCAGCGTAAACTGGAGGCCGTGTATATCGGTCCATACGCTGTTTCTGTATGTGGGAAACCAAGACGATCTACTTAATTATTAATAGTAGGCGTTATTTAGCTGGTTTCATTATAATCGAATGGAAACAAGGCTGCCAAAAAGAAGCACTGTTAAAAATTGACGATCAGTGGGTTATCTGACGGAGCTGCATGGCAACCTTGAAGATAAAAATGTGGGCCCAGCTTTCAAAAATGGCCCTAATATGATTAGGTTCCAGGCAAATAATCCAAGACTGCAGGGGATGGCAAAATCAAAGAAACGTTTTTGGGAAGATGTTCTGTTCAGACAAAAGACTTCAGTAGATCCTTTAAAGAAAAGAAGCAGGCTGTCGGAATTCAGTAAAGGGAATTTTCACCTGTTTCTGGAAGGCCCATTTCATTCACGTTTATTCGAGGGCGTAACATAATTATTCAGTTTACTTCTAGCCTCCGGTTTAGTCATCTCAAGCCATTCATGTCTTATATAAAGACATGACTGACTTACAGACAGCTTCTTAACAGCCAAAATGATTATTCATCCCTCCCTGTCCTTCTCAAAAGTCTCGGTTATAATGGTGCTTCAATTCTCAGATAACAAAATAAGATGCCAGGTGATGCCACTGGAAAGACGTATTTTGCCGCTCATTTGGTAAATTCAGCGACCTGATTTTAATTAAGAATACTATTTTGTCTATCGCATTAGTCAAAATCATCCTTTTGTGCTAACCGTTTCCGGGTTAGGTAGAATTCTACGTTGGATGCCAGAAATTGTTTAGCTTATCTAATGTTTTCGGTACAAAATAACGCGCCATAAATAAACACAGAAATTTACTTGCATTTGGGCGTGAAACAATTTGACCTTTTTAATTACTTACTTATATTTTATAGTTTGTTGGGTTTCTTGATATTTCTGAAAAAATGCTGGATGGTTAAGTGGCCATCTACATCAACTTACCTGGGGTAAAAATTACATTTCTCAAGTTAGATTTATATAGTTTGCGGCGCAAACCGCCGCGCACACCTTCAAGTTACGTGCGTACCAACTTAACGTTAGTTTATTTCATTTAGTTTATTTAACTTATTCATATTTAAGTTCAGTTTACAGTTTAGTTTTGAGTTCCCTGTTATGTTTACTATTTTTCCTTTGATTTTAGATTTTTTTAAGCTATCCGAATTTAGCTAACTTTATTTTACGTTTTGGTTAGTCGATTTAATTTTAAATGACTATCTTTTGATTTAGTTATTTTCTTAATATTTGCGTAACTTCACGTGATTATTTCAATAATTATTCCTGCCTTTTCTACTATTGAAGATTTTATTTTTTATTCATTTTTGCTTTCCTTTGTATTGCCTAGACTGTATACCCTGTATTTCTCCCGTTCATGTAGTACAGAAGAATGGGGCTTTCGTGTGCTGTTCTGGGACCCAAAGTAGGATTCTACCCCGAGTTTGCTTGCAGGTAGCGCCTGCTCAAACGCATGGGACTGACCGTTACTCTGGACTTAGCCTACAGCATGCCGCAGGGATAGTCGACTTGCTTCTGTCTGTCCGACCTGGTATGATCTAGGGGCAATAAACGGGATTCAGCACCACTTGAGATTGAACCCTGCAAAACATGTACTATCGGAATTTACAGCCAGCAACGACTCTCCTTAAATCCTAGGCAAAATTCTGAAAAGTCTGTTCGGTTTGGAGAGACTACTTAAATTGAGGTCTAATATTAAGCGACACCTTGCATAATCATCCGCTATTTAAGACAGGCCAGGATGCTAGCCTTCAAATGTAGTCCTTTTTCTTCGCATGCAAATCCAGCACTAAATAAGAAATGACGACACTACAGTTCCGAATCGGTGCAAAATGTAGATATTTGCGAAAGATTAATACTTTTTCGCCAATCAGCATTTAGTAAGCTTATAATAATGATTCATATGTAGCCCATTTCTAAGTCATTCCAATCACGATAAGAAACTGGCTTTTTAACGAACATCGTTCCGACCGCTAACAAAAAGTATGTCATGTAAGAAATGGCTACTTAACAGTATACATTATATCCCTGACTGCTTTTATTGATTAGAATATGTTTTATTAAAAACTTGCACGATAAATGCTTTCTTGTACTCATTTGGTAGAAAATAACGCCATCTTTAAAATTTATCCTTAAAGAAAGGGTATTCTTGGGTTTTATAAAGGTGTCCCAATATGCGATTTTTTACGGTTGTGCGGTGTTCATTCATAATGCATCGTACTCGTCAATTTATGAATGCTGCCTTAAACGTGTACAGCATGATCCACATCTATTGCGTCATTTTATGAGAACTATGTGACTTCTTCCTCAGAAAGTAGGCAAAAATTACTTTTCCTTAAACAGGATTTACACAGCACGCAGTTTGTAAACCTTGAATTTAAGTGTAAAAGTCGGCAATTTGGAAACTTGTTTACAACCATACAATACACTTTCTTAAAGTATACAAATTAAAGAAGGCATACTCTGCTACCCAAACCAGCTGAAGAAAGAATAATGCTGTAAATGATAAATGACAACTTATTTAATATGTTTTTTTATATTTATTTTGAATGCCTTTGCAAATTGAAATATTTTTTATCGATCAACTACGTAAATGCGTTGTTTTGCGTACTTAGTCTACAGCCAATCAAGTTTTTTCCCATGGGTTTCCTCAAGCAAATTAGCTCAAGGTTTCAAAAATGTAGAATCATGGGATATTTAAAGACCGCACGGCATCCATCCCCATAGCGATGCGTCTTCCCGCTACCTACTGCTCTCATGAAACAGAGGACAAATTTCTCGTGTAATGTAAAACGTCTGAGCATTGTATGGAATCTTCTTAAGAACGAATAGTAGCATATGCTATTCTTACATGAAAACATATAGCTTGTAAACTGAGAGTGTAAACTTAGATTTAAGAGTAGATCGGACGCAAAATTATTCGGGAATTCAAAGAAAACGTCTTTTAAAACTAAACCTGTCTGTCCCTTGAATACAAACTTCACAGAAGGCTTAGGATACTACCAAATGAGTACAATAATGAATTAATTGGCGCACTTTATCTGTGAGATATATTTGAATTTTTAAAGGTAAAGAAATGCGAAAGTGAAGTGCGTATTAAGTAAGTAGTTATTTCAGAAGACAAATTGGCAAACAAACGTTTGTTTTCGATAAATTGTCGCCAGGCCTTTACATTTGTATGGTATGAATAAACTATGGTGGTTGGTGGACAGATGAAGTGTTCCCGTTGTCACGGTGGGGAGGAGTGGGGAGGAAGGGGGGTGTGGGGGGGAAGTTGGGGGAGTTGAGATCAGAGTGTCAATGTCTAGACGGCCCGGCGTCCAGGACCGCCGATAAGGTTTGCGTGGCTGGACTTGGGACTTGGTCGTCTCTGCGGGGGCCCGTTTCCGAGGCCTGTGGTCCGCTGCGGTGTTTGGCGCAAACGGAGAAGAGGATTTGCTCGACTGATAGCATTGAAGAGGAGCTTAAGATTGTTGAAGGCGCGTTTCGACAAAATGGGTATCCTTGTCGATTTATCGCTAAAAACATGGCTGAAAGGCCGCCAAAGCCCTCAGTATTAACAGTGGAGAAGAAATGAATCTTCATCAGAGTCCCATCTCAAGGGGACGGACCAAGCGAACTACTAAGGAGGCGT
The DNA here is from genome assembly GCA_036362985.1 of Ligula intestinalis. Classification (NCBI taxonomy): domain Eukaryota; kingdom Metazoa; phylum Platyhelminthes; class Cestoda; order Diphyllobothriidea; family Diphyllobothriidae; genus Ligula; species Ligula intestinalis. The sequence goes on from JAYGXS010000004.1 coordinate 29,222,658, forward strand.
CTGAGTCAAGCCGTAGCAACTACCTTCCCAGCAGCCAACGCCCATGTATTGTTCTCGACTACTCCCATCCTATACGGAGAGATTAAGGATAAACTGTCAGCGCAGACCATCTCAATGTGCATATATTCGTTTACCTGTTCCTGTGGGGCAGGATATATTGGTCGCAAGAGCCGGCGCTTGTCCAAAAGAGTAAGGGAACACATACCCGCATGGTTATGGAAGGGCCAACTTCAAGGTGTAAACAGTTCAATCTTAGCGCACCTGGTAGACTTCGAACCATCACGTGGATGCCAAAGAGGCCTTCCGAGTGATTTACAAGGTGCCTTCAAGCTACTCAAAACTCTTCGAACAGCGTCTGATGGCGATGGCAGAGGCGGCCGCCATCAGGCTACGCAAACCACTGCTATGTGCCCAAAAGAATTTCGTCGCGGCGCCCCAGTTGCCATGGTCGAAACTAGGTAACACGGCCACCCACAACGGACCGCAGGCCTCGGAAACGGGCCCCCGCAGAGACGACCAAGTCCCAAGTCCAGCCACGCAAACCTTATCGGCGGTCCTGGACGCCGGGCCGTCTAGACATTGACACTCTGATCTCAACTCCCCCAACTTCCCCCCACCCCCTTCCTCCCCCCTCCTCCCCACCGTGACAACGAGAACACTTCATCTGTCCACCAACCACCATAGTTTATTCATACCATATAAGTAGTTATTGACAAATAGTATGGCCTGCAAACACACGGGAGACTGGAGGCAGTCATACCCAAAACTCTATTGACTTCCCATCCGTGCCTCGAACTCGCGACCTCTTTGATCAGAGTCAAGCGCCTTAACTATTGAGCCACGACCTCATTGTCTTGCCGGTTTAAGGTCGTGGATATTGAGACTCGTTAATGAAAGTTCACTCAAACGCTAACGGGACCCACCTATCCCGCTCTGCCTAGGATCTCGACAGAATCCCTAATGGTCATAGTAGCTGGCGGTACAGGCAGTTAGTATTGCCAGATAGTAGTTAGCCAGAAATGGTCATTCCAGTTTCCCTTGTTTCTGTTGAGGGCATACGCAGAGCGAGACAAATAAGTTTCGTTAGCGTTCGGGTGAGTGTTAATCAACGAGAAAGCAGTCGTTTTTTTATCAGGCGCTGTCTACACAAGCGGTTGAAAAGACGCGTATTCAAAAACCGCCATCCTGCTGTCTTCAAAATAACCTGGGATTCAGCAAAATGCTGGTTGATCTTACAAACTCTTTCTAATTGAAGAGGTAATTAAGAATTTCCGTTAACATGATATTGCATGTATTACTGACTATAACTAGCCTTCTGTCCAAACACCTGGTGAGTCCGAATCTGCATGGTGGCAGTATCTTCCCGAATCACGGGGAGTTGTAGACTACCATATGGGTGTCTTGTCTTTAAAACATCAGCCAAGGGCCGGTGACTGTCTTCTTCCCGCTTGCTTGCAAATTTGGCAAGAGTCAAATTAAATTTTGGAAACATTTCCTCTTACTTCGCTTGTTAATGGCGAAGAAACTGTTGACGAGATTGCAGCTTACTGCCAACCTTTCAGGAGTCACTCAATGGTAAACTGACGATTTATAAAAATGAGGCTGAATATGTCTTTATTTAAAATTCAGGCTCCTGCACGTGAGTCCGATAAAAACAGAATCTCATCAACCTCCAAAATGCCCTTCGCTTTCACCAATGTTGAACTTAGACGTACTTGCCCACATGCAGCCAACCTTATGTTTCAATTGAGATTTCGATAAATGTTTAAAGCAGAGTTTCCCAGGTGCAAATTTGTAAATTGCCAGAACATCAGTATTTATTGGATCCATAAATTTCAGGAGCGCTCATCAGCTGCTACCTCTCATTGCATAACATAAATGACGTAAGAGAAAATACAAAAGTGAATTCATACAGAAAAATCGATCAAATTGCAAGGTCATTGGATATGACCAAGAGGTAAATCAATAACGTAGGAAAGTAAAAACACTGTTGGCAGCAAAAATGGGAAAAATGCCTAAGGCAGAAAAAATTGAGAAGGGTCTGTGTAAAACTGGGAGCCGGATTTTACCAGGGCAAAGCTAGGTTAACCACATGCTCCAACTGTTAACATAGGTCTGGTTTTGACCGCCGTATATAGGCTGCCTCCAGTTAGCGCAATGTACGAGTTTTTCCTGTCCCAACAAGTACACAGAAAGAAGTTTTAGGGTCCACAAAATGGTCCGTATCCAGCAAATGTTCCGTAATGAAGAACGAGGCGTGTTATGTTCCTGTTTAAAAAGGCAACTAGGATAATGCAATGGGAGGTAGCAGCTGATGAGCACTCCTGAAATGTATGGATCTAATATATCCTGCTGTTATTGAAATTTACAAATTTCAATGAATGAAAATATCAAAGTCCAGAATGATTAGTGATATCTGAAATAGGTAATATTCTTAAATTTCATTTAAAAGAATACGTTATGATTGTTGTGTACACCGACTATTCAAAGGGATTTGCAATCACTTTAAAGCAGGGCAACAGTTAACTATACCACTTCTCCTTGCGCTGAGACGCCTAGGTGTGAAGTTGTAACAACTGAAATTGCATAGCCCCCGACTAAAAGCTAAGCACTCCTTCAAATGCCAAAGGCAGTTTTGTTTGTATTTTAATTCAGCAAATAGGCAGGCAGGCAGTGAGATAAATAATAATAATCAAACAAATTCGCGGTGCATTTTGGCACTAGCTTAGTTCTTACTTCAGCGTCTCGACTCTCGTATGCGCAACTACATAAATTTATGCAACCTTTCTCCTTGCCAATTGCCAGGCTTTGCGGAGGTTCTTCGTTTGGTCTAGAGTGATCTTGACATCATGTGAAGCAAAAACCTGGATATCGTCAGCCGATATGATGTAGAAGAGGGAAGCACAGCTTTTTCATTCCATTTCGGGCCTACTTGGTCTTCTGCCTAGAAGAGCCCTTTTTGCGCAGGATGGAGGAAGCCTATGTGTTCTGTTGCATTCACACAGTAACCGGAGGGCTGTTCAAATTGAGCCGCCGATTTTCCTCCTTCCAGTCGCATGTTTGAGTGCACGACGCTAGCACCATTTTCAAGGCTGTCCAATTTGATCTGTGTTTGACGACTTTTCCAAGGACTTTTATCCACGATGTCTAAAATTGCAGTCATTGGCGATTATGGATTATTTTTGATTTCCCGATGTTGTGAGTTTGTGCGCCTAATTTGGTTTCTTTGGATTGATATTTTCAATAAAAGTGTATCGCTCCCTTTCATCAGGCTCCTTCAAACTATTTATGAGGATTTCAACATATGCATTTTGCAACTCGACAACACAACAAGCCTGCTTAAAGTTGCATTTGATTAATACACGCAAGACAGTTCTACGCAAGGGTTCAGTGTGCGAATTATCTACCGTGGATTTTATCCAATGATTTTGCAAACTATACACAGTTGAGCTTAAAACAAGTTAAGGTACAAGTCTTAAAGTGGCTGTAATTAACCCGGAAAAATATACGTCTTCTTTATTAACAATTGTCAACAACGCTGATGAGCCCTCTTCCATGCAACTTAGAAATCGTGGACATTAAGACAATCAGGAATCCACGTCTGAAAATCACACAGTTTATGTTTGAATCTCAACTTACAATCCCATGGGTACTGCCTGCGTTACGTATAATTAAATCGCAAAAGTGGTTAGGCATTGCTGATGGGAAGGAGTAAGCGCGATGACTTGGCCCAGAACCTTATTCACCCGACTGTTCGGATTCCCGCTAAAAACACCATTAGAGACAGTTGAGAAGAAGATGACTCAATCGCTCGAACACTACTTTTATTCGCCTGAAATTTCGAGATCCGCCGCGGATTCGTCATCAGAGACAGAAGCAAATCCGCGACGGATCTTGAAATGTCAGGCGACTAAAAGTATTGTCCTAGCGATCGAGTCGTCTTCTTCTTCTCAATTTGTTCCTGGGACTCGCATGTTCACTTGTATTGGCAACTAGAGACAGTATCAAAAGCGAGTACTCCGTAAACAGAGAGTTAACGCCTGCCTCCCCCCCCCTTCTCGAGGATAATTGCCGCCGCCATTTTGCGCTAATCGCTCGATGGTCGCCATGCTGAAAGGTCACCATCCAGGCTGGACGTGGATGTGATGATTGTTCTGCCATCTGGCTAACCGACACTGGCATTAGAAGATGTGTTCATCTGTGCGTTCTCTGATTGGTCAATTGCAGTACCCAAACTGAGTCCCAGTACCAATTATTACGCTTATATGGCACTCGAAGCGGCATATGAGAACAGAAACGACCTGTAATACAGATGGCTTGACGCTAAATTCCAGGTAAACTAGCCTTAGGGTTAAGATAAGATTGGAGTTAACGGTGGGGTGAAGACTCGAAGGTATTAACTGTGTTGTAACCTACCATACTAACAGCCTAGGTACTAGCTAAAAGGCCCAACTTACCATACTAACAGCCTAGGTGCTAGCTAAAAGGCTGTTATTATGGTAAGTTACAACATCCATTTATACTGCTAAAGTCTGTTTGTCGGCAGCAAGTGGATATTTTGCAGTCGTTGACGGATTTCAACCCAAATATAAACTAAAAATTTTGGCCTTAGCTTATAGACCTTAAATATACCGATATATACAGCGAACAGAAATTAATTTCTCATGAGATTAAAAAAATTGAGTATTTACCCTTCCGGTGATGTAGCGCAAGAGAATCTGCATAACGCCGGTACTGCTACCCTCGTGGCCAACTGGGGGAAGAGAGAGCAAATAAGTAATCTCAACACAGGAGTGCCGCAGGGGATCCCATGATTCGCAGTTACCTTGTGTCATGGGCACTTCAAAAATACACATGTTATGCCTATAGACCCTAACTATACGGATGTGAACCACAAACGGAAATTAATGTTTGAGGAAATGGAAAAACGGAGCTTTCAAAACCGGTATTTTAACCAGAAAGCCAACAGCAATGGCTGAGGAACCCACTGATGAGTCTTGTCTCACAAATGTGTCAAGGAGCGGCAGAATTTTGGCAAAAAACGTGTCTGGGCCGTTTAGCTAGTACTTGGGCTGCTATTATGGTAAGTTACAGCATCAATATATACACCATCCTTTTGTCTGATTTTCCAGAACGTCAACAAATAGGAAGCTAACGGCAATTCGACAAGTAAGCAAAGAGCAGTGCTGCAAGTTTTTATCTGGTGGTCTCTTTTACTGGATTAAATGAGGAAAATAATAGCCTAAAATTTGCAGGCGAAACACGCATTAAACTAAAAATGGGGGTAAACATGCTGGAAGACTCTTGAATACGGGCAAGTTTTTGAAGTAAGTTGATTCTAACGACCTCATCAACTTTCAACAAACGACATTAAACTCCCAGCGACTTTCCTTGTTTAGAAAATGGCGGGCCTGCCGTGCAAAGTTAGCCTAAAGGAGGCAATTTTGACAGTTGATGAAGAAATGTGATCCTAATCATTTCGATTCATCGTAGGCGGAGACAGTGGGCGCGCGGGGTTGAGCTTAGTAGACGGAATTTTCTGGACGAGGGACGCTGTTGATCACAACTAAATGTTGGGGCCGGATCGCGTTTGCAGGTGGTTGCTGCCACAGCGTTGTGTGGTTACTCCGTCTGTCAAGCTCTCGGTCCCGCGCGCTCACCATCGTCCTCTCCTTCCTCTCCCTCCCTCCCCCCCAACCACAACCGTCAGACTACATGAGTAATTTTGCCGTCACGTTCTAGCATGCTTGACTGAGCGCGCTGTTTGCGCGTCCTACCAAAATCAACAGCGAAAGTTGGTGATTGAATGAGGGTGGACGGCACCTTCTGCCAACGATGAAAATTTCTTTCTGTCTAGATCTTGGAATATTCAAGCTAAAAATAGCCGTGAATGAGCCAATAGGAAGATGCAGGTAACGAAATCACCGCACTACTTTGATAATGAGGTTTTCTGCAGTCTGATCACCGCGATATAAAAGCGAAGAGTTCTGTCGGAGCTTCAGGGTCGAAAACAGCTTTCGGATAAGTAGGTTTCTTCAGTCTTTCCCCCAGACACACAGAAATCCCACCTCTGTCATTTTTGAGTTTATGGAAATCAGGTGTTACTTTCGGAAAACAATTGCAAATTAAAGTCATGACAAATTCCCGGTTTGATTACTGTACCTTCAACTGCAACAGTCTCAATACCAACTGCCTCACACTAAGTGCTAAACAGATTAGGGTTACCGTTAATGTTACGAGTTCGGTTAGGAGTATGGTTCCGACATTGGAATGCATATAGTTCTTGCAGGTTAGCAAAAGACTGTCATTATTATGGGGCGGAAACTTCTACCCCCATGTTTTACCCCGGGGTCCATCTCGAGCATTGAATATCCACAGAGTTAAGGACGCATTCATGCAAAAGAAACTTGGTGGCTAACGCTATAAGAAAGAATTCGCAAGGGAAATACTCCATCGTATACACAATGTAATTCAAGCTACATAAAGCGTGGACCAGGTACATGAACACCAAAGGTTGTTAAGTGTGCGAGCATGGATCTCTCATTTAGTCATAAAACTTTCGTCGTCAGATATGATTTTTAAGTCAAAATAGGCATCACAACGAGCGCGTGGTGCAGTGGGTTGGGGCATTGGACTTCTGACGTATAAATTGACAGCTACCAAGCCAGAAATGAACATTTTAGTCTCCTTTGTCTTTGTCTGTAATTTCTTCCTGCAGATATATACATATTTATATTTATGCTTGGTTGAATGAAGGCAAATAAGCCCGATACAGTTATGTATCAAGTAACCCCCCAAACGCTGTCATCCCTCTCTGCTAGTATGACTTGGTCGACATCGGCCTGGCAGGTGGTCACCCGTTTCGGGACCTCTAGCCGCCACGTGACCTTTGTTTGGTTCGGAAACCATGGATCGGTGTTCGGACACTTCTGAGTGAATATATATATATGTATATATATGTGTGTGTGTGCATTAACGGCAAAGATAAGAGAGACTAGGATGGGCATTTCTGCCTTATTAGCCTTCGTCAGCCAGACATACCTAGACCCAAGTGGTGTCCCATCAGGGCCTCGAACTCGCGACCTCTCTGATCACAGTCAAATGCTCTGATCATTGAGCCATGAGCGAGCTCGTAGTTTTACAGGTTTTTGATCGAGAATATATAGAGGCAGATAGGCACGCACTTATCGCTTAGAGGACACACTCCTCCGTCAAGTGTGAGCTCCAGAGGCGTCATGGACGTGCGGGTGTGTCCTCTAGCTGCTCGGTGTACGCCTATCTTCCACCATATATATGTACATATACATATTGATAGCGTGGGGCTTTCAGACTACGAAATGCTCAAGAAATCCACACCTTAGATTGTTTATGACTGGTTGAGGACGGCTAAAAAGCCAGAAACCGTCATTCTAGGCTCTTGAGAAGAAGAAGACTCGATCGCTGGGACAATATGTTTATTCACCTGACGTTAAGATATCCGTCGCGGGTTCGGTATCAGATATATGAGTAGCAGAAAGGTTGAGCATGCACAGAAGTTTGCAGCATTGATAGGACACAGTCATAACTGCAAGCATACAGCGACAATTAACGTTAATTGCCTTCTTGTGCGTGGACTGCTTGTTGGACGGCACGCGGGCTCTGACCTGTTGAACTTTCGTCACGGGCGGTCAGAGCCCACGTGCCGTCCAACAAGCAATCCACGCACAAGAAGGCAATTAACGTTAATTGTCGCTGTATGCTTGCAGTTATGACTGTGTCCTATCAATGCTGCAAACTTCTGTGCATGCTTAACCTTTCTGCTACTCATATCTCTGATAACGAACCCGCGACGGATATCGAAACGTCAGGCGAATCAACATATTGTCCCACCGATCGAGTCTTCTTCTCAATTGTTTCCTGGGACACGGATGTTCGCTTGTATTCCAGGCTCTCCTGTCTTTGCTAATACAAGAAAACATGCGAGTTCCAGGAAGTAATTGAGAAGTAGAAGACGACTCGATCGCTGGGACAATATGTTTATTCGCCTGACATTTCGAAATCCGTCGCGGATTTATCTTCAGAGACATACTCACAGAGGTGACAATCGAGTGAGCCGAGAATTGCACAAGTCATCGTTCACAGACCCCGAATCCATTAACAAGTGCAATGATTTGCCCAATCCATATTCAGTGCTGAGACTAAATTTGGCCAAAGCAAATCGCCGTTCGGAGAGCAGACGAGTCACTACATCAGCTGATGTAAACATCGCAAGGCCAGATGGTCATGGCTGACAAAACGAATCAAAACACACTCAGGGCATTTATCTATTTTTTTCTGTACGTTTAACTTTAACGGCGGAATCCTGTGCAAACACAAACTGTTTCTGCTACTGTTCTGAGAGTATGTATCTGAAGATAAATCCACGATGGTTTTCGAAACATCAGGCGAATAAACATATTGCCCCAGCGATCGAGTCGTCTTCTACTTCTTAATTACTTCCTGGGACTCGCATGTTCGCTTGTATTAGCAAAGACAGGAGAGCCTGGAATGAGGGTTTCTGGCTTGTGATCCATCTTCAACTAGTCAAACAGAATCCAAGGTGTGGATCGCTTGAGTATTTCTTTGTCCGTGGCACCTTATCATGTACTACAAGTCGTTATGCAGCTACCTGCGATGGCTTTAAAGCGAGCTCAAAGGCGCAACGGGACGTACCTGTTCCGTATCCAGATCTGTGAGTTTCACACTATCATCATATTCCTGATCACAACCGACAAAACAACAAACCCGTGGTTTACTGTTAGAGGGCTACACTCAAAGGTTCGCCGGTTTGAAGTTCGGGTGATCCACATCCGGGATTTGGTGTAACTGACTATTGACGGTTAATAAACCTGAATTGGCCAGTCTAACCTCCCTTGTCTTTGTCGGTAGCACCTGCTCATATAAATGTGTGTGTAAAAACATGAATAAGGTAAGAGCAACAACCACTGCAGTCCCATTAAACGTCAGCCAACCCGAATTTCTGTAATACCTACTTTATGTATTGATAATGGCCGGCTTCGAAGTTTAACTGCGAGGCCTTTGGCCAGCAGAGGACATGTGAACTTCTATCCAGAGTCAAAATACTGCCCCACTGCCCCTTTCTGCTACTCATGTCTCTGATGACGAATCCGCGACGGATATCGAAACCTCAGGCGAATAAACATATTGTCCCAGCGATCGAGTCTTCTTCTTCTTCTTCACACTGCCCCATTATTTACTGTGCTGTGTATTAAAAAGTGATTGCTATTGAAAATTACAATGCTTTTTGAATTTTAATCTACCATCATCATCTATGAGTACAAACGAAGGAGCAAAAGGCCAATTAATGTATTATAATATACTGAATAAGATTCTAGGTGTTAACAGAAATATGTTTACTTGCAAGCCATAAGGTCGTGAAATAATACAGGGTGTCCCAGAAGTAACTGACCCTTTTGATTTGCTAATAAAACGAAAATCATTAAAGCTAGGATATTGAAACTTGTTTTATTCGAAAATAAACCCTTTCTATGATTTGGTGCAATAAAAATCCACAAGAAATTCAAGAAAGGCTGCTGCATTCTCTTCGTGTGACGGTGTGGTGCGGAATAACTGCTTCTAATGTGATTGGCTCATACTTTTTTGAAAAATAATGATGGCATAACAGTAACAGTTAATGGGGAAAGATACCGAACTATTATTAGCGAATTTCTAATTCCTGAAATTGAGATACATGGCCTACGCAAATATTTAGTTTCAATAGGATGGAGCCACGGCCCATACAGCAAGATAAACGATTGCATTGTTCAATGAGTGCTTTCCAAATCATTTGATTTCACGATTTGGTAACATTCCTGGGCCCCATCTATCTCCAGATTTGATTCCATTCGATTTCTTCTTATGGGGACACCTGAAGTCAAGGGTTTATGTAACAAATCCAACAAATCTGCAAGAACTTAAAAACAAATCTTGTCTGCAATAAGACAACTATCGCCTGATAAACTAAGGATCGTTATGGAAACAAGAAAGAAACGAACCCTAAGTTGTCAAAACAACCATGGTCATCATTAAAAAGACATTATATTCAAAACCTAAATCAAATAAAGTATAAAAAGGTTTTTCTTTCGAATAAAACAAGTTTCAATATCATAGCGTTGATAGTTTTCGTTTTATTGGCGAATCAAAAGGGTCAGTCACTTCTGGGACACCCAGCAGATAGTCCTGGCCCCTTAAACAGCTGAATTCCGAAGGGTTTCGGAAAACATTTTCGATGGAATTCGTCTTTTTTATGGTTGTCAGAAAATTCCAGCCCCTTTTTTTCTTGTTGGTGTCCAACAAACAGAGTCTGATGTTTACAAACCTACAAAATCATTCCGCAGCAGCCGAGAGGTGGCAAGCAAACGAAGCTTTAGTGATTATGCAAAAAGAGGCTTTCATCTGACTATTCTGAATGTGGATTTAAATAAGATTTTTGAAATTCTGCTGAACAGGGATTTTTAAATCGATAAACAACAGTTTACGTGAAGTGGATCCGACAAAACAAAGGGAGACCAGAATGGCCATTTCTGGCTTATTAGTCGTCATCAGCCAGTCATACCCAATCTCGAGGGCTGGCATCCCCGAGATTTGAATCCGGGACCTTCGGTCAATGTGTTCAAGACACTACCTTTAGTCCACGGGTTCCCTGCTTTGTCGGTTGTGATCGGGAATATGATGCATGAATGTAGGTGTTTCACCGATCTAGTCAAGGAACTATGTGAGGGCCTTGAGGGTTTGCGTTGCGAGCTCCCTGGTAAAGCGGAACTTAATTGTTCCTTGACTAGATATGTGAAACACCTACATTCATGCAACAGTTTACCTGTTGTTGCCTTTTAATTTCCTCATAAAAATCGTATACTTGGTGTAGATCAATGTACTTGAGGGTTTATACTCGTACCCGACAGTTGAAATGAATAGTTTGGCCGACCTTCATTAGCTACAGCGGGATAGCTGCGTGCTATTCATTCAATTGCCAGCAACAGCACGTAATATAGAGGGGGGTTGCAAGACACACCCTAAGGAAAGTACGAGTTTAAGTGTTTCTATGGGAGTTAACAAGGAAATAAAAAGCTCTATTGAGCCAATAACAGTGGGTACTTTTGCAGAAGCGGGGGATTTAACCGCTCACAAGAGGGTGCATGCATTATGCCCCCCTACCGGCAGAACACCGGTATATAAACGGTCTCCCTCCCCCCTAATAACGCACGGGCTCATGCCACATTCTTTTAAGAGGAAAATATTCCCATGTACTAGGCTTAAAAATAATTCTGACCCAAACCCTTACCACAACCCCAACCTTAACCAAACCGGACCTTAACCCTGAGCATAATCTCTCTATAACTTAGCGTAACCCCACTTGCTTTATGGGTTGTCGCTTTCCCGTGCCCAACTGGGAACGCATATAAACGACTCCTACTGGAAAACATTTGCATAAGAATGCGGATGAGTCGTAGGTGGCAGATAGTTTTTCCTTAGATCGAGATTTTCGATTTTGGACGGGGAAAAATGTGCGTGCTCGTTACCCAACGTCAAACAGTGATGCCACTTCTCAATTTATTCGATTTAACATCGTTTTACTAAGTGTTTCTGCCGATAGCCTAATTATCGTGAATGCCAAACTCCTACAAGCCCTAAAATGACAGATATATTTGCCCTTCTAACAATTATTTCAGACTACTGTCCTTTAAGCTAGAGATTATTTTTCTGTAAGGGTTAACAATCCACGACGTCAAGGCTGGAGAAGTAGAATATCGGCGAAACGCGCATCCTGGCGGTTAGCTAGTATCTGTGTTGACAGTATGGTATATCATATAATCCATATGTAAAGACTGGGTTGTTATAATTATCAACTTCCAACTGAAAAAAAATGCTAGTATCACGGAGCGCAATCTCACAACCAGCTCTTGGTAAAATGTGCCCTACTATATAATGCATCATTATTCACATTTATTTGCTAAATATTGAATAAAATTTAAAAGATATTCATCTAACAGAACAGCTATGAATGTTACCTGACTTTTATTCCTTTCCGAGTGGTAGGACATCAACTCAAAATTATCGGATTATAGCCTCCACGTACCAATAAAAAACAGTTCTCCAACCCACATGGCAAGTCCCGCTCAGTATGCGTACATTGGTTAGACTACTAAATTCTAGTCATTATCAGTGGGCAAATTTGAAAACATTTAGCATAACAATTAGCGAAATAATTTTGCATATTTTTAACAAATGATTGGCTTTTATGCCTAATTATGATATACTACGACACGAGGCATCAACTTGTTTCGAAGGTCATATTCATTGAACTGTCGACTTTCGCCTTTGATATTGTATAACCTCTGTATAAAAGTAGGTCTAAGGTTACGGCAGCTATACTAAAAGGCATACTCAAGTAGCACCATAATAAGCTCCTGAGACCAAATGGCCCTGATGTCACTGCAACCACGGGGTGGCCTCCACAACCATGCAAAATGAGAAGAAGAGCCTGCGATGTATAAAAAATCTTCGAAAATGTTAGGCTGACGATTTTTGCGAACTGACCGCAATGCCTTTCGAGCTACTTATCAGCGCAGGTGAAGATGGTAATAAGGTAAATTGGGCACTTAAGTATGATTGGGGACTAGACACGCACAAATGTTTCTGTATATTATCATTTCTGATATTTTGGACATTTACGCCCCTGCTAACTTGCAGATACCGTGTCAGTTCAATTAGCAGGAATGATGATGTCCTTAGTGTTTTCCACAGCGAGGAAGCCACGGGGACGATTACTAGCGTGTGCATTAATTGAGATTGACAGTGGATTTGTACAGCATCTGTCAGACTCTGCCTCTTGCCCTAACCGCTTTGGCTTGGTGTCAAGATAGAGTGCAGAAGATAACTAGAGACAGCATCGAGCGCGGCGGTTGAAAAAGCGATATATAACCCATCTAAATGTATCACATGCAGCCTAGCCCGTTCACGGTGGACCGGATTTTAACAGAAGTAACATGTGTCATGCAACACTTTGGACCCTGTGTTGATCGGGCGTGCCGCCGCCCCCACCCCCATGTGATCTGTTGTATGGGTGCACCAGAGAATACTGACTTCTATCAGGACTCAGAGCACTCATGTTTGTTCCGATCTCTGATCTTAAGTCAACAAAGCGATCCCCTCAAGTAAGATGCGCAGTCATCCTGGAATATAATCTCTGTTGTCGAGGAGGGAAAATAAAGTGGATCACCGTTACGAAGCGCCCATTAAATGTTAGCTTAAAACCATGTCCATATAATATCAGAGGTCCATAGCGAGTAGGCCATGTTATAATTTCAAGTTCAAAGATGAAGAAAATCTGCATAAAGATTCAATTTTATCTGTTGGTTCTGAAAAGCTGCATAAAACTATCGACACAGTTTGGAAAGTTAATCCCTCATGTGTTTAAACGTAAGGCTGTGAAATTTGCTGACCTCCTTAGCTGTGCGAAAGCCTAATTCCGAAGGATATAGCAATAACAATAAAGAGGTACATGGCAAAATATATTGTGTAATTATTCCCACTAAAGCCATCGGGAATATGATGATACCAAAATTTGTATAAGCACTAAGAAATTTGATAAAAGCATTTCAACTGAAAGTACTTGCGTTCGTAGATATTTCGTGTGAACATAAAAGCATCTACTAAGAGACCCAGATGAAAAACATTCAGGTATTTGCTTGCTTGATATGCAGATACTGGCGTCTACTAAAATGAGTACAAAAAAGCAATGGCTTGACATAATTTGTGACCTGTCGGTCGCGCAACGCACTAGACAAACCTCCAGGTTTCTCGGTTTGTGAGTGTGGCGATCAAAAGCTCAATTTGAAAATGGGACCTTAATGGTACCTTATTATTTTTCAGAATAACCCAAATATGTATCACTGAAATGTGTCAGTGCAGACTGTATTCTTCTGTTTTTACTAACTCGCTTTATCAAAAATACTGAAAAACGGGATTTTTCAATCATAACTCTGATTCTATTTCGATTTATAAAATTAAAAAACATTCTCTTTTCGTCGTTCATGTAACTCTTTTTTTCTTTAAAAAATCTCTTTTCGCCTGCAATTTTCATCAAAAGCAGCACAGTAAATTATACACCCGTATCCAAATTAAATTCATAGCTATATGAAATCAATAATTAAAGATCTATAATAGTCACCGTTTACTGAGACGTTGACGTCCGATGTTTCAGGCTCGAAATCTTGCTCCACAGTGTTGTTTGACGAGGTCTGATCAAAGTGCATGCAGGCGCTAAGAATATTTTCCTTAGAAGCGCAAGATTTGCGGACGGAATCCTCCTCTTTTGATGGTAAGACATTCTTTGTCGCCATCCCTGACTCTACTCAATTTTGCTCCGAATCATTCTCTGCGCGCAGGCATTTGTCTGCTCCAACTCAAGTTCATTCAAAGCACGTACTTACCACGCCTAGCTAAATAAAAATCCTTCTGTCCAAAAAACGAAGAGAAAAATGCTCGAACAAAGTGTGTGACAACTGTTCTCCTATCTAGTGATGCTCTTTAAACCAATAAAAGTGCGCCGGTTGACGGGAAAGCAAATAATAACAGAATTGGGTATTTTGAACTGTCCATACGCTTCCGCCAATGGGAACTCCCCATCACACTCAAATTTGCCCAATCGAGTGATCCGACTGTTGACTCGCAGCATGCTTATCTGCCACGAGTGGAGAAGAGGGCAGGAGGAACTAGTATATGTGCAGTTGACGCCTGACTTCTGCAACAGATTAGTAACCACATCGCCGGCGGCATACTAGCTACTTTTTATAAACTGTGGCCCGTTTAAACTTTTGTTAAGTCTATACGGGCTGCAGTAGGTTGCTTCTGATGAATTTATGCAATTATATCAAACGAATTATGACGAAAAAACATACTTTTATGTTGACGTTGAGGATAACGGGCGCATACGCTTCTAAAATAGTTATAGACGACTCCTAGTTCACTAGAACCGCGAAAAATGCTTTTACATCTGTTTTTGCTTACGTTGTGGTCTCTCCGTTTTAATGGCCTCTGCATTGCGTCTAGCCATAGAGTGCGGCAAACAGCTATTGCATTTTTCAGCACTGCGTTCTGCGCTGTTCCTAAATCTGAAAAAATAGGCTGACGAGTGACGGGGTCGAAACAGTTTGTGTTTGTATGCAGCTGTTCTTCAAAGCATAAATGCGCCACTGAATTTAATAGCGAGCGTGTCTAGATAGGACATCCAACGGGTATTATGGTGTTCACGGGTGTGCCTTTTATGTTTCGAAGTACTGTAACTAAACAGTAATATTTCCTAGAGTTTATCAGTACTCGGGAGCATAATGAAAAGGGCAAATAGGTTTGGGAAAAATTTATGGATCACAATTTGGTTTGTCATTTTATTTCACACAACTGGCAGTCATACTTTGCAGGACGGATTTACGTAGTCGAATTTAAGCTTCCTTTATTTTAAGAAGACATGATCTCCTTGGTACCCTCGGTTGTGTCGTTTACCCAAGAACTTTTTCACTACACGGCCAACGTTTTCTACATTTTCAACTATGCAGAAAATCTTTACGAAGTGTTTTTTGTAATCCAAAAGATATTGCAAAAATATTTAAAATACAGGTTCTCTCTGAACTCAGCACTATCCACGGTAGACGAGCCATTTCCAAAGAATGGAAGACTGATGTTATTCCCCCATCTTCTGGGTTAATTGCTTTCGCGTTTGCATTGTTCACGTCGATCGAAGACTTGGCACCAGCATTAACAAACACCAGCTAGTTATCCACTGACAAGGCCCCTTGTCCCTTGTGTATGCGTTAGTCCCTGAGTCTGCCCGCCGCTTCATTTATGGTTGTAATGGCATGATCAACATGGTTCAAAAACAGAGGTTTCTTCGAATTTGTAAACGCGTTCCTCTCACGGCAGTTTGACTGCCGGTTTCGACGAGGCACAGCGTATGCTGCACAACGTACGGTACAGGAACCGGTGAATTGCACGTGAATTATATTATATTGAGCGTTGATTTACGCTGAAGTTACCGACACTGTCTCCTCCTCCTAACTTAGATTCAGTCTTATGATCAAGTTCAAAATACCGGAGGCAAGAAAGGGTGCTGTTAGCTAGCACGGCCGGAGTGGGCTCTTGGCGTGACGTCACATCGTTATCATACTGGCAGCGCCAAACGCCAAGTTGATCTGGACACTCACTACAAAGGTCTCCGTGCATGCCTTGCAGCCTCCACGCTTATAGCAGTCCATGTCAGCATTCCTGCGTTGACTCATATTTTCGTTGGCTGGCAAGTCTTGCACTCGTGCGTGCTCACGTTTTACCCTGGACGCCATTATTAGAGACGCGCATGAATGTCCATTACACGCTGACTCATCGCGCCATCGTATGCGATGTCTTGCGCACCCACACTGCCATCTCTCCTTAAAAGTTCGATTTGCAGCCTCACTAAAGAACTCGTGCAGCCAATCAGAGAGCACCATTTCCAGATTGGCCGCAAAACATGTCCGGAATCATTTAACACGTATGTACAGGCACAGGACACACAATAACTGCTTTAGACGACTGCATGAAAACAGTCTGCTGCTGAGCTACCCGTTAACTTCTTCATGCAGTACACACCATCCTAATTAAACAGTCTTACTTGACTTTTGACTTGTGGAACCTGCTGTTGTCGACAATCCGCCTGGCGATTCGATCACCTCTAACAACAGCTGCTAAAAATGTCCGGTTCTGCTGAATCGCGTTGTTTTTCCGTCCGCCCAACGCGAAAAGTCAGAGCTGAAACGCCTGAAACCTCCCCCACATTGTCGACACATAACCCAAAGTGATGCCCATCTCCTCCCATGGACTTCTGCCTGTTGAGGTCTTTGGATGAGATATTTTTAGGCTCACCGGCAAAATATGCGTAATATTTTTAGTTGAATACAGCCAACTTCAAAGTAATAACTTACAAGTTATTACTAGTAACTAGTAGTAATAATAAATCAAAAATTTGTGAAGATTAAATTATGAATTTGTTACACTGTATGTCCTCTGTCCTTCTGCTTTTCGAATTATGCAATATACAGAAAGGCTCTAGACACTTACCTGTGCACACTTCGCAGGTCCAATTTTAGCCGTTAATTTGCAAGTGACTTCCTAGTTATCAAGACAAAATTGGTTAGACACAGGAACTTTAATCCCGGTGCTTCAGAGTAATCATGCGTTATATTCCAGGTGGCTACCTTATCCCACGTCATAACTTCAACCCTACTACTACCTCCAAAAATTATGCACGGTCACTCGGGATAAGGAGAGGGTTCACAATCCCTGTCCACAAAGTACCACAAACCGTGCCAGGTTCTATATTATTGGACGTCAGTTTTTTTAAAACCTACATATGCGAGAACCTGCACTGCCGTTTACAGCACATTCACCTAGGGCACTGTGATATCACTTATCAGTAAATGGTATTAAGGCAATTACGGAAGTCCGCCGAAATATTTATTGGAAGACCCGGCCACACACTAAAATTAGACGAGGCCAAAATTCTCGCAAGAGGTGCCACTTGGGTGGGACGATAAATACTTGAGTCCTGGTTCACGGGCGCCCAATCCATAAACAAGTTCAACGATTTGCCCAATCCATATTCGGTGCTGAGACTCAACTTGGTCAAAGCAAGCCGCCACTTGAGGAACGGACAAGCCCCCACGTCATCTTATGCCAACACCGGAGGGCCAGATGGTCCAGCAATGATTGCGCCCGAATCTACCACACATGATGAAAGTTCACCAGGTCACAGCCTGCATGTTGTTTGAAAAACTATCAACACGCAAGAAGGCAAGAAGCGTTAATTATCGTTGTATGTTCGGAGTGCTGACTGTATCCTATAAATACTGCAAACTTTGGTGCATATGCTACCCATATCTACTATTGTTATCTGACTGTGTCTCTGATGACGAATCCGTGGCGGATGTCAAAACGCCAGGCGAATAAAAGTATCGTCCCAGCGATCAAGTTTTCCTCTTCTCAAATCAAATATTGTTGAGATTCACTATCGCCCGTAGCTACTTCCTATATTCAACACTAAATTCAAATTACATTTTAAACTGCCACCTAATGACCGATTATGCCAAATATCATGGTACGCATAGGTTCTGGATCCTTAGTGCCGTAAGTGGCAGCCTACAGATTAACTAGTAAAGCATCAGAAACAGGAATTGTAAACAGGAGAGAAGGGGGGAAGAACACTCCGTATCCAGGGTAAGAATTTAAGTTTACTGAAATCTCCACTCCATATCATAATGCATCGTTGAAGACAACAGCGAGTAAGTGCTCCGGGGTTACAGTATTCGGAAGATGCAGGTATAATAAACTTAAAAAACCTAGAAACTTGCCAGTTTAGCTTCAATCGCAGATTTGTAGTAATGTTGGCTTGGTCGGCTGAAACTGAATTGATCATAAGCGCCATTGCTGTGCACTCTGGCTCGTTAATATTGTCACTGAAGGCAGAATTTTCGTGCTCACTCCTCGCACGACAAATTACCCCAAAGCGGGGGGGGGTTACCGCCCTCCTTGATGGAAAGAGTAGTGAAGGATCACGGTTCAGTTAACTCTGGGCTCATGCAGCTGTTGCCGTTAGCCAAAATCATGGTCTCGTAATATTTAAGGGCTTTGCCAGGGCCCGGCTCATGGACAACTGCAGAGAAGTTAGCATCATATGTCCTCATCGCTGGTTTGAGTTCGGACATCCAAGTTAAAAGTAATCTCCCGTTTTCTCCAGCGCAGTAAATTTTTCCACAAGTGTACGCAATGCCCTAAACGATTCCAGATGTTTCCTGTTAGGACAGGAGTGCTGTCGAAAGGATAGATACTATAGGAAAAGGAGCATTGTAGAAACAAGCTGTTTACAGTAAACAAGCCACTTGACGTCTGTCTGGTCAGGTCCTGTGCACGCAGCTTACAGGACTTGAGGGTGCCCGCCAGCCAATCAGCAGAAGGTGAAAAGCTCGCAAGACAAAGGGCAAGACAGCCAGACGACCTTGAGGCATCACGTGACCGGCACGCCAGCATGGTTAACGGTCAAAGGCATAATGAGTCACACGGGGCACCAAAGAATTGGCCGCGAGAGCGCGGGCAGCGCAGTCACGTGTGGGCCTGCAGTCGGGCCTACGATAAAAATGTCAGCATAGGACGGATCGCAGGACCGCTACAGGGCCCTTAGTAGCGTGACGAACACTCGGCCTTTGTCTCGGGTTTATATCTAGTTGTAGATCCAAGTGCCATCGGGAGGTGCCTTGGGGCGTTCTTGACGTATTCGCCAACATACGTGGTCATCGCGCTTTCGCCTTCCGTCCTGTCTTTCCATACAGTGCTTGATGAAGGTACGTGGACGATCAGCAGCCATGAGCACTCTTTGAACTTATTGCAGTTCATTCAAGTTTGGCGGATGTGCATTTCCGATTACTCATCGACAGTCAATTTCAGTAATATACAGTACGCGCCAGATTTCGTGCAACACGCTGACATATCCGAAAGATTGATATTCTTTCGCGAATCGGCATTGACTCAGGTATTGATACTAATTATCTTGTAGTCTATTCTGAAGTTAGTTCAGTCATGATAGGATGCCGGCTTTTAAATGAGCTTCGTTCTGACCACAAACGAAACTTACATGCTGTAAAAAGTAACTACTTCAATAATATGCGTATTTATCATCGATTTTGACTGTCTTTATAAATTTAAATAGATTTTATCGAAAAATTGAACGAAAGAAATACGTTTTTTACTCGTTTGGTAGCAAATTACGCCTTCTTTAAATCGTATACTTGAAGAAATTTGCAATTATGAGCTTTTTTACGATTGTGGGGTGTTTATTCATTATACATCGTAACCGTCAATTAATTAATGCTGCCTATACTGTATACAGCATGTGACTCACCTATTGCAACATTTCATGAGAATTATGCTCCTTTTTCCCCAAACCGTAGACAAAAGCGTACTTTTACTCAAACAGGATGCACACAGTGCACAGTTTTAAAACTTGAATCCGAGTGTAGTAGTCAGTAGGTTTCAAAATCGTTCAGCAATTCAGAATCTGTTTTAGAACGACAGAGGCCCTTTCTTTAATTATACAATTTAAAGAAGGCGTAATCTGCCACCAAACGAGTACAATAACTATTTTTTTCGTTTACGTTTTCCACAAACTCTATTGAAATTTTTAACGGCAGTCAAAATCAATGATAGATGCGCATATTATTGAAGAAGTTACTTTTTACAATCATTGCGTTTTGTTAATGGCCAGAACGAAGCTCATTAAAAAGCCCGCACCCTATCATGACTGAAATACCTTCAGAATAGACTACACGATAATCAGTATCGCAACCTGAGTCAATACCGATTAGCGAAAAAATATCCATTTTTCGTATATTTCTGTATGTTGCACGAAATCAGGCGCACTCTGTATGGGGGGGGGGTAGAGTGAAAAAAAATTGCACATCCAAACAATAGTCAGTACAGAGAAGGTGTTCAGAGGCCCAAGTCCCTGCGTCAACTGATATTGCGGCGACCGAGACAGTTGCCATGCGGCTAACTTATCCGCTTTTGTGCACGCAGAAGGCATTTGTACCGACAATAAGTCTCCCTGCGTCCTTATACCTCCTACCACGTCGTGTTTCATTGCCGACGCAGCGACACGACGTAATTGCTGGACCCCTCCTCCTTTGTTCCCTTCTCTGACTATTCCTCCTCCCCCCTCACTACTGTTCATTGGATGGTTGAACCTTTGTCTTTCTTACAGTATTTTACTAACCTGATGATGAATAATCGAAAACGTACTTTTGTCAAACTTGACTCCTTGAATGCGTACATGAGTTTCGTCGCTGAACTTACAGACGTTCGCGTAACCTTTACTGCTCGTTAACCATGATGCATCTTTGCCCGCAAATGTGACATCCCTAACGAGCTATGTTTGTGACTGAGTACGTGATTGCTGTTGGCTCCACCTCAGGTGTCCTAAAAGCTAGGCGGTCACTAAGCGGTGGGGGAGAGAGTGAGGTCGTCCTTCGGCGCGTTTCTCTCCTCTCTTTAATAAATCTGAATGCGCTTGAATCTATCACGGTGTGCTAAAAGCCGTGGCTTAAAGAGTTTTCCAACTGATAAGAAAACTCGGGCCACCTACGTTGCTGCTCCTCCTGTGCGCGTGTGTTGTGTGTACGTAGGGGAGGAGAGGGAGGACTGAGAGTCAGGCTGCAATGGCTCCCTCTTGATGTAGCCTTTATGGCGCTCCCGCACAGGCGGGAGCATACCTAGCGAGATGGCTGTGTCAAGTGTGCGCGTGCTGAGTGTTTATCATGCCAGCCATCTACACCCTCCCTCATCCCCGGTCTTATTGACTTTGTCTTTACACCGGATACGGAGGTGGGAGTGGCGAGCGAGTGGGTAGATTCTGTGCGAGTCTGCCTAAACTCCTGTTTTCTCTCGCACGAGTTCTCTGCGTTGCTCCCGCTGGCTGTCGCTTACGTGTTGCTTGCCCAGCTTGCCTCTGTGTATGTTGCGGCTTGCTTCAACGTAGCTGCGGCTGTTGGAGCACGCGGTACCTATCGTCGAAATCGATGGGGGAACTGTCATCATCATCGTCGATTGCTGTTGAAGCTCAGTACTACCATCGTGGCTGGGGCTTTCCCGGACCTCAATTTCTGGGGCGCATGAGAATATAGAGTACGACAATCTGGTCATTTTCTTCCCCCCCCCAATCATAAGTTTTTTTAAGTTTTGCCTCCAATCTCTTTCAATTGTGATGAAGGTGTCATACAGATGCAGTGCCTGGAAGTTCGTTTGGTATTTTGAGTTTTGCCATGGATTGTGTTGACGAACTGACTGCTGTGCTTGATTCGCAGTCAACCTTTGTGCTACTGAAAAAACAGCTGAGCTAGTCCGTAATGAGAAATGACTTTTAGAGATACGAGGGATCAGGAGGGAGTATTTGCTCTGTGCACCTAAAACATGGCCTGGAATAAGGCCAAGATCGTTTCTTAGGGCTCTGTCTATACGTCGGTTGGTCATTATTAATGTATCCGAATTCTCCTTTGTTACTAACGTCGCGTCAAATCCACATGTTAGCGTTTTTATAGACTTGGTTTCGCATGGGACACAGAAAAAGTTATTCTACAATAGGCGCTTGGCCGTCGGAATTCAGGTCGACTTGTCCAATAAGCCGGTGTATAATACTATGGATCATTGTCCACATCGAGTTCCTTTCTAGTGCCGCGCTCAACCCTTTGAAGTACTTCGTACAGTAAAACAGTCAGGGGAAGTGGATAGGCTTTATATCAAATAAGGTGCTTCGCCGCATGCATCGTTTTCGACTGACTGAGGAACGACTCTTCGGTAGCGCTCAGGTTGGCAGGTATGGCATAAGCTGTGCAAAATGAAACTTGCTGGCATAACACCTGAAATTGTTCCCACGTTAGCTCTTTCAATGACAATCCTACGCAAGTTTGTTGACTCCGGGGGATGCTATAGCCGACAGCCTGTAAAATTGTAGAAATCCGCATGCCCAGCACCACTGTACTGATTCATTTTATCTTCGTTCGCAAGGCCTTGCACGCTGCGCTTTCTTGTACCCTCTCAAGCTCGCCGACGAGTTATCCCGCGTACGCTCGAATCTAATCGATACTTCCGCTTCATCTGATTGGCTGTAGACGACAGAGCATTCATCGTGCAGTCCAGGCATCACAGCAACACAACTTCACGGACACACCTGACGTAAAGACAAAGCTGGCAACTGGCACTTGACGCAGCCTTTGTAAATTCTTTCATTTATTGCCATAAATCTAAGGCAACAGAGTCAATAATTACCATTTGTTATCTTGATAGTGGCTGTGCACTTGGGCTCGTTAATACTGTCATTTGAGGCAGTATTTTCTTGCCCACCCCTCATAGGTGAAATTACTTCAGCGAGTCGAGAGCGGTTATTGCCCTCTTTGACGGACACAGAGCTGAAGGACCACGACTCAACTAACTCTGGGCTTAGGTGACCGTTGCCGTTCGCCAAAATTTTCTTCTCGTAAGACTGAAGGGCGTTGCCGAAGCCCGGCTCACGGACCATTGCATAGAAATAAGCATTATAGCTCCTCATCGCTGCCGTAAGTCCGGACACCCTGGTCTCAAGTGATCTCCCATTTTCTCCAACGCAGTCGAGTTGTCTACAACTGTACACGATGCCATGAGCGATTCCAGACGTTTCTTGTTAGGACAGGAGTACCTTTGGTTGAGTGACTACGGCCCGGCCTTTGCCTCGGCTTTGTCTCTAGTCGTAGATCCAAGTAGCATTGGAAGGTGACTTACCGCCCTTGAGAAGTTGTACGGTAGCACTCGCCAAAATATATATGGCTATTGCGCTTTCTATTTTATCTTTGAAATTTGCGTTTTTTCCTTGAAAAACACAAAAGCATTTAAAAATGCTTTCTTTGAAAATGGGTTTGCATTCTTTCATTTATTGTCATAAATCCACGGCGTCAACATTTTGATATTATGACCATTTAGCTATCGCAGCTGACAGCACAAATGTGCAACAGTGTACTGCCTCTTGGTATAAAAAAACTTCCACCCTCTGCCAATTCTTTCGCAGGCAGTTTTTTTGCTGTATCTATTGCATCTGTTGCTCTCAATTCCCATATTTGAGTTGTTCATGATTCTAGAATTCCCATGTGAGCAGCAGTCCAGATTTGGTCTTATTTGGTTTGGGCCTCCGAGAATTCTCTATCAATTTGCAGTGCATAGTGTGTAGCTCAGTGAGGGCAGACCTATTTCGCTCTATCCAATCACAAACACGGAAAGGTATTTCCTAAAAATTGACGCTCGCCATCTGCAGCCCGTCGGCTCAGCCTTAACCACGCAGCCGACAGTTTGAAATTTAAAAAGTCCCGAGCTCTCGAGAAAACGCGCGCTTACGGCCAATCTTTCCATCTCGTATTCTCGTCCCCATTCGCCGTTAACCCACCTCTGCAGGCGTTCAAAATTAAGCGATAAACCCAGGCTGAAAACAATTTGGGAAAAAATGACTGGACCAAAAACGAAAGCTCAGGAAGACTGCGCAGACAAAAGGGTTAAATGGGATTCACGTCCAGCGTTGATTTTGAGATAAGAATGAACCGAGCGCAATTAACAATGTCGCCATTAGCCTACCTAAGCTGGCCGCCCATGGCATGAGAGATCAGAATGGTCACATTGCGGTTTTTTCTACCATGGGTCAAGCAAAATAATTCTCTTCGAGCGTGATATGATCGATCGAAGCTAGGTAATTGCACACGAGAGCCCTGGTTTGGGACAAAACGAACGGTACTTTGCAGTGCGCTCTATTTTTTGCCTGAGCGTGGTCCCTGAGCCAGCCTACCTCCTGTCCAATTCCTTTTTGCGCGTGCGTGTGATTCAGCCTTCGGCTCGCCAACGTGACAATTGATTGGCTGCATCTGGACAAAGTTAAGTTGCGTGTGTTGGATCCTACAGGCAAGAAAGATTAACCCTTGTTTAAGCTACGTGGGTGCGGGTACTTTGAGTCGGATTGAAGATGGTGCAGGAGGTTTTTCCTCACGGTGGAGGGGTCGGGAGTGTTCTTCCACTGATGGCGGTCTCCAGCTTCTCCCTCCACGTTAGACAGTGATTCCTCAAAGTTGCACTTTCTGCGAGGACCCCACCGTGTGACCCCTTCCCCGGTGGTAACTGTTAGGAGCAGCCAGCTAGCATACAGGCAGCAAGCCGCGCTCACGGCAGGCTATCGATCGGCCTACACGCGGCGACCGCAGACTGGCAATCAATCAATAATTTAAGCTTCAGCCATCCGTTGAGTCAAAAGTCAATCGTGTCGTTACTCACGCCAGGACAGTATCTGATTGGCCAGATGGCCATAGCTTTACACACGTTGGTTACCATAAAAATGTTGTACTACTTAAGATCAAAGACATCTGCTTTTGCGTTTTTTGTCGTGATCTTCTTTGGGAACTCACACAAGGCGTAATTAGGCGGGGATATCTCGGCTTTGGGTGCATTTAAGACAGTAGCCTCCAGCTCCACCTTCCGTTTCAACTGTTATTGTTATGTTTCGTATGATCCTTATGTCCGTTGGTTACTATTGTTTCTGTATTTATAATCAACACTCGTGTATTGACATTCCCATTGTTTTTACACCCTTTGGATGCTTGCTATCATTATTGAGACTTCTGGTAGATTTATAGTGTGAGGCCACAACCAGAAGACAGTAGACGCAAACGAAAAACTGAGTACCGACCTTAATCAGAACGAAACCGCGCTATCCAAGGACCCCAGCGCGCTCTGGGTGCTACACGTGTGACCACGTCCGGGATAGCAATCTCAAAAGAACAACATGCACTATATGAGAAAAAGTGCTGCTGCCTCTGTCACTGAAGATGCAACGGAGCAAAAGGAACTGTCAAGAATTGTTTGAATGAACTGGAAAAATTTTCTCGTGGGTTTCGGATAGTGGTGAAAGTGTAACCGGGTACCGATGAAAATAGACGGCGCCTTTGCCTCTCACCTGCTGACTCCCTCTCACTCATACTCTGCGTCGGCATTTTATGCTGCCCTATTCTGCAATTGCCCACAACGCTGCCTTCTCCATCGGTTGTTTGTCGGACATATCGGCGTTACTGCCCCAGCCAAACATATCACACTCTGCTATAAAGCCTCCTTTTGGTGCCTTTCAATACAGTACCGCCTAGAATTCGTGTAACATGCCGACATATGCGAAAGATTGATGGGCACACGCTAATCGGCATTGAGTAATGTTGTCATACTGACTAACGTGTAGTTTATTCTGAAGGCATTTCCGTCATCATAGGACGCCGGCCTTTCAACGAGCTTTTTTCGACCACTAACAAGAAGTCTGCATTGTAAAAACTGACTACTAATGTAGCATGCCTTCTCATCATTGATTTTGACTGCCTTTATACAATCAAAGATATTTTATGGAAAACACGCACAAAACAATTTCTTCTTGCATTCGTTTGGTAGTAAATTACACTTCATTCAGATCTCTACTTAAAGAAAGGGTAAGTTTCGGTTTTAAAAAAGTCTCCGAGTTGCCGAATAATTCTGAAACCTTCCAACTGCTACGCCTAAATTCAAGTTTTACAAACTGCGAGCTGTGTACATCCTGTTTAAGGAAAAAACACGTCTTGCCGACGGTTTGAGGAAGAAAAAGCATTGTTCTCATGAAATGTTGCTAAAGATGTGGATCATGCTCTAAACATTATAGACAGAATTAATAAATTCACGGATGCGAAGTCTTATGAATGAACACCTCACAATCGCAAAAAAGCTCATAATTACAAATTTTCTAAAAACGCAGGAGACCCTTTCTTTAAGAATAGGACTTAATTTGCGACAAAATGAGTACAAGAAAAACTTATTTCGTGCATGCTTCCCATAAAATATCCTTAAATTTGTAAAAGCAGTCAAAAGCGGATATAAAAAGGCATACATTTTGAGTAACTATTTATTGCAGTCAGAAATTATTGATTTTAAAGACCGACATTCTATCGTGACTGAAATTACTTGAGAATAGGTCACAAATTTTGCACGAATTTTGAGCCGTACTGTATTATTATGTATGAATATTAAATTATCTTTTTTTATTATGCCTGCTACATGGTTTTTCTTCTTCAACCACTTCGTCAGAATGGGTGCAAGGCTGTCTTTAGCAAACTTTTTCCGCTTGTTCTAAGCCAAGCGTTATTCTCAGTGTTTCACGTTGGGCAACAGTAGCTTATGTAACCCCACTCATTAATACCTACAACCTGCATGGTTTCCTACGAAAACGGTGGCTGTCGCGTTTTCAGGGCGGGGAATATACGTTTATAAATACTTTACTTTACTTAAATACTTTATACTTTACTTATTAAATATACTTTAATAAATGCTAAATGCATTTTCATTTAGCTGTATTTAGAAGTGTTGTTCATTTATATCTGTAGATTTTCCATATCTGTATTATCATTAAACTTATTGCGGAAAAACCTGATTATCAAATTGCAGGTTTCTTGAATTTCCCGAAAAATTGAAATGTTGCGTATTTTCAGGCCTTTCTCTCCTTGTTATTTCAAGATGGCTAAGTCCGCCTTTAAGGCCCTCCATTTCATCCTCCCCTTTACCGTATACTCCTGTTGAAAAAAAACTGTCTTGTGGTCGGGGATTCTTCCTGCCGTTCGCTGGAGCAGATCTCTCTGAAGCTTACTCTTAAAAATTAGTTTTAACGGCCTGGGTTTCCTCCCTTGGGAATCGGAGTTGTCCTTACTATTTATTCGGAAATGCTTCAGTATCAAAAATTCATCCTTTTCACTAATTATGGACGCTGGATGACATCAATCGAACTGGTACCATTCGAGGTAGTGCAAGAACAAGGTTTTCGAGGTATTTGATGCAGCAAAAGAGAAAACAGCAGTACCACGCGAAGCAGTAGTTAAATTGTCGTCTGAAAACTAAGCAGGCTCGGTCAGTTTTGGTTGAAACATTGACCACCTAGAAGAGGCAGGCTAGTATGTGACTCCGTCTCGTTCATCAAAAAAGCAGACCATTGAAATGGAGCGAATACTCCAGTCCTTTTTCACTTTCGCAGGTTAAAACATATTGTCTGGGTCATAATTTAATTTTACTGAGCAGACGGGTAATTTATCGTCCACAAAGACAGCAACAAGAGGCGTGGCAAAGCTAAGCAAATCTGTACGCTTTTTAATAAAATCAGCGCACCCATTTTTAGACTGATAGGCTGAGTGGTCGAGCATTTATGGTCAGAACAATTGAAGACCAGTAGCGTCCATTTAGGTAGTCTAGTGTCCTATTCGGTTATTCATCTCGCAAATTATCTTATAATTATACCTACGAAAGTAAACAAATGCCTCTGTCGTATGTGCACAAAAGTAAACCAGAAGATCGATTTCGTAGCAACGACTAATGAAACAAGGAAATTCCTTAAATTTGCTTCACCTGGTGGACAGAACGCAACTATTTCGAGCGTTCATTCATCGCGAAGGGGCGCTTTAAATTATGTCCGATATTAAAGCGCCAAAGCCAACGAACTGGCAGACGCTTTTCTATGTAGAGAATGTACCAGACCTCGTGGAACGACAGCTACGAAGACACTAGATACAAATTCCGCACAGGCCAGCAACTTCTTCGCGCACCTAGCTTGTACACCCAAAGAACAAGGTTGGCTATTCCAATAGAAAGGAAGTCGTCTATAAAATACCGTGTAACAGTTGTAATGCAGTTTATGGCTGTCAAGCCAAAAGAGTTCTATCTATCAGCATACATGATACCCAGGTGGTTATGAAGAGACGAACCATCTATCGGAGGTTGTCGTGCACACACTGGACACAGGGTACACATTTGCATAGGAGCAAATGCAAATAATTGGCGCCTGCCCAACTAGTAACGGCTGCTAATTCTTGGAAGTAATGCACTCAAGCGAGACATGCACCAACAGGCATATCAATTTGGATATCAACTACGAATCCCTCAAGACCAGATGGATGCCAAAACAGCCATGCTGATGACAGCTAGTTTCTCCACTGACCACATAATTAAATGGGGGTGACAATCATCTTCCCACTCTCTGTCCCACCATAGAATCTTGTATTGGTCATCGTTTGCAGTTGACTGGTGACGCACGATTCTCCTTTGTCTGACGACGAGCTGGGAAAGCAGACTCAAAAATTTCTCAATAAGTATTATTCCTTCCCAAAGGGCTTCATTTTTAAGAAAATATTCAACATTATCGACCAAAGAATTTGGAAGAAACATGCACCTTCATCGTAACCTGAGAAGTGCTGGTGTTAGCCTTTCGTCTAACATTAAATGAGTCAGGATTAAATTAATATCAATTATAGTCCTGTATTCTCTCTTCGGACAGAAATTTTTACTGACAAAACAGGGCTGCAAAAACATAAGCATTAAAAATGGCCATAGTTAAATCCACACACGATAGTATTCGGGATATCGGTTGAGCTCCTTTCTACTCGACTATCGACCGCATTTATTCTATTTAAATTTAATATCTGTAATAAATATGTCACAGTTACTGAGAGGACATATCAAAATGTTCAACGATTATGCTCATTTCCCAATAAATTATATTTTCACGCCTCTTTTTCGAACACTAAATGCATTTTAATTTTCAAAATGTTTGAAATTATGAAAAGGCTTGAGGTAGTTAGCAAAACATTCAAGAAACGTCAACTTTTCAAGAAAATCCCCGTAACGCACAAGCCATCCATTTCATTCAAACGGTAGCCATACCAAATTACATGAATCCACGAATTGACTGGTAGTTAAGATGTGTGCAAAAGGTTATGGACAGCGCCCACAATCGCAAAGTTCACCAGTTGTCTCTTGCTCTCCTTTCAGCCCCGCCCACGGACGCCGACCGACGACGGAGCATGGGTAGTGCCTTTCAGTCGTTGACTGACTGGTTACCCCTCTCAGGAGGGTGTTGGCCCAGGCTTCATGCAGGGCTGCTCTCACCCTTCTGAGATCCAATGGTCTGTATGCACATGCAATGCCAGTCTTCAGCCAACCACGGTCCCTGCGGCCTGGAAGGTGCTGACACTTTCTCTCACTTCTGATTCCCTGTTGGTGATTGCGTTCGCGCTCCCGCTGGGTTACAGGCCCCACTGCGGGTGCCCGAAAAGCTAGGCGGTCACTACGCGGTGGTAGAGAGAGTGAAAACGACCTCGGCGCGTTTCTTCCCTCACTACAATAAATCTGAATGCGTCTGAATCTATCACGGTGCGCTAAAAGGCGTGGCTTGGAGGGTCTGCCAACTGACGGGAAAACTCGGGCTCCCACGTAGCTGCTCCTTCTGTACGCGTGCATCTGTTTGCGTACGGGAGGAGAGGGAGGACTGAGAGTCAGGCTGCAATGGCTGCCTCTTAATGTGGCCTTTATGGCGCTCCCGCGCAGCTCGGGAGCAGACCTAGCGGGATGGCTGTCAAGTGTGCGCGTGCTGAGTGTTTATCGCGCCAGCCATCTACACCCTCCCTCATCCCCGGTCTTATTGACTTTGTCTTTACACCGGATACGGAGATGGGAGTGGCGAGCGAGTGGGTGGATACTGCGCGAGTCTGCCTACACTCCTGTTTTCTCTCGTGCCAGTTCTCTGCGCTACTCCCGCTTGCTGTCGCTTTCGTGTTGCTTGCCCAGCTTGCTTCAGCGTTTGCTGCGGCATGTTGGAGCGCGTGGTGCCCATCGTCGAAATCGACGGGGAACTGTCGTGTGTGAGTGTGTAACTTTCTGGCTAACTTTAGCCGCACAAAATGCAGGAAAGTAAATAACCAGAGCAGGAACTTTAAAGGTAAAAATAAGTTCACACATTTCGTTTTTTTAATGTTTAATCGATGAGCATTTCAAAAGACGATTTTTTTAGTGCTTTGTGCTTTGAAATTGTTATGCACAATGTAAAGTTCTAAATCACGATGTGCATCTTCGCACGGATTTGATTTCTCTTGATAGGCGTAAATTATCGCAGCAGGATTTGAGTTTGAGCTGTTTTTAAAATAAACAGTTTTCCTGTATCAAATAAACAAGCGTTGGCTATTGTCAAAAAACAGTTTCCTAGGAGTCCATGCTAGGGGCAAAATACCTGTTCTGATAGATGAGCGACAGCGCTATCTCAAAACATTATGATGTTCAGTTTGTATGCAAAGTGTTGAGGTTGTTCAGATAGTTAGGAGTAATTTAAAATCTGAGCGAGGCAAGGACGAGGAGACAAGCAGAATTTAATGTCGTCTCGAAATTGCATGAAGTCATTAACTCCTGTCAGTCTCGTGGTCTTTATCTTGTTCAAATCTCTTTCCGGAAAAACAATGGTTCAATTTTCTGAAACGTTAAATCATTGAAATTCCTAATATTTTAGCGAGCAACGAAATTAAGGTAAAAGAATAGGCAAATCTTACAGCGAGAAAGTCGACATTTTTTTCCGAACGATAGAGTATTTAAAGTGTTGGTAGTAGCGATAACAACATACCTTGCACATTAGTCACTAAGAACACAAATACGGCATGAATAACTAGAAATTTGGCCGTGCCGTGAGTCGCCGACATGAATTGCAGTAGCTTTGTGCAATGAGACGATACTAATGAATAAATTCAATAAATGGGCGCTAGTACAGTATGAGCAAGTATTGCAAAAAATACGATTCCCAGTTGGTAGGTCAAAGGCATGTGCCTATGCCTATAGACCTTGAATATACTAACCTATATCGAGAACAGAAATTAATTTTTAAGGCAATTAAACAGTTGAACCTTCAAAACTGGTTTATTAACGAGAAAGCCAACAAGCAGAGCTGGATAACCCACAGATGAGCCGGACCTCTAGCAGCTGTGTTAAGCAGCGGCAGAATACCGGCGAAACACGTGTCTGGGACTTTAAGCTGGAACCTGTACTGTCAGTACGGTTCATTAGAACATCAAAAGAAGGATCGCAGGAGAGGTCTATTGTTAGGAAGGCCCAGCACGTGAGTCATCACTAGGGCCATTTTGAAGTCATTTAAACAAAGAAAACCCACATGCCAGCCGTCGCAGGCAGAACGGGCGAAGAGGGCGACCTTCACGGGCCGACACCAGGTGAGGACGCAAGGTTATGAGTGCGCATGACACAGCCGCCGGACTGTCACATTGAGGTCGCCGCAGGATGGCTGCCTGCATGGGCCACTGGTGGAATACCAATAGGGAACAAAGACTGCTGGCCATTAAAAAGCGAGGCTGCGAGCACTAAGTAATTTTGTTGCTGGCGACACGAGACTCTGTTGCCGAGACCTGCTGCTGTCGAGACGAGGCCGACGAGCTGCAGACAAGACCGAGCTGCACAGAATGACAAGCTGCCCGACACACATAAGGCAAAGTTGATGTACAAGCAGAAACAGTTATAGTAACCTCTCCTCTGCTATCCTGTCTGCCTTCCTTTGCTAACATACAACTGGGGGATATAGCCAGTGTCGACGCAGGCACACACAAGGTTATAACACCTATTATGTGTCTGAACTTTCGGGTAATTGTTTAATCTCCTTATCCTCAGAGTCTGGCTCACAGCTGCTATTTGCCTCCTGCGTAGCCTGCGGAAATCTACTGTCAGCTCGCGTTGAACCAGCATCCCACCGTGACTTGTGCCGCTACCACCGCTCCGTTGACCGCCTGTGTCGTTTTCGCCCTCGCCGGGAAAACCACATCGATTTGAAGTGAATGCTATACTGTGAAACACTGTATACTGGTCATGTCTCGTTCTAAGTGTCGACAAAGATGTGGATTAAATGACATCCACTGGCAGAGGATTCTATGCTGCAATTTATCTGCGGACGAAGAAGGACTGTAAAGTGACCATCTTCGTATACACCCCCGCCCCCGTTTAAAAATGCGTTTCCTGGATGCCCTCCAAAAGAATTCTCGTATGAAACTCAGTCCTCGGATCTTTTCGGCCTGCTTAACGTCCTCACAAATTGATTCTTCATTCCATAGGGAAAACTGTATTATGTAGTCCCACTCATATACCCCTAGTCGCAGCATTTTGTCCTATAAAAACGGTAGCTATAGGGGTTTTGTGGGTGGGGAAATAGAATAGGCAGTGAAGGAAATTGGTAGAAATAAATGTACAGTGGAAAAATGCAGTGGAAGTTGTTTCCGGCGGCTGCTGGGAGTAAGTTGTTCTGCATGTAATTTCCAGGTGTGCGCGGGACTTCACACCGCACTCTTCATTAATCGAACTTTACAATGGTAAGTCGGACTTCAGGTAAGTTGAAGAAGACGACCTCCTACAACCATTTCCATTTTTCAGGACATTCAAGAAATCTGCAATTTTATAGTCGAGTTTCCCCGCAATAGGTTAAACGATCATATAGATTAGGAAAATCTACAGACACAACTCAACAACACTTCCAAATACTATAAAATAAAAATGGATATAGCGGTTATTAAAGTATATTTCGCCGCTTTTCCTAAGTTCCCACTCACAAAACCTTATAAACACCGCCTTCGTAGGACAACATGCTTATGCAGGCTTAATAGCAATTGTGACCATATACTATGCATACCTGAGTCAAATAAGTAGGTATGAAATAGTAATAAAATTCGGTATATGGTACTGAAACCGAAAGAAACCAAGCAAGAATTTGCTAAACTTACTTACATTCGTACTTAACTAACATTTTCTGCCCAAGGAGCCATCGATTAATAGCCAATACTTTACACTTCCAGGCCAATACTGTGGCCGAAAATTTGTCAAGTATAAAACGTCTGAGAACAGCTAATAATTGCCTTTTTTATTTTGCGAATTACTGGAAATGATAACTCGACATACAAGCATTCAGAAGTCAAGCTAGGCAAACGCACGTTTTGGATTAATTCATCATTAGGCAAAGACTATAATACAAAAGGAGGGTAGCGGGAACAAAAATTTAAGCAGTCAATCGCCAGTATTTAGGGGGAAGAGTGTGGGAATGTTGAGAGATCAAAGAGAAGGGGGGAGGAGGGACGAGCCCTACAATTAATTCATGTCACCCGGCCGTCTCGTCGCCGCTTCGTGGCGTCTAGACACCAGTTATCACTGTCTCATCACCGCCCGATGAGGAATTAATCGAAAACGTTTATTCGCCTACCTACACTATCCTAGCTGAAGGGGGAACTCAACCTTAATTTCAGTTATCAGCGGCTGGGCTCCAACCCAGGACAAAGATCTCCTGTAGGTGCGTGTAGTTGAGGTCCAAGGTCCTCAACATGAAAACTGACGATTACTTGATTGATGCACGGATTAAGTCTTAGCTATGGGTGAAGGAGAGGAAACTGTCAATTCACGTATTCATTTCCTAACAAAGTCAGCGGTATTGTAGTGACTAGCACCACACGAAGCGCACTTGTGAACGCTTGTCGTGACTAACTCCAGTCGAACGCACACTTCTGAACGTCTGCTGTTTCCGGCCTCTGGAACAGGCAATTATGGACCGACTCACACAGGACCACATGTGGCGGCTGTCGAGCAGACATCACTTCAGACGAGACACTGTGATCGGCGGTTGCTCGCTCGTCTGACAACTAATTTTCTCTTGCCTATTTTCCAATACCTTCTGCACAGAATAAACCGTTTCTTCCACTCTGGCCTTCTATGAGACCTCTTCTTCTAAGGAGCCGGGCCCGCAGATCGCAGTTGCCAGGGTTTAACATACTTAACCCCCTGCGATAGTATCAGCGCAAACATGAAACTGATTGGTAGCTGCTGATGTACTGCTGATGTACACAAAACGGCATCAGTCGAAATGGACTAAGGCAGTGCTGCCTCATCTTCCCGATGGAGGACAACCAGGAAATTCGCTAAAGCGGAGACGGTCGCCGACGCTATCACCGACCTAGCATCTCCCAAATGGTGAGCTATTCCTCTTGTTGCTTAAACTGCAGGCATTATTTCTACCCCCGCCCCTTATTTGTACTTAGACGGGGAAAAGAAGCAAGCAGAGACCCAACAAGCAGCTGAGCGCACTTCTAGTTTTCTCCAAACGACAACGCACGCAGGTAGGCCCTAGACTGTACTTTTATTCATAGTATGGTAGCTTAGAAATACAAAAGAAAAAGCACACACACACAAATACACACGCCATCTAACAGCAGTAGCAGCAGCAAAAAACGCAAAGGCAAAAAGCAAGCTTTGGAAAATCGGACGCACAAAAGGTCCTTCCAAAAGCAGAGAAAAAAAGATAACTAAGGCACAGCCTATTACATAACACAGGTTTGGAGAAGGCGAAGAAGCAGAACGGACAGCAGCTCTGATTAACTGGCGGAATGCATGGGCGAGAGGCGAGGGGAAGGAGAATGAAAAAAAGGAGAGCGGGAATAAAGCACACAGCAGCAAATCAAACAGAGCCAAGAGGGGCGGTGGGGGGGAGGGAGATGCGACCTTGCGAAGAACAAACACAAGATGCAAAATCCGTGTATAAAAGTGCAAACGGTTGGGGTTAGAGAGAGAGAGAGAGAGAGGAGAGAGAGAGAGAGTAGACTGACAGGCACAGAGGGGCGGAGGCCGCAAATGTCAGTCCGATTTGTAGCAGCCCTAAGGGGACAAGGCTTTGCCAACTTCTATTAGCACGAGACAGACATGCGAAATTTCCATTTCGTTTGTGGAGCAATTTAGAGAAATTCGAATGCTGGGCGGCGGAATGACGCGCTCCTGGTTTGGTTCGTGTCTGAAGGAAAAAAAGGAGATAAGTGCAGTTAGTAAGCAGTTTCGAAATACCAGAAGAAAATAGCCGATTCGACAAAAGACCCATCAAAAATATGTGTTTGTGATTTCTTTGTACAAAAGGAAACCAACTACACGTTCTCGTTTAAACTTGAATGCATATATATCGCGGGTACGTGTTTTTGTAGGATATTAGTTGGATGGCCTATGATGATACACAAAAGAACGAGGAGACCTGCTGGGATTTGAGTTGACCCAATTGTGAAAAACTCGAGGCGTTCGGCGGAATTTGAGCCCGCATAGTAGAGAAGGCCTTTATCGGAAGCCAACGCTACAAACGCCCCACCTCGCGCCATGAATTTAATAACATTTGGGTCGATTTTACCCGCCCAACTTCATCGCTCGTATGAAAAATACACTTATAAGGAACAGCAAGTTGGCTGCCCAAGCAGGATTTCATATGCAATCATCTAGAATTCACCAGAATGACTACTACGCTGACTTAATTATTAGGAGTTTTGGCAGATTTGTTTAATTTCAGTTGACCCAACTGTGAAACGTCGAGGCGTTCGGCGGGATTTGAATCCGCATAGTAGAGAAGGCTTTTACTAGAAGCCAAGGCTCGAACCACTTGAGCTATAATTGGGTCAACTCAAATTGAGCAAATCTCCCAAACTTCCTACTGGGATTCGGCGGCTGCGCGTATTTTTGGCCATATTAAGGCTGATTGTTAGCGACGTAAACTAACACATACAAGTGTGACCTCCGTAACGTTCACGGCTGGGCCTGTCTTCGACTTTACGGTGTGCGGATGTTCGCACGTGTATAGATGCAAACAATGACCAGCCACGCAAACCTTGTATGCAACATATTTTTTGAGTAACAATGTACAGTTGAACCTCGGTTAGAGAGTTTAATCCGCTCCGCCACCCAGCTCATCACGTGTAACACTCGTCTTGCGAAACGTAGCCAATCAACTTGCATCAGCTCCCTGATTGGCAGCAGGCAACCGAGAGCCCACGGCCTGGGAGCAAGACTCAACGGCGGACACAGGCACACGTACACATGCACTGGCAGCTCTTTGTGCGAACAGAAGCTCGCCAATCAAAACAAGTTTTCTGCGAGTGGCACACAGGTTACCTTGAATGCTCGTAAATGGGGCTGCCCTTTTCACCCGAGCCGCCACTGTATAAATGGATAAGTCCTAGGGAGGGGAAGAACCCTAGTTAATGAGCTCATCCAAGTATTGCAATTCAACTGCCAGATGATTTGTTTTAAAGCACTATCAAGCATTAGTCTACCAGAAAGCTTTGAACCAGGTGTCTACAGGCCGCATCTTGAATATGCACCTGGAGACGGAAATGGCGATCACGCTGCTCCTCGGTTCTGCAGGTACTTCCCTATCCACACGACTACCAGCAAGGCTGCAGATTAAGCCTGGAGGCATGACGAGACGCGCTCGTCTCCTAACCTGATTGATGAACACCCCTCTAGCACGGTTAATCTTCCCAAGCACAATCGACAGAACAGAGCATGTGGCTCAATGGGAGAGCGCTGGACCAAGTAAGGTTCGATGATCAAAGAACGCACGTTCGGACCTCAGGTGCCCTAGTGTTTTGCATGGCCGGCTGACGACAGCTTTTAAGTCAGAAATAGTCAGTTGGACTTCCCTTGTCCCTTGGCCGTATCATTTTCAGGGAAAGTGGTTTTTTACCATACTCTCAACATACGCACTAGCAACAAAACTACGATACGTATCCATAGATTTTTCAGTTGCTGTATGACGCGACGTCGAACGGGTTCAGCCGAGCGTTCTATAAGCTGGGCTTGGGTATATGAATTCCGTACAAATGTCCAGCTAGTGAGTTCGGGTGTTATTGTGGACATGCCTTAGATTTAAGCGTAACGGAAAATTCTGAAGCACTGAGGTTACAGGACAGCACATGAACTAGCTAAAAGCCTAGACGTGTTTGACCAACAGCAGGATATTGGCTGTTAGCTAGTACCTGTGACGCTAGTATGATATATTCTGTAATCTCACTACACACTTATGGTTGCCTGTCGGCAGTTTAGTTAAAAGTGCGCAGTCATCCAGTTGTGGTTGATGGAGTTCGGTCCAAATATTTATAACGACTTTCGGTTTGCATTAATAAACCTTAATTCGCACTGATTTATTCCTAGTTGGCGATAAATTTCTGAGGAAATTAAAAAGCGGCAATCCTTAATTAATGCATTTGCCAAAACATTGGCTTCTGATAGGAAAAGTCTGCTGGTGTCAGCAAAAAGCTAACTGGTTGACTCCTCACACCATATTGTTTGACAACTATAGTCGATTAATTTTTTTCTAACTTTGAAAAAAACGGCACTCGCGTCTGGAAACTGTCATTTTTGTGAAAAAAACAATGATAGAATACTAAACCTACTGATGGGATTGTTCAGCAACGCGTAGTGCGTCTGACCATTGTGCTTTCGGTAATCAACAGGTCTGACTGGGGTTTTGTGCAATATATTAGCTGTATAAATTCTTCCTTCGAACGAAATTAGGTTTTACAACATCTTGCACCGAAAACAGCATCGTTTTGTGAGCTTATTACATCCACCTAGTCCCTCGGTTCTTTTTTTCGACAAAAACCAATCCTTTTCAGTTCTTTAATGTGGCTATTTTCTTGTAGAGAGCCTCTAGTCTCTCATGACAGACTTCAGCTTAACTAACCTATGAACACGTGTGACTTTACACTCAAACAGAGTAAGCCAGTAAGCTGAAAGATAACTCAGGACAGGAGGGACCATTGTGCACTTCTAGTAAAGCCGCAAACGAAATTCCGTTTCCGATGCATTACGCGGTTGTTTAAAATCCGCCACATGAAAGGACTCAGCAATAAAAATCGAAGCCGCGCATACCAGACGCAGACCTCGCAAGAAAGGCACAAAGGACCCCTTGAAGAGATGCTCGTAATCAAGTATTCAAAAACCAGTGAGTGAGCAGTGAGTGACTGCATAAGTGGATTAGACTGCGAAACCACAATTTTCGCCGACGATTTAAAACTCTGAAAGGTCATTCGTAGCGAAGACGACGAAGCACATCTGCAGGCAGATTTGCACCGACTCGAGCAATGGTCAAACGAGTGGTTCCTGCCATTTAATGTCGCCAAATGCAACATAATGCGTTTCAGTAGTACTAACACTTCGTATCGGAGGGTTTACAACCTAAATAGCACACCGCTGCCAGGAGTAGAGGCCCAGAACGATCTGGGGGTGTGGTTCACTCCCTCACTTAAGCCATCACTCCACAGCCGGAAGGTGGCCAAATCCGCAATGTCGAGCTTGTATCTAATCAAGCGCGCCTTTGTTAAGTTTGATTAAGTTGTCTTTGGCAAGGTCTTCGGTGCGTTTGTGTGACCGCAACTGGAATTTGCCATTCAAGCCTGGAAATCTTGGACAGTCAAAGACAAAAAAAAACCCTTAAAAGGGTACAACGACGGGCAACTAAGTTAGTGCGAGGCCAAGCGTACTTACCTTACGAGACACGACTGACCAATCTTGACTTATTTCCTCTGGATTACAGACAGCTGCGCGGTGACCTGATACGGGCATTTCGCATGCTGCGGGATCAAAATTGTTGCCTAGCATCCAACGATTTCTTTGAGCTGGCCACTACTACTAGATTGCGCGGACACCCTCTCAAACTACGTGTGACTGGGGCAAGATTGAACACACGAAAATTCTTCTTCTCTAAGAGGGTAATCCAGGCATG
The DNA here is from genome assembly GCA_036362985.1 of Ligula intestinalis. Classification (NCBI taxonomy): domain Eukaryota; kingdom Metazoa; phylum Platyhelminthes; class Cestoda; order Diphyllobothriidea; family Diphyllobothriidae; genus Ligula; species Ligula intestinalis. The sequence goes on from JAYGXS010000004.1 coordinate 29,261,662, forward strand.
GAATGCTCTACCCGCATACATTGTCATGTCCCCATCTGCGGACACGTTTAAGATGCAGTTGGATTAGCATAGAAAAAGACATTATCTGTAATGAAGCGAGCTAATTATATTACAGTCTAACTTTTTTGTTTAAAAGCATACTGCTCGCTACTTATCAGTAATATGTTTGTTTAGAATAACTGATTGCGAGTTTCATCCTCTGGTTCGCATGGGCATACGATGGGCGCATCTCCAAAACCGTGACCACCGCAGTCATCGCCCCTTGTGACCATTAGGATATTGAACAACCGCGATGGCCTCCCTCTGACATGATCCAACCACTTTTAGCAGCAGGACATTCGACTTACATGTTCCCTTCCCCCCCCCCACGGGCGACATTTTTTCTCTTTAAAATCCCACAAATGGCATTCAAGACTTATGAATGATGCCTAAGGAGTTTTTTTACCGTCTACCCCCTACCGCAGTTCCATTACTGGCAACGCCACATGCTCTGCGTGACAGATATGTAGAAAGAGGGAGTTCAAAGGTATTTAACTATATTTCCCTAATAAAACTGAACTGAACTGCCCTGGTCGCTGCACCTGCTGTCAGATATGAAGGTCAAGTAAGCTAGATGAAACTCGAGAACCCAAACACGAAGAAATGATTTGATTGATTTTAAAGTGTTGCAAAGTACAGTTAGCTACCGTCATACGCAGAAAACGGAGGCTGTAAAGCTAAACCACTAAGGCAGAGCCCTGTTTCTGACACATACGTTAGTAAGTTGCACCAGAGGCCCAAAAGGCAGAACTATTTATCACGAAACCACACCCATTAAGATACGTTTGTTGGAGAGAGCGATTGTCACAGTTCACTGTAGAGCAATGTTTTCGCCAAATAATTTGATGCACGGGAAACTCCACGCGGACGGAAATTTCCAAAAAGAAACATACCGAGCGACGGTCAGCAGAACGGGGGTGTTGAGGGTGCTGGGAACGGCTCCAGACGTGTTGGCTGACACCACAAATCGGGGCGGCAGACTTGAGGCCAGGTCGACGGCCTCCTCGAGACGGTCAAGGGTGTTGTCGCGCAGCAGTCGAATGTGTTTCACGGGGCTGTCTGGGTGGCCCTCCACGCTCCAGTAGAGCGCAACCTTATCGGTAGGGGTGGTGAGTTTTGTGTGGAGCAGGCAACTGAGTTCACGCAGACGGCGCTGCCTGGTACCCTTTTCCTCCTGTAGACGCTGAACGGCTTTGTCGGCGGCAGCAGCAAGCAGGGGCGGCAGAGAAGCGGAGAAGCAGTAGCCCTGACCCGAGAGACGCTGGTGATCAACCACGTAGTGTGTGCCGGCACAGAAACCACCACACAAGCCGAGAGCTGTCTCCAGCGAGCCTATACACAAGAGAAGAGAGGGTGACAGGGTTGAACACGTCAATTAATGTAACTGGTTGAGTCAAAATTGCATTATATGCTTTCGCAAGACTGCACAGATCAATCATTCATAATCAGGCGGTACCATCGACGAAGACCAGGAATATTATAGTACCAGTTGGGTTCATCCATTCATGACACAACCATGGAAGAGGAAGACCCAAGGTGGGGACTCAGGTACCCTAGTTACTGAGCATAAATTAAAACGCTCCAACATCGAACTGCGAGTTTACGTCCCACTGATCGTGTTCGGACATAACCCATGAAATAGAAGCGAAATTCACCAATGGAAAAAGGGCATGTGATCGCTGAAATTGTGGGTTCATACTCTAATCCATCTTTACAGTAGTAGTAGTAGTAGTAGTAGTAGTAGTAGTAGTAGTAGTAGTAGTAGTAGTAGTAGTAGTAGTAGTAGTAGTAGTAGTAGTAGTAGTAGTAGTAGTAGTAGTATTAGTAGATGTTTTGGATTAAAATAGAGTGGGGAAAGGGAAAAGATACAGGACAGCATACCTGATCTTCAGCGTCCTCTTTTTAACTAACATTTTCAGTTCAACGTAAGTATAAGGATTGGCCAACGCAAGAAGAACTAACTGCACGGGGGGAATAGAGCGCAAAATTTCTAAAATAGAGCAAGTTAAGTCATGAGTAACGCGTTTTACTACAGATGGGCAGCAGGAGCAGGCAAAGAAGGCTTTACTACAAGCAACACTCTGACCACTTGGGCTACGACGCCACAGTAGGAGCAATGAAATTAAGCTCACTTGGGTCGATTTACCCGCCCAGCCGATTGCAATTATGGAATCCACCAGTAAGGATACAGTAAGCTGACTGCCCAAGCAGGATTTCTTAAGCAATCTGTCTACAATCCAACAGATGACTAACAAAAACACTGCTGGCGTGGGTTCAAATCCCACCGAGTTTTTCAGACTTGGGTCAAATAAAGTACCAGTGTCACAGTCATGAAATAGTGATCCAAAATCTCTTGAACGGCATCCTCGCCGACATTTTGATACACATGGGAAGAAGACAATGCCAGGCAATTGCCTTTCTGGGATGCCCTCGTCACGCGAAAATCCAATGGGAAACTCAGCACCACGGTGTAAAGAAAGGCGACTAACACAACCCAGGTGCTCAGCTTCCACAACAGCCACCTAATGGCGCATAAACGCAGCTGAGTTAGAGCACTCTTTCAGAGAGTAAAAATACTGCAGTGAACCTTAGGGACGAATGCAAGAACTACGGCATCTTTGAGACTAACTGGGACTATCGCACCCAGGGGAGCAAATGAATAAGAGCCAACAACACTCCAGCACCCTCTTCCGTACATAAAAAAATGTGTCAGAAGCAACTGGACGTATCGCGGCAGAGCTCGGCGCGGGTATGGTGCATGGTCTGACAGCCATCATGCGTTTGCAGGTCATACAAATAAAAGACCGACTGGAAGTAGATGAGCAGTCTGGTATCGTTTAGCAAGTGCCATTTTGCGACTGTTTTCACACTTATACAGGACAGACAGGGCGACGACTTAGCTCGCGAATAATGGAGCACAGACGGGCAGTGCGGAAAGGCGACCCACTGTCACAGATCGCTACCCACACACTCTGGAAGAAGGCCACGAATTCGGCTTCACGGACAGGCAGATAATGGCACGCGCCAGTAATCAGACGGGCGAGAAATACTGGAGGCCTGGATCGCAGACTCCAACTCAATAAACAGGCACATGGATATACCGCCCTGCTACCTTTCCCTCCGTTTGCACGACCAAAAAGCAGGGCCCAGTTCGTAGTGAGACACGCACGCTGCCACGTCAAGGACGCACGCCACGGTGCCCAGGCTACATGCCATAAGGCCAAGGGCGCACGCAGAGACTATACGGAAGACGGCGTGAGCTTGGACTCAACCAATCACAAATGTTACGCCCTCCCATTTATTCGGAGCTGGACTATAAAACATACTGTTTCTGTCCTCTCAGTTTTTCTGACGATGGTCTCCTGTGCGAAGCCGAAAGCACAGCGATCGCGTCTTTGTCTTCTTTACAGTGATCAAAGGATTTAGCTACGCTTCCAAATGGGAAAAAAGCCTGGGTGGAGAGGAGATATGCGATCGCGTTCTCATGCACGCAGTGGCATGTTGGTCGAGTGTTTTTCGAGTGTTTATGCGACCAAGTGTGCAGTTTCCACACTCGAAAGAATCTCACTTAACCTGTGTGCATCTCTATTTACTAATTTATGATGCCTCCACAAATTGAGTCACATTTTGAAGAATGGAAAATTAGGTATTTCTCGCGCGTAGATCTTGATTTTAAACCTGCGCGTTGACGAGCACGCAATGGTGTCAAAACCGCTGACCGACCGGAACTTCGAGCATGCGATTTGCAGAGTAGTTCATGTAACTCATGATAATTCGTCAATTGTAAGCAACAAAGAGGATGGGCGGTGACTTGCAACGAGATAGGGGTCATGAAGACTGAAGAGAGTGACGTGGACGTAGTAGACGGTTCAACATTGAGCTACCGTCTACGCATGCCCACTGGCCGGTAACACACATGAACAAGAGTTCGCTAAACACCACTGATGATGGCTGCAGGAGGTTGGATTCAATACATCTTTAAACCGCCAGCTGGCAACCATCCAGAGCCTGAGCAGCTCCAAGGCACGTAAAACTCAGTACTAACAGGGAAGTAAAGGCTAGATCGGCTTCACTTTCTATCGTTTTCCTCAGCATCCAACACTGAAAAGTCCTGTCACCTGGGCATGAAATTGGACTCATGAGCTGACGCGCAGCGTCTGTGCTGATCTCTCAGATACCCACGAAGCCAACTCCAAAGGCTTCTGATATCTTGAAGGCAACCATTTAAGAAAACCATTGTGGACCCCCCCCCCCCTCAATCTGCTTCTTATCCACCACCTGCTCTCTGAACAAAACACACAGAAGAAGCAATCTGAAAAACAGCCTACAAAGGAAACGCTAGCTTTGAGAAGCTGCACCAGGGAGTACTTAAACAATTGGTACGCGACCGCTGGATTTCTTCGAACTTAAATTTTACTCACTATAAAGGCCGTGGGGTAAGAAACTGTTGATTCCAAAAATGCAGAAAGTATATTTCATCTGCGCTACAAATTCCCCTTCATACTGATGAGAAACAAGTGTTTGTCGTAAGCAACCGGCCTGTATGAATTTAAAAAAAATCCGAAAAAAACGACACTGTACTACGACTGCAGCTGGAACTTTTTTACAAAGAGCACCCTGGAGCACTCTGATGACGTGGTGTGCTCTTGGACTTGACAAACGCCATGCGCTGCGGGTAGCGGCTAGCGGCGTACTTAAGCACATTGCCAAACACAATTGCGCTCGTGAGCGTTGAAATTAAGCAAATTCAAAGGACTTCTCTTGGCCAACATCGTCATGGGCAAACTGGAAAAATTTCAACTCAGCAAGCAGATCCATGAGTTAAAACACTATGGCTGATATGCCGATGATATCTTCGCCATCGCCCCAGCAGATACTGATGTAAATGCGCTTCTACATACTGTTAATCAAGCACACCCCTCCATTAAGTTCACCTTGGAGGTGGAGACGGCAGGTTTGCTTCCTTTCTTGGATGTCCTCCTAAGTCGAAGACCTGACGGTAGCATCCGAAGGAGCGTTTACCGAAAGAAAACATGGTCCAGACAGTATACAAACTTTAACAGTTTTGTACCTATCCAACAGAAGCGTAACTTAGTCCGCTGCTTAATGAAAAGAGCCAGAAAAATCTGCTCAGCTGACACTATTGAAATGGAGCTCCAGAAACTCCAGGACGTGCTTCGAGAGAACGGATATCCGGAAAGATTCATCAAAAAGAATATGATGGAGAAGGGAACAAAGCCCACCACACCCACGGTGGAAACGAAGACGCTATTCCTCAAAGTCCCCTTTCAAGGGGATGCAGCAATCGAATTCTTAAGCAGACGCCTCAAGCAAGCCGTAGCACAAACCTTTCCAGCAGCGAAAATTCAGGTGTTATTTTCAACCAACCCGATATTGCACGGTGAGGGTAAGGATAAGCTGCCAACTCAGACCGCGTCTAAGTGTATCTACTCATTAACTTGCTCCTGTGGAGCTAGTTATATCGGTCGCACGAGTAGGCGCTTATCTAAAAGGATACGGGATGGCTAGCCAAAGGCGAGACCAAAAGCATAAACAGTTCTATCCTCGCACACATGGTTGACACCAGACATCGTGTGGACTCAAGCGAAGCCTTTAAAATAATTTACAAGGTCCCACCAAACTACCCAAAGTCCCTGGGTCAACGTCTGCTGGCCACAGCAAAAGCAACCGCAATCCGATTGAGGAAACCGGTTTTGTGTGCACAAAAGAATCTCGTGCAAGCCCCCAACTTGGCATGGCCAACGATTACCTAACTGGCTGCACATTTCCGCGCTCTGATTGGACCGTGCATGCAAAGAAAGACAAACTATCGATTTTTAGATTTAAACCTCCTGTGTTTGGCCTGATTAGAAGTTACTGAAAGCGTTCGCTCGCCACAATTGTGTTCAAAATTCAAAGGAGTACAAGCCGCCATATCCGGTAGAAGACAGCAGCGCTACCCAAATCGAGAGTTCTCTGCTAAATAGCTGGTGATCGACGCGTCAATGAATAAAAACAAAGCTCGCAAGGCACACTGAGAAAGTCAATTAGGTGCAGACACTTCTTTGCCTTCAAAGTTTTAGGCATACGAACGAAGGGAACCGCAAATCCAACCTATATTAGCTGGACTCCAGAAGGTTATAGGATGAGAAAACAGGTGTAGTGAGTTCTTATCATGCTTTCTTATGACTATAAAGTTTAATACGGTATAGTGTCACGTAAAGGGTGTTGAATGACGAATTAAAGGCAGTTGGAGCTTTGAACGGCCGTTCAAGATATAAATCGTTCGGAAGCTGCGAGGTGCCTGGAGTTGTCAACCAACAAACACCTTTGTGCAAGACGCCCATAGGTTTGACGGTCTATTTTTGATGGAATGGGAGCAAGGAACAAACAGGTAAAGATACGGGGCAGACATAAGTCGAAATGAGATCCGCTCAACAGAGTACTAATACTATCGGCATTGAACCCTCTTTATTGCAGAGGGTAAAGTGAAATGAATAACGTCGAGGCTCCTACCCAGAAAGAACGGTTTACTACCGAATGGTGAAGATGAGAGTAACCAGGAATTTGGCGAAGAGAAGTTAGCACTTTGTGGTATTTTTTTCGGGACCACGATAAGGTGCGGGGGTGGATCGCAACACTGTGTAAATAATACATTTCACCCCCGCATATTCGCAGTTCCGTATGGGCGGCATTTTTCTGCGGAGCATACGAAAAATATTCATTAATTAGTTTCGTGAATAAGTTGGGTGTTGGTGATAAAATGATTGACTCAAGTGCAAATATTAATATAGAATGTGCCTGCCTGCCTGCGTTCCTAAATATAAGGGTAACTTAACTAGTTTTCACCATGGTAACAGTAACAATTGTCGGTGTGCTCATGTGCAGCTGTAGCAACTTAACGTGAAAGATTATGCGGAGACTAGCCGGAAGGCGGTATCTGCAGGCAAACAACACAAAGCAATACAGAACCTCAGCTGGGCTTGTTAAAACTGTGAAACTTAGTTGGTTTGGCTAGTTCCAAACGCGGAGTGGAAAGCAAGCGCCGCAGACTACATTAGTTCAACTAGCAGAGGCTTGTTCACCGGGATCGGAGAAAACATTCTAGAACGGTTCAAATATATGAAGAGCTTATTAAGAACTCAATCCTGGTCCCCCGGCGGACTGCAGCGATGGAACGCAGTGTTTGGGCAAGCGTGGAGAGATGAGACCATTCCTAATGACTGGGGCTCAGACATTCCTGTACCTGTCTACAAGAAGGGAGACCATACAGGACGCGATAATTATCGCGGCATAGGTCTTATCGACATTTCTGCGAATATTTTTCCGATTGTTCTTCTCAAGCGGTTCCAGTCTATGTGTGACTCTAGCAAGCAAGCCGGATTCCGCGCTGGGCATGGATGTGCGGACCAGATATGCATACTAAGACTGATCCTTAAATTCTTTCATAGCCACCAACAACCAACGGCCATCTGCTTCGTTGATTTAGGCGCTGCGTTCGAGTCCTTCAATCGTCGCAGATAATGGCGCTAGACAGTGTACCACCAAAACTCATTATCAAGACTTCTTACCGTTCCACCACCGCGCGGATTCTGGTCCATAACAACCTGTCAGAATCATTCGCTAACCGATCTGGCGTTCGAGAAGGCTGTGTTCTGTCACCCATTCTTTTCAACTGCGTCCTTGACTGGATTCTTGGGAAGGCCCTGCGTGAAGAGGATGGTGTCGAGCTTGTACCCTAACGCCGGTTGACTTATCTCAACTACGCCAATTATATGGCTGTGCTAGTTTTAAGCTTTGGAGATTTACAGTCTGTAATGTCACGGATGAATGAGATCGCTGCGTCGGCTGGCTTATGCATAAAGATCGGGAAGACTAAGTTATTCTCGAGATGCAAGAGAATGCACCCCTGGGGGATTCATAGCCGTCAACTTGAAGAAGGAGAAAGCTTAAGATACTTCGGGGCGAAACTGCTACCGATTTGACATAATAAGGACCCCATTGTTTCCCGAATCGATGCTGGTTGCCGGGTTTTTTCAACCCTCCGAAAGCGCCTAGGGATCCGACGTGACGTCTCTATCACCACAAAGATCCGTGTGTGCCTTGCATCCGTCCGGTCAGTCCTCTTCTATGGGTGTGAATGATGGGCTTTGTGTGTGGAAGATGAGCGAAGACTGGAGAAATTTGATCACCACAATCTGCGAATTATCTATCGAGTGAAGTACACCGACTTTGTCTCAAATGAGACAGTCCGCACTCGCTGTGACAGTATCGCAGTGGTTCGTTGGCCTTCGATTTTCGGTCTCTGTCACCGAAAAAGAGAATGGAAGGAGCTTTCCAGATTCGCTGCCACCAATCGTCAGGCTGGAGGCCGACTTGATCAAGAATGATCACAGCTGAAACAGGTACAAGTACTTCAGTGAGCATATCACTTAACCTACAACACACTGCCGAGGCACCAGAAGTTATGCGCCGTGGTATGTAATCCCAACAGCCCCTTTCTCCCAACATGAAGATTCTCTAGCTGACCAATAGCTAATGAACTGCTCTGTCCAATTCGTTATGTCTATCCAGGTATCTTCTAAGTATGTAACTGTCTGAGCCTGACAAGTTTTGATAATATGTGTGCACCGAAACGTTTTCTGCATCAGCGGGAAGGAGCTTTGCCGAATTAAAAGTCAGGCGGTCAAGTACTAATGGATTGCTAGAAGATGTCGACAGTTTGCATCTCTGTACTTGCCGAAGGCCGGCAACCAAACGCAGGCACGATCTGATCTCAACGATGGCACTAACCGGGACTTAGGAAGGAGCGGCCGCTAATGTCTGATGTCTGCAGGAAGCTGACTTCAAATAGCTCGTATTCTCGCGTGCCAGTAGTCACACCGATATTTGATGGCATGCTTGGAACCCACCTAGATCTCATTTTAAAACACTGAATCCAACGTCAACACCAAGGTTGTCGGCACGATATGGCTCTGTGGCTTGTGACTGTGAGCTAAAAGGGAAGACTTTCCTCACGCTGACGCGACCTTGTTAAGCATCTCCTTATTGTTAAGATTACTCCGGGTAAACCACGAGTAATAGCCTTATTTTTGAAGCAAAGCAAACATAACTATAAAATGGGCGGAAGGCATTCAGTCTAATGCAAACAGGATAACTTTCGAACGTTTATCGTCCAATCATAGTCACGGTCGGTACATCAAACGCTCTCTCTCTTTCTCCTTACATTTCCACGGCCTTACAGACTTATATTAACAATAAAGCGATGATGCCTTTATGTGCTCGATAACTGTATGCGAACTCGTGGACTGAAGACACGTCTTGTCAGCAGTAGACGCCACTGTAACATGAAGATCATCAAGTAGGGCTGCGCAAAAAGATGCCAGTGACTTTACCCAAACCCGGTATTTGTCACTTGATTATTTTGAAAATTTCACATGTCTACAGTCATCATCAGGGTGACAGAGCCTTCTTATAAATCCAGATGCGGGCTACTCGGTGCGTCTACAGGTGACAAACTATGAGTCAGTCTTCATCCCGTGAAATTCAACAGCTACTACTTATGAGTAGTATAAACACGCCTGTCAATGCATTGGGTGTAATGTTCAAATAATTGCAGCGAAATGCTAAGGAACCTGTGTTTCAGTAAGATCGACACAGCTGCAAGACGCAACTTAGATCTGCGTCAGCCCTTTATGGCCCACACCGATCTCCATGCACTGTCTGGCGGATGAACCCCAGTTGTGCGTGAAACTTCCCGTGGAATACGACAGCTGTGGAGCAGGCCAAAACCACGCAGCAGTAACACCTCCGCGTGTGGCTGGTCACCTGTCTGGTAAACCGGTTACTGCCAGAACGGTTTAAGTCGTGGCAAGATAGTGCCGCGAAACTTTACGCATATGCATGACTTATGACGGATACGCTGGAATAGGAAGACCGGTATAGACGCTCGCAGGAAGTTGAGTGAGGGATCTCTAAATGTGCACGTCGTGCCATCTCCGTGTTGTTCATATACTGCATCAGTCTCAGATTTTAATTATGACTACTGTGTGGGCAGGAGTATAAAAATCCCCAGGAATTATTTTCCCACTAAATCGCAACGCCCAGTTACTAATTACTACAAGTGAAAAACGGTACTACTTCCAAAAAAATCTAACACGAGAAGGTACTGAAGTTGTACCGTATAACAAGGAGCCGCCTCTAGATGGGGCAGCGAAAAACTGTCATTGATAAGAACTCGGAGAGTAGTGTGATGATAGAAGGCCTTGATAGCAGGAACACGGTGTTTGTACAGTATACGCTACAGGAGCTCATGATGGATAGAAGAAAGCGTTGTAGCAGATTTTAAAAAACGGACAGCTGCTGGTAAAGTCGGCAGAATTCTGGGAGATGCCACAGTGTGTGTGTGTGTGCCTTGTCAGTAATTCGGTGTCTTACTGGGAACTCACGTTTACTTTGGGAGTAGTTTAGAGGCATTGTTAAAAAGATTTCCGTAGCAATGCAGATGAGACTTGCACTGCGTCAGTAAACTGGTGCTGCCTGCTTATTCGTCCTGAAGAGAACGCTAATGATGATGTCGAGTAAATTAATGTCTCCGGTGCTTGTATAATTACCTTATAAGACCAGCACGCCAGGATAGCAACAGAAAAATTTCGGTAGTGGCGTCACCGGTTACGAACACTCTGTCACTGTGCAGCCTCTGCACTCCATGACTTCTTCCGGGAAAAGGATCATAAAGCATCTCAGAGGCCGGAGAATAAGATTACCCCAGAAATGCAAGCAGTGAGTGATTGGATGTAAAGTTAGAAAGAGTGTTTGAAACGCCCAGGCCAACACACAAATTTACTCAAGATGTCGGTGGAAAGGTCGTTTTTACAACTTTCTTGTGGATTAGCAACCATAAGGACAAAGCCAAAGTTTCGTAATTCCTTTTGGTTCCGTTGCAGACAACCAAAAAACTAAATTTCGCTTTTAAACAAAAGGTGACGTTAAGTTGCCAGGAGATCGGGTAGGTGCGCTTTAGAGTCAAGGATTACGGCAGACGTATACAAGAACAACGGATAGTGAAACAAATTAGATTATTGAACGGTCAGTAAACTCCACGACAAGAATAACCAGGGAGGTATTAACTGGGTGCTGAACCGGAAGTTGCGGTTGTGTTATCACAAGTAAATGCAGTAAGCTTTTCCTTGAGAACTTCTGGTACGTCCCTGCTATCAGTTTCAGGAATTAAAATTGATTGGGGAGGCAACAGCCCAAGAAAGGTACGTTAGGCATTCACATGCTACAAGGAAAATAGTTTGGACACTCACCGACAATGCTAATCAGAAAATAGAGACACCGACTTCAAAGGTAATTAAGTTGCACATTCTACAACGCTAGAAAGGACTACCTAATGTGCACCTGCCAAAACAACAGTATTTCGAGAAAATCTAAATCAGTGCTTTTCCTAAGAGAAACCGCAAAATTTACTTTAGGGCAAAGCACAGTTGTAAGCGCTGAAGGCTGGGATGCAGAGTGAAGAAAGTCTAACAAAGGCTTCGGGCGCTAAAAAGCGAGTTTAATCAGACTGTCTTGTCCCGTAGACAGAAGTCCCATAGACATTTTAGACGCATACTCGACTAGTCTCGCCACTTTGGTGGATACATTTCCGAAGTATTACGAATACACCGACGAAGGCGTGCATTTTGTCTTCTGATTCTAGATTGATGATCTCGACCTTTCAGACAATAAACTAACGCTCAGTCAACTTTTAATAAGCATTTGTCGCACATTTGTGCATCCTGGGATATCGTAGTGGAAAAATCAATCAAAGTAGCAGAAGCACGCACATTACTTGTAACTTTTTTCCTAGTCACGACAACAACCAAAGTCACAAGTAAAAGTTGACAAAAAGCAAATAACTGACAGCTGGGTACGCAAAAAGGATAATGGTTAACTTATTAAGTGCTTCGGTGAAATTTATTGTTCAGAAATGCTAGGCGGGAAAGAAAAATGAGTGGGTTATCTATTCGTAGATTTTAATTAAACTTTTCGTTCTAGACAATTAAACATGCGTTCCAATGTTAGTGCAGATGGAGCAAGACTTACCTGTCAAGATGTCGATCTGTTCGATGGGAATATCGTAGTATTCTGTGACACCGCGGCCTGTAGCACCCAGTACGCCGAAGGATATGGTTTCGTCCATTATGATGCGCACTTTGTGCTCATACTTCAGCTCAATGAGCCGAGGCAATTGACATATATCGCCATAATCTAGGTATAGACCCTCTACAGCAAAGAAACGTCTCGTCTGTTTGGCTCTCTTGGGGTCTCTAGCATCTTTTTCGGCTTGTTCAATCAGCAGTTTCTCCAAGTGCTTCATATCGTTATGACGGAAGAACTTTACTATGCTTCGAGACGCGATAAGGCCCTCGTGCACTGCCTGGCTGACGCCCTCGTCGGCGAAAATAATATCATTGCGTTTGGCGTATGCGGGGATCGCACTGGCAATGGTTGAAAAACCGTAAGAGTAAACGGCCACTTCTTCCACTTTAAGGAATGCCTGCAGAGTTGCCTCAAGATTCAAATGAACATCAAAGGTGCCGTAAAAGCCACGTGGGCCACAAGCTCCAAGACCGTATTTGCGAAGGGCCTGAATAGCAACTGCATTCACGTCTTTGTTTCCAATTAAGTCTAGAAAGTTGAGGGTGGCGACATTTAGGTGGGGCGGACCGGCTTGACCCGTTTTCTCATCCTCGAATTGTACGTACCTACAAACGTGAGAAAAAAGGCCTCAAATATGATGAGTAAGGAGCAAACCAACGTAAAAATTAGATATACGATACATGGAGCAGGGTTCACACATCTTAACAAACCGTGGCCAGGAAAGGAGATAACGAAATCCCAACACATCTCGTCAAATAGCACAGCGGAGCATAAACAGGGATGAGCTCACCGGTTTTCGGTTTTTACCATGCAAAAGTCAAAATCTAAGGTGCTGCAATACGTAATTTTTCACCAAGTATCTTACGTAAAAAAATATGCAGTTATGCGACACCAGGTTGGTTGAAACATCTTCTGTACATTTAAAGGCGTTCTGTATTTTTATAACGAATGAGGTCCTCCGAGTGGTTAAAACCCTAAAATTCCCTTGAAACTTGCAAGGCTAAGTGGATTCTGGCTCCTACTGATCAATCACTAGACATTCGAAAAGCAACGTAGTGATTTAGTAACTAGCGAACAGAATATAAGCCGATTTACGTTCACGTTGCATGATGACATCTAGGCTTGAAAGGTTACAACAGTTTAACAACAGATTAAACGTCAACAAGGAGCAGAATAAAGCAGTATCTTATACGCGGATCAAAGTATTAAATGTTAATCGTGAAGATCTGCTTTACACAAGCAATGCTTCTGGAGCCGATAAAAGAAAGTGCATTCATATCAGTCGTGACTAATGTCGTCAATGAGAAATCTATAAGTAGGGAAATTCCTGTATCCCGCTTAGCGATGTGGCTGACACAAATGTCCACTTTATCAGGGATTATTGGGACTGGCGACAGACTACGGTCGCTCATCTGTGCGTAAGAGGCTACGAATTTACCACTTAGAACTGCCGTTCTATGAGTAAAGTACTGACGAGACATAGTACTAAGTGGGTAAAATCCCATGAGTTCCTGAGATTGAAAACTAAAAAGTACTCAAAAGAACTACCATAAGAGCTTGTGATGCGAATGTAGTCCACATCAGAAACCCCCCAAATTAGACATGTGGATTGAATGCATTCACGATAAAGAATCCCCAAGTAAAGGCATTGTCTCACACCTGAAACCAGGACTCCCATCAACGTCAAGCCTTAGATCGGGAACAACACAATACCTACATGACAGCAAGAGACGATAAAGAGACAAAAAGGACTGTCGCAGTTGTGGCATAACAAGAAAACCCATGTAAGGGCACTGGAACCGCCGATCTCAAAGTGAAACCGCTTGTGAAGCCCGATAACTAGCGCATTTTTCAAAATATTCTAACCCAGTTCGGCGTCCCTACCTAAGGATAACTGTTAGGTCTTTCGGCCTAAGATCGACTGCTAAAGTGATTGCTAAAAACACTTGAGGAAAAAAGGCATAACATTGTTAGGGATCATTAACGGACACTCAGCAGGAAATACCTGTCAGACGGTTTATACCCATCTCAACTCTTATTCGAGCAAACTTCCTGAGAGCCCCCGTAGACCACTAAATCCCAGTCACAAAAGCGGTTTACTCTGTATTCTAATACACTTATAAAAGGCGAAAAACATGGAAAAGCAACTACTAAATAAAAGTATTCTAATGCGCTGAAAAGTTAAATTTAAACGCAGGAAGCGAAGCTCACTGTATTAGAAAAGCATATCGGGGCTGATTTTTATAAGCCATATTCGATTTCACTGGATGTGCCCTCTCGCTATATAAAAGTACCGTTTTATGTTGCATGCATTTTCAGATGAAAAAAAGTATCTACATTCACCCCAAGGATAAATCGACTGTAAAATTTGGTGTTAACACCTGCTGTCCACACAACAACAAAATTTGATAATAAAATACAGTGCATGCATGTGCTAGTTAGTTTTCTATGTTGTCAAGATTATGTCTAGCCTTCAAAAGCTACAAAGGAAGCAAAGTCGTATTTTGCCTTAAATGCATCCTTATTTCAATAAATGCTCCCTTCTAAATCAGACGTCGCGCCGACGGAATTTGAGGGCGCATCTAAGGCGTAGTCACATGGGAATGTATATTAATCAGACAACTCCTAATGGATAAACAGTAACTCGAGAAAAGAAGTGTGTTCCCACCATGGACGCACTTTCCTAGAACACCAACAGCGTTACGATGGTAACGTTCCATGACCTTTGCGGGAGGTGTCCATTTTTCGGGCACAAGAGGCTTTGGTTCCCACTCCTCAATAAGTCGTTGTTTCTCCGCTGCAGATAGTGCACATTTCTCACGAATATTATAGCTCCTTTTAAACAAAAGCCATATTATACCAGCGATCAACAGCAACTCAAAATAAACGTGATAGGCAGGAACACGCAGAGCGCTGTAGATTAATCGGGGCCATGTGTACTCCGAGAACGGATCCTCTAGAAAATTAACGATAAAGGGCGAGCAGCCTACCAATCCTTGACAGAAAACTCATGGTAATGAGGAACAATAATATAATTGAGGTTTAAGAAGCCAGAACGCAGTATAATCGAGCCACAAGAGAACTGTTCGACGGACAACTGGCTTTTGCCGATTACGCGTTCCGCCCACAAGACCAACGAAAGAAGCTGAAACAGAAACACCAAAATAGAAAACAATGTTCAGTCAACTTAAACACAAAATTTGAGCCTAATCAACCAATTGAACAGTAGCGCCTTAGACGGCGGGTTTAAATCCAAATATAATAGACCATGGGTCAAATTGACTTCGTCCCAATTTAAAAATCCACTTCTGTAATTGTGTCTAGAAGCCTGCACATTTCACCGAGCGCTGAGCCAGGTGTACAGGATGTAAGCTACATGATACGAAATAAACGGATGGTTCGATAAAAATGCCTTATACGCGATAGCACAAATACTGAAAACTAGTAATATAGAAGTGCAGTTAGACCGTCTGTTTGAATAAAGTCCATGGTGTGCCCCGAACCCTATGATACAGGGAAAATGCTCCTGGGTGGGCACTCAGATAACCGTATACGTAATGGTAAATTTCATTCGTGCAGTAGGTCGAGTAGGTACAACCGACCCAAGTGTGAATAAATTTAAAGCTTTGGTGTGCCTTCGAATGTCAATGGAAAAGCGTTGGGTGTACAAATGTAAAACCTGCTGTGTGGGTTCGAATGGCACTTAAGCCATGAATTTTCCATAACTTACTCAACTTAATTATTTTCGTCTGCCAGACCCCCCTAATATAAATGATAAGGACAACCGTAATGATAATAATGTTAACTTCTAAAATAGGACAAATCACCTAAAAATGTAAGGATACAAGGCGATATGATAATCCTTTTTGGTCACATGACGAAATCCTCTTAACCGAAGGAAGAAAACACCAGCAGTGGCGGGTTCCTCGGCTCTTGGCACAGCAAAGGCGTATCATGGTCGCATCTCCGGTCTTCGGGACGTTCTCGTGACTCCGAGGTCTCCTCCTCGTATGGTCCTTCGGATGTAGATATTACTCGTCATGGACGCCATGGCTACTGTCAACATTCACAGAAGCATCATGCCCCTATCGTTCACATACTTCCCCACGAGCGACAGTTTTTCTCCTAAAAACCAAAAATGACATTCCATTTTGAATTATGAGCCAGCCTTAGGAGTTTTTTCACTGTCTGCTCTTCTTCCTCAGTTACACTGCTGGCTCGAGTGCGAGTTGCTTACTTGAAACAAGCGAGTAGTCGTTTGAAATTGTGTCAACAACTTTTTTGGAATGTTCGGCTTTGCCGATGCATTTCTTAAATCCTTTGTACCAAGAGGGAGTTCAAAGACGTTTGCCTATATTTCCTTTAATAAATTTGACTTGACTTGACTTGACTTGA
>JAYGXS010000004.1:29278342-29371459 GCA_036362985.1 Ligula intestinalis
AACTTTCATTCCCTGTTCTCACAGTTGTATTGGGTGAGCCTGAGTCCGTCATTATTATAATTGGAAGAAGTCGCTCTCAAGTCACTTAAGCTGATGCTACGTTGATAGTTTTCACTTTCCTTCCCAGAGGAGGAGGAACTCGTTTATTATTCCTCTGAAGTAGCATTTTGTGGAGTGTTTTAGTCCTCTGCGACAATGTGTGGCTGACTTTGTTTACGCTCTTTGTCTTTGTAGAAAACTTGTCTGCGCTGCATCGGGGTCAAGTCAGGGCCTAAATGTGCTTTAAAACTCTGGAAACTCCTATTTATTTCAGAGTTTTATAGTAGCATTTAAGCTTCGGCGTGGGTAGAACATGCAAGCAAAATCGGTTTGTTTTTACTTCGTGAATTTAGTCTTTTGATAGACACTATGCCTATACTTATCCCACATTGTTGAAAAACGTTTTATATTGCTACCATTGGATTACTCGTTTGAGGAATGTTGCGAAAGATTATATTACAGCTAAGTTTTGATCGATCTGATGATAATAAATGCACCACAGACTCATGCTGAGGTAAATTCGTGAGGTTGCTTTCAAATGAATTTGAGTCCAGAAGTGAATTAAGAATCTTTAATACAGGTTCATGCTTTTCAATAAAGTTTGTTAAATTTAAGAGGGCTGACAGATCGATTTGATCCAAAACAACTTTCGCTTCAGTCAGTGTTTCCAATAAAATTTTCAAGTAAAGGATGTTTGAATGTTAAATATATGTCTAAGTAATGTGTTTTTGACAAATAAACTATGAAATACTAGAAGTACAAAACAAATGATTTGTAGAACGTTCTATGAAACCGAGGACAATATCTAACCAAATCAACGAAGGAGTTTGGTAGCAGATTTTGGCTTAGATAGTCAACTGTTACTAACTGATAATTTATTGAAGAAAACCAAAGACTTTGAGTCGTTTCTTATCTTATATAAATCAATTTATAGGAAGCTTCACTGATCTTCGAATTTGAACACACCGCGTTCAATATTCGCAGAAGCCACAGTTTAGCCGAATTTAGAAGAAAGACCAAGCAGTTCTTCCCAAATTACATGATGCATATATTTCTGAACAAAATAGGAAACTTTGCTTACCAGTTCTTTGACGTCCAATTCGGACCAAAAGGGATCTAACGGTCCAGGAGATTTCCCGCACAGTTTGGGGAAAACTGGCCACTGCTGGAGGCTTCTCAGGCGACGGTTTCCAACGCTGATCAAATCAAAGCTTAAGCAAAATTGTGCCTTGCCTTTTTTTCCAATCCTTAAAAATAAAAAACAAAAACTAAGAACAATTTATCGATTTCAATATTCTTCGACTAACATCGCAATGTTTATAAAAAATTATTATGAACGAAAATAAGTGTCTACAACTATACTAATATATATTGTTTCCTCTTATAATGTATCAGAAGTATAAATGCTAATCATGTAAATCTCAATCTCACTTAGATATTCGATAAAAGAAAGGCCAAGTGTCTCCTGCCGATGCACTTCAATGACAATGGCGCTTCGCAGCTGCCTCAAACCACCTCAGACATCTGCAACGTCCCATCTAATTATCAATCTCCTGCCAATGGACAACGATTGTAATCTCTGTATCGAGCGGACCCATCTATACGGAAGATGCAATGTCTTCAGCTGATTTTTTTCGCCTTCAAACGGACCGCGGCTAAGTCCAACTCAGTTAAAAGACATGACCGTTTTTCCAAACCCCAAGTATTCTTACTATAAAACCGTAACACAAACAATGTGTAGTTATTTTATTTCATGTTTTTCTCGTACTGTACCTTAGAAGTCAAGCTTTTTCACTTAAAACAAATTTCTTATTTCGCACACTATTGACCTAGCAAAAGACCAAAACAAATACAATCGTCACTGCGAAAGAAGGGGTTTGGTTTAGGTTTTTTCCTGCCTTCCGGGGTTTTTGACGGCGCCAAAGATGTGCTTTACAAATAAACCTTATTATTATTATGTAAGCAGTGGTTCACTAATCAGCACGATCTATCGCCATTCTTTGCATTGATTTTTCGTTGGTTCTGTCTGCTGGCAGCTCAAACTGCACAACGTAATTCACGTTTTCTACACTCTCAAAGCCATTAACGTTGTTCAGAGGTGATGTTTTTTGGAATTTGGAATTTATATTTGTTAGCGCCGGTACGGCACTATCAATACAAAGTTAGTTTCAAAAAAATAAAAATTCAAATAAGAATTCGACCATGTGTGCAAATAGGCGTACAAAGTCGTAATAATTTCAGCAGAAATTGTCATTTGGGTAAAAATTTCGCAAAATTTCGCAGTTAATTGTGAACGTAAAATCTTAAAATGGTAGGCAGTTGAAAAAACGTTTACAGTGAAAATGGAAGCAGGGTTCAACGGGCATCCTTTTTTGCAGAAAGCCTGTGTAGCAATTCGTTGTGGGGCCACCTGAGTGCGCGCGAAGCGTGCACCTCGGTCTTAAAGGTACCTGATTTTAGGGATTTTTATGGTTGGGGCAGTTCAGAAAACAAGTGAGTGCGCAACAGTAACGATTGTAACTTGGGGGACGTACGCTGACCTAGGGTGAGGACACTTAAGAACATTTTAAATATCATCGCTAACCCTTACTGGACCAACGGCGAGCGCGCGTTTATCGGTGGCTGTTCTTCGACCTCGGATAAAGTCAAAGGGGAACATTTATTAGTATGTCTAACCCCAAGTAGAATAAGGACAAACGAGTGAGGAGCTTGTTAGATTGTGGAAACTTACAAGTAAGCACTTCTTTCCATGGTTTATTTTAAAAGCCATTTTACTTAATATGCTGACTCGAGCGGTTATTTTACAAGGACCCCTTAACAGTTTAATACCATCATCCAATCCCTACTGAAAGAACAGCCGGTGTGTGGGAAAGTCAATCTACTTAAAATTTGGGCGAGAATTATTAGTGAGGCCAAGGCGATATTGAGAAAGCAAGGTCCTTCTGTCTAACTGGCACCTGGTAATAGGGGGGTTATAATGGTGTAGTGGTCAACTGACAAGCTGAAGACAGCGATAACGGGAAATAATAAGAGGAACAAGAGCCAAAACTGAACGTTTGCTTTAATAAGAAGACAAGGAAAGCTGAAGTGTACAAGGAGAGGAACATAAGAGCAAAGTTAACGCTATAGTGACAAAAAAACAACCGGGAGGTATGCTATTCGTGCGAATAATCAGAGAACTGTCTATTGAAATCCAAGAAAGCGGCAAACTGATCCTGCATGTGTGGCAACCAATGAGAGGTAGGCAAAATTGCAAAGGGGTAGCAGTAAATGTGCGCGTTGTGTTAATCGTTTTGGCAGAAGGCGCAAACGGCAGAAAATGCTAGTGTAGAAATGCAAGCAATGGGAGGTGCGGAAGTCAAGTAAGAGCAAATTTTTAAGCTATATGAGGATTAAACAGGAAGAATGGTGACTTTTTTAAAATCTAGGATTACATTTCTGACAAATGCAAATTACATTGGCCGAGAAATGATAAAATTTGCCTTAAATTCAGTCCTTTGGGTGTATCATGAAGCTCGCCGATAATGAGAACAACGCCGCGGGTAACCTACAAGGAAACTCTTGGGCCAGATAAAAGACAAAGAAGGTATGTTAAGGCAGATTTTTTAAAAGCTCTCCCTGGCTGGGGGAACCCTGTAAAAAAGTAATTTATGTAGCTTACAACGCGTTGGGAGCTGTGCTTATGAAGATAGTAACAGAAATGTAACAGTGCTTAAACTGCCGACTTGCTAACAGAAGCCTTTTTTGTCTGTTGCAGCCCCGACACTTGCAGTGCGCGATCTGTCAGGCTATCTCAACCAACGCAGCACTAAGAGCTTGTAAAAACTCTTAATTGAAACGATGTGGTTTCATACTGTCAACTGAAAGGACTGCTGCCCTCTCGGCGGAATGGGAGAGACGAAGCCGAACAAAACTAAAGCGTATGAAAGGCTGACCGACCTGTCAGACACAAATTATCGATATAATATAATATATAATATGTTTATTATGCCAGTTTACAGTTAATTGTAAAGAGTTGGTAATGCACCTCTTGGGCGCCTTCCAAAACCTCGAAGACCAGAAAAAACCTAAAAAAACTCCCTATGTTGCAGCCAGTATTGGTTTTGTTTCAGGTTTTGTGTTTTGTCAATACTGGGTGGGATAGGAAGTTTGTTTCAAGTGAAAAAACCTGACTTCAAAGGTATAATACAAACGGAATATATCAATAAATAAATTTTATAATTTTATATTTCTATATTTTAGGCCCGGAGGGCCTCGTCATTGCAAACTATGTGGTTTGGAAAAATAAATTCAAAGTTGATAAATGCTGCTCTTCATGACACAAACACATAGACAGCGGGAGCGTTTAGTAGTGTTGGTAGATTAATTCATATTCACCAACAAATCGTCGTTTTAAAATAGTAGTCAACGCATGGTGATCTAAGGAGGAAGCAGTGAAAAAAAATCCTACCATTAAAGCTGGGGCGGAGTTCAGCGAACCCCCGCTTAAAAAAACAAAACGTAGGAGAAAAAACTGCTTCAAAAAATTAAGGGGGTTGGTTGAGAGGATTGAGTGTAGTGCAAATGAGACAGGACTGTTGATGAGAACGAATGAGGGTTGAAAACGCTTCTTGTAATTGGAGAAATCATATAACAGCAGAGGCTGTCATTCACAATTGTTACACCGCCCGACTGGCTTCATGATCAACCATCAGGGAGGTGAGACCCGAGGAGGCCTTCGCTGACAACAGGGTCGACAAAAGAGTGAACGGCAGAGGTCACCTGATCAACGAAACGCCGGAGATGTGAACTTGTAGACTGCGGAGTTTAGCGACGAGCTGGCGAAAATAGCAGAACCGCCACGAGCATGACTCAAGAACATGAAGCCCATCGTCAGGGTTATAAAACGGAGAATGGATAAAACGGCAATGATGACTGGACAGAGAAGTGGACGAAACATCGTTGCAAATATCACTCAAAGGGGGAATAAATAGACATGTATGGAAAAAAATTTGCTATAAACATAACCACCTCAGATACCAGGGGGAACCTACCAAAGTCCAAAATTTGTGTGTTTAGGAAGGAGACGGGTAACAAGCACTTTATATCTTCCAAAGTTAAGTGTTAATGTAATTTGACTTTAAAAACTGCTAAGTTAGACGACAGCCTAATTTCGAGGGGAATGTTATTCAAGAGGAAGGCATATTTGGAGGCAAAGAAGTGAGAATGGTTCGAAGTGGAGCTTAAAGGTGGGTGCAATAATCCTGGAGGAATAACGAGTGGCATAAGGTCTATATGCGGGAATGAGAGCGTTGATTCGTGGAAGGTGAGGGGTAGAGTTAACGCGAAAGAGGAAACAGAGGCCCGCTTCCAGTCTTCTGACCCAAAGAAATGTCATGTTCGCTAACTGACAGCTCTCCGTATAAGAAATAGTGGATCGAGGAAGAGTTTATATTTTGCGAGTCAATACCCTCTGTACATTTTCAATCTTACCGGGGTCAGAAGCATTCATTAGACCCAAAAGGGGACAGCAGTATTCTAGGATGGGTACAACATACATGCGACAAAGTTTTTACTTTATTTCCAGCAGAAAGAAATTGTGTGATATAAAACCACATATCTGTGCAGCCTTCGCAGATATTCGATCCGCATGAGGCGACAATGCAAGTTTATCTTTGTAGTTTAGGCCTAAGTCTTTTATAGTGGATCGTTCTAAAAGTGGAGTATTTTGAATTACTAGGGGACGGGGAAGCTTGGCGGGACCGAAACACATGGAACTACACATGGATGGAGAGAATTCCATCTGCCAGCGGTATATATATATTTACAAAATAAACCATACTTAATAAGACGACAGTAAAGGAACTAGAGGAAGACCACTTACCTCCGAGACCAGACGTTTCCAGAGAGATATGCCATTGTGTTTCCAGTGTATTACTCTTACGGGTCCTTTTACTTTTTCCTTTTTGTTCGTTTACGTGCATTTGTTTATAAGCATTACTTGTACACGTTTTGTTTTAATACACAACACTTCTTCCTGCTCTTGTCAACGTTAAACGTGCTTTGAGAGACATCAATTCCTGGTGTGACTGTTGACTGATCTGGACAGTGTGATTTTATAAAAGGTGCTAAAAGTGACCTTTCCTATTAGGCACAGGACAAATCACTATCAAAAACCTCTTTGGAACGGACAAGTGACCTTAGCCAGCAACTTTTGTCAATAATTCTTTATTGCAAGCTGACCTTCCGGCTACTGCTGAAGAAGATCGTTCGGACTCCTTTAGTCTGCGTCGTTTTCAGATCCTTGTTTTACATTTTTATTCGTTTGTCTATCACCGTATTCTTTTGCTGTTTAGTTACTACTTTTTGAGCTTTTGTGTTTTGTCTCTTCTAATACGTTTCATACGTTTTTGTGGGATTTAGGTTCACCAATCCACTACATTCTCGACCAAGCAATTGAATCGTGGACTAGAGGGCGATGGGAGAGTTAACGTAATCCACAGTGATTTTCAAAATTCGTGGACAATGTTCCCTACATATGTATAATTTACAAATTATCTGAAAATAGAATAAAAACCAAGGAATCATGAATCAAGGAATCACATGAAATCAAGGAAAGACATGGAAAATTTTCGTTTGCCAACTGATAAAGCCACGCCAATAATAACCATTTACAGGCAGATACATGAATAATTATTTGTATTTTACGCCCGGAGAGCAAGCGTATTAGGTCAATAGAGTATGATATGATTTTCGAAAATTTCTTGTCTCATTTATCTAATGGCCTTTGGAAGTCTAAATTCGTGCCGTTAAAAGGCATTGACACTGGTGGTCCTGAGAAAAAATAATTCCATTAAATCGTGGAAGCCTGCAGTATTAAAAAATTGCTTCATTAACCACATGTTGAATGTGCCTCAAGATACGAAATTATATCCACAGCTTTCGTATAACATGTAAAATTTGCAAGCCTAGAGCGTATGGATATCTAGCCACAGAAATATGTAGGCCGATAATACTCATGCGCTGTGTGAGCAAACTGCAGTGCCACTAGAGAGGGAGTTACGGAGGCCTGCGTGCCAATTCTTTCCCACTGAACTAACAGTTGATTATGGTTTACCGGGAAGTTAACCAGAAGTTTACATCAACGCGTTCCTCGAAATGAGTTAATCTATATTTCCTTGTTCTGGCGACCTTGGGAAAATAGATCTGACCTAGGAAACGTACATTAGCGAAAACCTTGAAGAAAGCGCTTACTTTAATTATTATCGAATGCATTATGATTTCTAAAACACTTCCTACCATACTTGTAATCTTTACTGTGATAACAATATTCAATGCGGATAAGTGTACGTACCGTAAGCATCTGAATAAAAAGATTAGCAAAAAAAGTTTTACTCTTGGTGCGGTTACTTTATCGAAGAAAAGCTTACCGCTCTCAGAATGTATCCATGCCTGCTGCATTACAACGAATTGTACGACAATTATGTATTACAATGAGGTAAGATCAATCGTTTCATAATTTTAGACGTCCAAATGTCACCTTATAAACTGTTTAGAAGAGAGCGTATGCACTTTCGTTGAATCTGGTTTGTACAATTCATACAGCATTAATAAAGGTAAGAATTCCTGAATTATTTTTGTGAATTCGTGTGGTTTTGCTTTGAATGTCAAAATTTGTGTGTAATGAATTTTATTTTCATCTTTTTTATTGCGCGTACATAGTAAAGCCATAATGAATATTCCCTGCTATCACAGGGCGACGGCCCTAATAGCAATGTGCCGGAACCAACGGACAGAATGGTTAGGTGGAACCAAAGGATAGAGGCGAAAAGCCTTTGATCCTAATGTGCCGTGATTGTGTATATGTGCGGTATTCCGTGCGCTGACAGGGGGAGGTTACAAGCCGTCATCGAAATCGATGGCGAACACACACAAGCCCCCCTTCACCTGCGAAAAACCTTCCACGCATGCACGTCTCCTACGTTTGCTCCCTTCCACATCTTTAAATACGGTGCCTTGATCAATATCTTGCTTTGGCAACTTTTGGCGGTGTATGCCTAGGACGAAAAACCCGTGTTCAGATCACACTAGAGAAGTTTTAGTTCACCGTTTGAGAAGGTAGTCAGACAGCAAGTAAATACTCCGTCTATACATTTGAATCAGAGTGCACTTGATGCACTTAGTCACCCTTTACCCCCCTTCTGCCCCTCTTTTCCTAAATTACCCCTATTTGAACGTATTTAATTTGATCTGAACACGGATTTTTCGCCCTAGGCATACGCCGGCAAAAGTTTTCAAAGCAAGTCATCGATCCAGGCGCCGTCTTTGGGGAGAGTGGAGGGAGCAAATGTAGGAGGCGTGCGTGCGTGTAGGGTTTTTCTCAAGTGGAGGGGGGCTTGTGTGTGTTCGCCATCGATATCGATGACGGCTTGTAGCCTCCCCCAGTCAACGCACGGAATACCGCCCATATACACAATCACGGCGCTGTAAGACCAAAGGCTATTCGCTTCTATCCTTTGGTCCCACTGGAACCATTCTATCTTTTGGTTCCGGAACATTGCGTATAGGGGGGGGGGGAATCCGGGGATGATGAATTTTGTTTTATGAACTATATTTACAGTACACATATTTTGAAATCTACTTTATTCTCAATTAATCATTAATAACCTTGTCTTCTGACAAATCAATCAATTTTGGGTATTGAAATGAGAAGAAGGGGGCGTCCCACTACGAATACGTTTTACCGGTGGCGGGGGATGAGTTGACTTCCCGTCCACGTGCCCCTGGATTGGATGGAGCCTAGGACGGGGATTTCGACCCGCCCTCCCACTATCGGGAAAATGTTTCACAGCGGGATGCCATTTTTTTCTCATTTAAACACCCCAACTTGATTTTTTGTCAGGGAACCAGGTTATTAATGATTTATCGAGAAAAAAGTACATTTTGAAACATTTTACTGTAAATATAGTTCGTAAAGCAAAATTATTCATTCCCGAATTCCCCCGTCGCCCTTTGCTGGCAGATTCAACATCAACTGTCGCTTTAGTTCACATGTTCGAACATAAAAGGGCATGCAGTTTCATATTTATATTTTTTTGATCAGAGTGAATTATATTCCTCATTAACTTATAATTATAGAAAAAATGCCCATTTTACTAGCCATTTTTTTCTATAGCTTAAGTTATGCGACTTTTCCCGATTATCATCACAAAAGAGCTAAAATACTGCTATTTCATTTTCGTATTAAATGGTGCATAAGTACCAGCATATCTGAATTTTTTTCCACGAACAAAAATGGAATTTAAAATAATTTTTAAATGTATCATAACATAAGCAGCTAATGCCTTTTGCACATTCCCCGCATATAAACTTCTTCTTCGGAAACCAACTTCCTTTTCCACGTCACATACATTCGTATGAAACAAAATGAGTCAGTTCAGAGCTAATCCGGAAAGCGTAGATAATTATCCTAGGAAACAATGATCTGGTCAGCCCACGTCGGGTGAGGGTTTCAGCATGCAAGGATTACTTTAGGTACTAACTAATATTTTGATTCCAAAAGATCTAAACGCGCCTAAATCAAATGCCGTACTTTTGTTGGTGAAGCATATCAACGAATGATACTTTAATAACTGTCACCAAAGCGTTTTTTGCATGAGGGTATTTAAAAGATATGGACATGATTTGCAGGAGCTTCGTTGATAATTTATTTTTGCACACCTACATACAGTTTACACTTTGGTTCCATGTAGAAGATAATCTTATGTGCTTTTTGTCACCTAGGTTAGACGACTGACTTCGTGAGGGTCTGCATTTTGGTAGACAGTCCTAGTTAGATCGCCAGCTCGTGTGATTAGTTCGTCCAGAAATATGTTTGGAGAGTAGTGCTCCCAGTATATATTAACCGATATATACGTTTCCTCTCACGATTAGATTGAGAAGCGTGCTCTGTTTGCATCGGTAAATTATTCGAGAATGCATAACCGAGTTAAACAACAATTATTTTTATTTTTGTCAGAGTTGAGAGCTATTATGTCTTCATTCATTCAATGCAGATTATAATGATCTTTCATTTTCATAAATTTGTTGTGCCCAGTTAGCATTGGAGACATTATGGTAAAAGCAGTAAGGGTAAAACATTCATCCAAAACACCGAAACAATAAGTATCATCAAAAACAAGTTTTCTGCAAAACTGCTGCTCAGCGACTGAACC
Organism: Ligula intestinalis; assembly: GCA_036362985.1. Lineage (NCBI taxonomy): Eukaryota > Metazoa > Platyhelminthes > Cestoda > Diphyllobothriidea > Diphyllobothriidae > Ligula > Ligula intestinalis. Next base: position 29,288,575 of record JAYGXS010000004.1, read on the forward strand.
ACTCACCAGCACATCAAAACGCTAACATTTATCATAATACGTGCGTAAAAGCATAAATTAATCGTTAATTATGAGGATGTAAGATGCGCAATATTCGATATATGCAATGAAAAATGGGTGGCCACCATTACTCTGCGCCTCGATCTGATCAATGGTTTAATCCCATCATCTCGTCTATCGTTGTATATATATCGGTCTTAAAATATTCTATAGGGGACGAGTTCTATTAGGGTCCGCAGTTGAGCTGTAAGTTTATATAAAAACTCTGAAATGCTAGCTTAGATTTTTGGAAAACGAAAAAATATGTTTGAGCACGGTGTCAGACGATTTAAATCAATTAAAGCAGTATATAATAGCACAATTAAATTCGGGAATAATGCTGAATACGTTTCGTCCTCAGAACTGTAGGCATGCTTTCTGAAAGTAACTTAAACTAACATGAGTAATTTCTATATCTAGACTGGCATATACTATTTATCAAGTGAGTAATTGACCAGAGAGGATAATGATTAGCTCAAAATAATTTAACAGTGGTTTACTTATTTTGATTTTAACTGAACTTCAGTTCAGTTATACCAATCGCCTTCCCTATTTTACTTGTCCTCGACATTTGTTTTCTTAAGTAGCTGAATTATATTAGTATGTTCCCAAACAAATAGAACACGTATTAAAAAGGAGTAGTTAAGAAATGCTAACAATTCGAACATATTTGTTTTCTGTTGGATGTTGATTTTTTTCGAATGACATTTTATCTCATTTCGACGAGGACGCCTTGATTTCAATTCTTTTGCAACCCCCTACTGAAATTCGAAAAACGAAAAATCCGAGTCAGATGTCATAGAATTATGCTTTGCGTTCTGGATTTGTTGATTCTCTGATTGTGGGCCACTAAATAAATGGGTGCCGTGGCCTAGGTGATTAGGGAACGCAATTTTATGGTCAAGAGACTCACAGTGTAACACGCACAGCATATGTTGCAGATATAATGAATTAATATTTTAAACTTGATGGATACTTTTTACGACTTTTGCGATTTTTGCTAAGCTTTTGCTCCTCGTACTCCTTATGGCGTGCCAAGAGCCCCTTACCTGAGTATAATAATTATTTTCTGGTGCCTTCTAGAAGATTGGTCATTTTTCCTAACAAGTATTGAAAAACGAGTGAGAACTGCGTTCCATTAATTCATCCTTTGATGTTTCTATTGATTGTTGCGTATAAGTACTGTTTAGTTTACGCACAATTTCGCAGTTCTTTGGGAATCTCAGAAAATTCTTTCAAAAACCGCTTTTGTCTGATAGATTTATGCTTTTGTTGTTTGCTTGGTCTCACCAAAAACGTCGCTCAACCCAATCAAATAAAGACCAAATAAGACTCTTGGTGTTTTTTGAAGACCTTTTTTATCTGTATGCTCCAGCTAAACGTCTTTTTTTACAAGTTCGATTAATTTTAGCTATACACGCTCTTTACTTTCGCACTAAACAACAGTCATGCCTCATTCCAGCTATTTCCATAACCAATGACGAGTCAGAACGTACAGTCTCAAAACCTGGTTCTGTTTGGACCGACTTCTTAAACAAGGTGGCTTCACAAAGACGGTTGGCTATAGCTGCCCTGGTCCTGACAGTCCTTACACTGGCAGCTCTAGTTGGCCTGGGTGCCTTTTTCTGTTATCGACGAAAATTTGGGGCAGCTTCGCCAGCAAAAGGTCGTGGAAAATACCGGATTCTCTATAATACGGACGGTGATGAGGTTGTTGGAAACCACCATCCTCTCTTCTAACCGATTGCATGTATATTTCCAATGGTTTCGCCTGCCACGTCTCTTCCAATCCACATTTTAATGTAAAATAACTTTATTTACAACCACTCTTATTCAATATTTGTAAGCCCGTAGTAATACAAAAAAGTGTTGTGCAGCTTTGCTGCAGTGCGCCGACAATATTGTTGAAACATTTGAAACTATTTTTCAATAAACATGTAAAGCCTATTGATTGATTTTTTCACAATTTTCATAACAGTGTGGAGCGTAAACCATGTGCACAAACGGGGGAACATCTGTCAACGCATAAAAACATTTCCCACATGTTGGTAATAATAAAAAGCTGAAGTAGTTGACTGAATTTTGGCTGTTTTATTCTTTTATCTAGGACACTTTGGTGAACTTAGATAGTCATCTCACACGGACATCACGTTTTATTTGCAAATACAGTCTGCAAATTGATTAAGGGGAGCGCAAACAGTTCTGTTTGTATTTCATCGCTTCAGCCACCAGAAAAGCGTGCTGTGAGGAAGGCAAAGGAGGTGTACACGTCGACGTTTCTGTAATTCAGAATTTGGACTGAATGGTTTCAGAAATTCAGAAAAGGATGGACGTCGAAGATCCGACAGTGTCGGAGGGCTGCATGACCGTCAGACGTAAAACAGGTTTTGAAAATGTATCTGCAAAACTTGAACCTAGCCGTGACGTTCGATAAAGCGCAGATTTTCTCTAATTTACTGAAAAACTGGGGCCAATTTCGTCCTTTAAACAGTGTCCAAAATATTATTGCATATGTTAATGCGATGCTGAACTGCAGTAGGATACAAGGTCATCTGCGGCAACTGACGATCATGAAGGTTTGCGCTAGCTTCGCACTCTGGTCGAAAACGACGTCTTTGAGAGTATTTCTTCTCTCGCACACGAGTCAAAATTACTTCGAATCAGTGAACTGATATCGCGCATATTCCTCGACAATTTTGCTTCGTAGTTCGAAAATCGAACTGACACACGGTGAGTCTATGGTTGGCACCAAGCCAGGCGAAACGGTGGTTGGCTCTGGGGCCCTTTGCGGCTTAAAAGCCGCAGTATAAAAGCTTTCAATTGGGGGGGAAGAAGTATTCATGTTTTGAGCATTAATTAGGAATGGCATCCTAGCTGGCTCATGAACTGTCTACTCTCATCTCTGATAGCACATGCTTTTCGAGAGTAAACGAGCACGTGGCAGTGACGTTTAGTCTGCAGGCATCCTCTCCGGTGGTGCCGGCGTTCTCCCTCTCTTTATGTGTGCGCTTACAGCGTCATGCCTGTGTGCAGAGCCCGAAAAAATTCAACATAATTGCTAGTCGGCCTTCTTTAGTATAGCCAAGGGCATAGTTTTATCTGGGGCACTAACGAATCACGTATTCGAATGAATGAGAAAGTTTGCATTCCAGGTAAGTGCTTGGACAAGGTAGGAGACGAGTCAAGCCCCGGATTGATTAATTTATTGTTCCGAGCTTTCGGCCCCACACGAAAAGCCATCGTTAGAGAAAATAAGAAAATAGCGTACATGTTACAACAGATATTTCTGATGGTTAAGCTCGAAAAAATTATAACTGAAAAAAACGTTAAGTGCATATTTTAGTCAACATGGTATTGGTGCTAGCATGTAGAACCAACACAATCGTTGGATTTGAGTAAACCTACAAAAGCTGCGTTTATCATAAGCGTCAGCGCCTGTGTAACTATGGGCTTCGGAGGAAATTTTCTGCCACCAAGTTATAAGAAAGACTCGTGCAGTACGATATTGGATAAGGAAGGAGACGAGTCGAGCCCCGAATCAATTAATTTATTGTCCTGAGGTTTCGGGTCCACACGAGAAGCCATTGTCAGAGTAAAGGAGAAAACAGCAAGCATTGGCTACGCGTGAATGGAGTTGGTAGTGGAAGGGAGGGTAGACATTTGTGATTGGTCCATTCCACGCCGCGTCCATTCCCACAATATCTTATGGTGTGTCTCCTGCGCGCGCCTCTGGAGTTACGGCGTGTGACCTTGACGTGACAGCCTGCACGCTTGTAGAGAAATGGGCTCTGGTTGCGGGCACGGATGGCAAAATAGCAGGGTGGGTCATGAACAACAATTAGTGTCATGCCTTGTCCCCACGGTAGAGCGTCCTGGTAACCCTGCCTCCTCTTCCGGCCAGTTCGTTCTAGGGTCCTCATCGCTTGCCATTCTTACGTTCGGTTTGGCCTTGTTCTGTTCTTTGCCAACGTAATAGCGCAAGACTTTGTAGGCCACAGGCGGGTCCAGATGCATGTTGACAGAGTTGGTATCTGAGAGACACGCCGCAAGCGTCAGACTCTCGGCTTTCGAGGTTCTTCGGCCTACGATGGTCGCTATTTGAAGATCGACCTGAAACCAGAGCCCCGTTCTCTACAAGCGTGCAGGCTGTCACGTCAAGGTCACACGCCGTAACTCCAGAGGCGCGCGCAGGAGACACACCATAAGATATTGTGGGAATTGACGCGGCGTGGAATGCACCAATCACAAATGTCTACCCTCCCTTCCACTACCAACTCCATTCACGCGTAGCCAATGCTTGCTGTTTTCTCCTTTACTCTGACAATGGCTTCTCGTGTGGACCCGAAACCTCAGGACAATAAATTAATTGATTCGGGGCTCGACTCGTCTCCTTCCTTATCCAATATCGTACTGCACGAGTCTTTCTTATAACTTGGTGGCAGAAAATTTCCTCCGAAGCCCATAGTTACACAGGCGCTGACGCTTATGACAAACGCAGCTTTTGTAGGTTAACTCAAATCCAACGATTGTGTTGGTTCTAAATGCTAGCACCAACACCATGTTGACAAAAATATGCACTTAACGATTTTTTTCAGTTATATTTTTTCGGGCTTTACCATCAGAAATAGCTGTTGTAACATGTAGACTATGCGCTGTCCCTCGCGAAATAATGACTGGAACTTTTGAATATGCCTTTAATAATCAAATTTAACTTATAGAGCTTGCAAAACCTCTTCCTCGTTCTTGCTTGGTGGGATGCTGGCCCCTGGTAACAAATTTTAGCCCCCTAGGAGGATCATACTCAATAAAAACGCCAGTCACGCAATGTGTACTTTTTCGATAATTTCTTATGCTCTTATAAACTCAGGCTTGCATTCCAATTCCACTTTCATTATCCCGTTGAAGGTACGAAAATGTTACATGAAGCGTGAGTTTGAGGAAGGAGAGTCTTTTGGGTAGAATAATGCTTGAGAAAAAGATGCGTTGTTGGTGTGGTCTAGTAACCGTGAAAGTTCAAGATACCGCACATGCAGTTTAATGTCATAGGGGTGAAGAAAAATGCAGGTGGCATTTTAAAATGCGTAGTTACGCTTAAAAACTGCAATAAAAAGAAAAAAGGAATAAAAGTACAGACATTGACAGCCTATTTTCAAATTTTCAAAACAAACAATTGCGGTTAAAAGTGACACAACCAACGGTACAGTTTTATCTGGGACATTATAGAATCTCGTATTGCACAAGTCTTTCTTATAACTTGGTGGCAAAATGTCCCCCGGAGCCTTTTTTAACCTCGCAAAACAGTGGATTAAATCTGATTTATCTGCTTTGATGGTTAAAGCGTTGGGCTTTTAGCCAAAAATGTCACGGGGTGCAAAAGCTGGAGTTTGGCATGGCTTGCTGATGGCACCTATTGAGCCAGAAACGACATTTGAGGTCTCCTTTGTATTTTGCGGTAATATTAGGCCCACCTGCATTTGAAGGGGTTTTCTCTAAAGCAAAATGGCAACGTCGTACGATTTTGATAAGGCCTCATCTTACCTGTTCCAAATTCCAAAACGTTTTTGGGGGAGGTTTCCATAGATATGGGTATCCGATAGCTATTCGGACTGTTTTCTAAAATAAATAACTAAATGGTATAATAATACAGCATTATCGTCGAAATCAACCAAAAAATATCACAAAGCTAGTTAGTGGCTTTTCAATCGGTGTAATTTACATGGACAACTAAAAAGTGGTGAAATGAAGCCATAATAGTAGTGAAAATTGGATTCCCAGGTGTCACATCAAAAGAAAAAAGTCTGTTCACTAAGTAAGGTTTGCTGCGGTTGGCGTTTTTGATAGCGATTTTGACTTCTCACCTTTAGAGACTGGAACTTTCTGTGCAGAGCTCTCATGACACGACACCTGCTCCCTAATGCTTATGCCGCCAACGCCGACTGAGGCACTGAATCAGACCTCCGTTTCACCGTTCCCTGTGTTGCTTTGGTCCTTGGCGACCGCTATGATAATTGGCGGTCCGGCTTGATTCATGCCTGCACTGAGGCTTATAAAAAGGTTCGTAAAACCAGAGTGGGCGGAAGCAAGTCTGTTTGGCGGTGGACTGAGCAGTCGATGAACATCCAGGCTTCTTGTACCCCAATTGATATGGGCCTATCGATCCAGCCCACCATTTCTAACGGTGCCAAAGTTAAAAACGCGTCCTATCTGCTCCCTCCGACGTTAGCCCACTTTTTATGCACCAGATAGAGGTTAGACGCCACGCTGACAGGCTCTGCTAGTTCAGGTAGAAATTTTTTTTTCGACATCAGTCACGCAGTTTCGGTTGATGTTTTAGTAGTTGTGGTGCATATGTGATGAAAATCATAATCTCAAAAATAAACTATAGCATTTCGTCCGGAATTATGTGCGTTTGTTTTGTATGTAACCTGAGTGTGGTGCCTTCTCTGCACCCCTGTCCCCTAAATGATGAGCTGGACCTGCCGCAGCTAGTAGTGTCGACAAACAGAAGGTTCCCCAAATCACAAGTCAAGGAACGCGGTGTTGGTGGACCAAAGTTTACTGCCGGAAAATAGACAGTACAGAGGCTGTGTTGTGCGCCAACCGCCAATACGTGTGCTCTGCTGATGTGTCTGCGAAGTTGTGTGTTTGCTGCAGTCAAGCCCTGCCTACCGGGCCTTGGAAGAGTAATCAATCGTCTGCCGCCAATCAGCTGAAGCGAAATTATCGATTACCTATGAGTGTATGCGCTTATGAAGCGGTGAGCGGGTCGATAACACGCGGAGTAGATGACTAAACACGGGTGTAAGCCCTGGCAGAACGAAAGCAGAGTCAGCGTGGCAGGTTTCCACAAACCAACACAGGAGGCCATATCAGGGCATGGTAGGCGTTGGTGGCACGCGTAGAGGCAGGCTCGGGCACCTCCCACCCATAGCCTTTATGGTGGCACTTCCACTCCATGGGATATGAGTCAGGCGTAAAGACTCGATTTGCATGCGGCTGATCCCGCCTCTGGTCTTCTTGACATTATATTGTCCCCGGACACAGCTAGGTGGGGGAAGAGGGAGTGCCGTAGATGCAACGCAAGTCTATTTTGACTTCAAAGTTATCCAGGCGTAATTCAACGTACTTGTACCATCTCGTTGTGGTGCACATGGTGGATATCTTCGGAATCGACAGTCTAACTCTCGATGTATATGGTATAAATTGCAGGAAGGCCGAACAATGTTTTATCAGGCGTCAGCAAATGCGAGTTTTTAAAACATGCTTCCGTGTTGTATCTATCGGCCACCGACTAACCTAATAGGGTTTTTGAGATGCCAGTTATTTTAGTTGACACAAGTGTGAGAAACTCTAGGCGTTTGGCGGGATTTGAACCCGCCCATCAGAGAAAGCCTTTGCCGGAGGCTAATGCTCTACCTCTAAGCTACAAACGCCCGCTTCACGCTATGAGTTTAATCACACTTGGATCGATATTACCCGCTCAAATTTTCGCTCATATGGAATCCACCAATACGGGATTCTAGATGATTGATAAGGAAATCCTGCTTGGGCAGTCAACTTGCTCCCGTATCGGTGGATTCCATATGAGCGAAAAGTTGAGCGGGTAATATCGATCCAAGTGTGATTAAACTCATGGTGTGAAGCGGGCGTTTGTAGCTTAGCCGTAGGGCATTAGCCTCCGGCAAAGGCTTTCTCTGATGCGCGGGTTCTAATCCCGCCAAACGCCTAGAGTTTTTTACACTTGGGTCAACTTAAATCAAGCAAATCTGCCAAACCAACTTAATAATGCCAGTTATTGTAAAATTGTAAACAATATTTTTGCTATTTGGCGGGTAGAATTTACTCCTGCTATCTTTCTGCTCAGGAAGCACAATTTAACGCGTAGTGTGGATGCATTATATGACTATCTAAGTCGATACGCTATCTTTATCAGCCTTTGCTCTGCCAGGTATGGCTGTTTGCAAACTACCGTGGGTTTAATAAAGCAATGACGACTGCACTTGGAAGAGGTTTATATGCCTCTTTACTGCTCACGGGGCCTGCACACATTAATCACCAGTTGCCAAGCCGATGACCTTTTCTGCCTACATTTTAAAGGGCGCAGAACCTAGTGCTCTCTTCTGCACAGGCGCCAAGACTGGCGCTAATTGTTTTGCCACAGCATCGAATGAGTCAGCGTGGTTGAAGGACCAATTAGGTTAGCAATCAGTACCGCGGTTTAAGCAATTCTATGCACCTGCACGCCTGCACATCAGCCCAACTTGACAGCAGTAGTCTAGTCAGCTGAAGGTGTGATCGGTGTAACAAGCATTTTATTCATCTGACGATTGGACTTTTTGTTCCAACCCTTCACCAGAGGTCACTGGAAAGAATATAAAGTCTCAGGGGTATTTACAGACAAACGGAGACCACACGCACGAAGCTTTTCTGCGTTTTTGGGCGACATCAGGTGGTGGTTGGTCAACTCCACGGTAGCAGCTGAAATTGCCGCCACACTTGACTTTCAACCTCGCGTCTCTCCGGCCAGAGGCGAACGCTCTAACCCTTGACCTACGGGTTCGAATGTTGTCGGTTTTTGATCGAGACTATATTGGGGTTCCAATTAGCTCGCAGCCATGACAATGAAGCAGGATGGGTACATCCTGAAACAGATCGGAGTCGAATTACCCAATAAAATATAAAGTCTTATAATCTGTTAAACTTAAAAATCACACACCAAACCACAATTTCGATGAGTACCTTTAACACCATATGTAACCTGACACGCAGGGTTTTTGAATAACAGGGCTGTGGTGATGTACAATCCTGCAAGTCCTGCAAACAACTTTCATGACGAAATTTAACTTAGTACTTTGGCATATGGTTGGGCAGGTTACTTTGATCAACTGAGTGCACTTGATAATTAGAAATGCTTTAATTTGGAAAACTGCCATATTAGTCAAAGTTATTGGGGGAAATCGGCACTCATTTTGGCTAAATCACGAGTAAGTTTTATTAAAGCAATTTTCTATGCTATAATGTACGACAGAACCAAACTTTTTGCTGATATATATTGTGCTGTGAAAGAATTCCATGATCAGTAAAACAGGTGGAATAATAATCCCTTCCAGAACTGGAAAATTTTATGCGAAGTTTATCAAATAGAAGTGAAGCCAAATTCAAGGAATCGTCTTTTTGCGGAAACAAGCATGAATTTTTATTTCAAAAATCATGTTTAGCTGTTCTGTGAAGTTTTTTGCACAAAAAACAGTAACAAAAACGTTTTGGCATAATTTTTTCTTTTAAATCTGCCAAACCAACTGCTGCCCTTTCGCGTGAGCAACACTTAGTATTTCTTATAGCTCTTTTAAGTACTTAATATGCCTAATGCTGTTCATTATTATTGATAAGTTTTGTTGTAAATGTGTTCTCGCTGGTATGGGAGAAATAATCAAACATTTACAAACTTAGGCAAGATGCTTGCAGGACTCCAATGCTGTAATTCTTATTCAAAAGAATCCATCATCAATTATCAGTCAGCTTTTTAGGCAAGCTGCTGAGCGTGTAACGACGTAGCTTCTCCTCCATCCTGTCCTGAATAGCTGCTCGATTCAGTCGCGCGCGAGCGGTCCTATAACAGTTGGACAAGCCAACTCAGCTGAAAAGGTCAGTAGGTTCGAAGTTTAGACTTGAAGTAAAAAATTGCATTCCATTTAGATTGCCGATTCCGAGGATGTCCACCACGTGCTTCAGCAAACTGAAGGCAAATGTGGTGAGTTACGCGTAGATTCATTTGAAATGTTGGTAGACTGAGCCAGACACCATGATCAAGTCGAGGAGATCGAAGGTGGAAGAGGGCGTGTGTGGCTGTCGAGGCGGGAGACACCCCTAAGCGCGCCATTACACCTGCTTCAGAACCCACCTAGAGTGGAAATTTTATCAAGGTCACATTAAGAGGGAACCATTGGAGCCTGATTCTCAGTCCAAAAGTCAGCCACTCTACTGAAGCACACATCGCAGGGGGTTAAGTAAGTTAAACCCTAGCAATGGTGATCTCAAGACCATGGTTACTTAGTAAAAAATAGAAGTCGGACGAGGCCAGATTATTAGGAACAGTATATTGTGTACAGTGAGGAAAGAAGGATAGATGGACAAGGATTTGACTTGGAGAGCATACAACTGGCCAAGAGAGCCAGTCGAGTCCAAGTATCTTCAAGCTGTAGCAACCACTAGAAGCTTTGTGTGAGTCGGCCTGCGATTGGTTGGACAGCGTGTGGGTAGAAATCGACGTAGGCGGTTCGTGTCTCACGCGCCATTTAGTCTGGCGGCCGCCCCAACCTTGAGGTTTAGACGGATTGAGGTCACGACAGGAAGGCCAGGCGCTGGGCAGGCAGCGCCCACTTCACACACACTAAACTGATCACGCGGTCTGAGTTATCCCGTCAACTGTTAATCTTCCACGACACGGTTTTTAGTGCACCATTGTAGCTCAAAGAGCGTCAGATGTTTTTAGTAACGAAATTACGCTAAACTATCGACTTCACTCTCTATACCCTTTTCTGAGCTCCAGCTACCGTCTGAGCCGGTGAGCGGACTGGCGTGGGGAGTAGACGCAACCATTAATACACATACTGACTTCTTCTACGCGTACTACGTTTACGACCTGCCTCCCAAGCACAAGCATCAGGATTGCACACAAACTATGGATAAGTAGCTTATATTTCACATGAATGAGAGTACCAGAGGTCACGTTAAGAAGGGACCATTGCAGTCTGACCCTCAGTTAGAACTTTATGCTGGCAGCAACATGATCAAAATGATAGTTTATCCATCGCAAGTGATGTTGACCTACAGTGACTAGGAGCAGGCTCCTGATACATTTATAGCACTTTCTCCTCCCAACCTGACCGTATTCCAAAGGTATGAAAACATAAATATGGCTGGTCATAGGTATTGACGTTGTGGCTGTTAGGGCTGAGCATTCCACATGCGCCTGTCGCACATGACATAGTCCCTTTATCTTCAAGCTCTGGATCTTAGTCTCCTGGCTATGGAGAGGCGTAGATGCGAGCGCCATGAAGGCCACACCGAGAGAAGGATGTCGCATCTCAGTCCTACCCATGGTTGATAAAATCGTCAACTGACAACTCCCCAACTCACACCTAGTATTGCCTCGGGATATGTTTTTATAAGGCAGGTTTGACTGGTGAGGAAATTGTCAACGGCTCCGTGTTGGATCGGACTCCTGCTTCAATCTCTCGCTCAGGTAAAATTGGATTACCCGAGTTAGGCCGACTCGAAATGGGATTGCTTGAAGGAGTTCGAGTTGTAGCGCCAGCGCCAAGCTCGCAAATGGTCACGTGACCGCGCTCCTCTATGTGATTCTGAAACAGCCAATCACAGATGCCGTAGGCTGCTATTGGCCAAACGGTTGATAAAGGGGCCAGTTACTCACTCTTGTATGACGTTTATGCATTCATACCCACAGCACGCTAGCAGACAGACGTGTGTGCAGGGCCCGGGTTTGCCGCGTATCGGGGCTTAAGAACACCACTAAATTTCTATATACAATAAATAATTGCTACTGTTCTTAACCCTTTTCTGCCAATGTGGAAATAGGTGGAATAATTGCAAGGCTCTGAGCACACTCACGGCTTAGATTCCTACAACGTAACGTGAAATTTCTGTCCAACACCTGTCGAACACCGGCTGGGATTTCACGTAGGAGGATGGGCTTTGACGGATGCAGAGTAGATTTTTTATCGTATTAAATTTCAACCACAGCTCACAATCGGGAGTTCTTTTGAAAAAAATATTACTTAAGTAAAGACGTTACATAAATTATCATGCAAACTAATCCCAAGATATTCCAGGCACGTCAGGAGGTCAACTTTTGAACGAGCTATTTCCGACCGCTTACAGAAACCACACTAGTTACGAAATGACTACTTATGTAGCATTAATTTATCTCATTGATTTTCGATGCTCTCCTAAATTTGAACAGATTCTGTAGAAAACAGGCACTTAAATGTCTCTTCTTCTACACATTTGATAGTAAGTTATGCCTTTTTCTAATTTTATACTTGCAAAAACGGTAACGTTCGGTTTCAAACACCTGCACTGACCAAAATCTTATTGGCAAAGGTAGTTTATTTCGCGCACCTCATATACCCCTACTCCTAGCATTTTGTCCAACGGAAACGGTGGTTGTAGTGTTTTTGGGGGAAAGGAAATAGGATAGGTGGGGAAGGAAAATTTAAGAAGCAAGTGTAAAGTGAACGATGTTGTCGAATTTGTTTTCCGCGGCCACTTGGAGTAAGTTGTTCCGCATGTAAATTGAAGGTGTGCGCGGCGCTTCGCACCGCAGAATATGCTAATCTAACTCCAGATCGGTAAGTTTAACCTCAGATAAGTTGAAGGAGATGACCTGCTAACCATCATTTCTATTCTTTAGGAATTTCATGAAACCTGCAATTTGATAATCGGGTTTTTCAGCACTGCATTAAACGATAATGCAGGCAGGGTGTCCCAAAAAATGTATGCACATTTTAACTAATTCTAAACTTGGTATTTATTATAATTTTATTATTTCAAAAACGTAAAAATATTTACAAGTATCATTTTATTGTTTTTTTTTCACTGCATTTGGACTATTGCAACAGTGGCTGAATTAAAAGAAGAATCTGAAAGTGAATGCACTCGAATACCAAGGGCATTGTTTCATGGTATGTAAGATTCCATTGGTTCACGTTGTCAGCAGTTTCATGATCAAAATGGACGTCAGTCTCAGAATATTCAGTGAAAAAAACAATAAAATGATACTTTAAATTTATTTTATCATAATATTATGATAAACATCAATTTTACAATTATGTAAAATGTGAATCAATTTTTTCGGGACACCCTGCATTAGGAGAATCTTCAGATATAAATCAGCAAAATTGCTGAATACAATACAATAAAAATGCACATAGCAGTTATTAAAGTATATTCCACTGCGTAGCCTAATTCTCCACCCATAAAACCCTATAATCACCTTTTTCATATGACAAAATGCTGGGAATAGGGATTAATTAGTTGCACTACATAAACTATCGTTGCCAGCTTTTTGAATCTAACCTACCGCAATTCTAGAACTCAGGGTTTCCTAATTTTGGGCTTTTTACATTCCAACTAAATGCAAGCGGCGAAGAAGACACATCAGAATGCTCATACACGGTTGCATTGGACGTGGATCCGCTTGTTTACTTTATAAGCAGAATTAATAAATGTACAGATAAGATACGATCATGCTTTTAAGAAATCTTATGATTAGGACTGTTCTTAAAACTGGAAGCCAAATACCCTGGAAGCCCAGTCAAAAGCCGACAGCCTGATCTGATTGGAATATCGTTGAGAGTAGTCTGTATGATAGTTAATAGTACAGTCTTACTTAAGTATTCCCTTTGAAATAAAAAAAAAATTGTGAATTTTATTTGACATTTCATTTGATAGCAAATCCACTGTATTAGGAAACAGCCCCTGCAGTAGTCTCCTTACTCCGAGATGAAGCAGCCGTCTAGTGGATGAAGACTCACCGCTCAGTTACGATAGTCCCTCGTTCCGTTTTGCTTTAGGACCTGATTCTCAAGCGGCGCTCAGTGGCTAAATGAAGCAGTTTAAGTGTGCCAGTTTTTAACCAAGTTGGATTCACCTTTTGCCAATCACACGCGTTAGTTTAAAAATAACACCGAGTTAGCACATTCACTGCAACTGCATCAATTAAAAGCATAGGCGCATGTACGCCACCGTTCAAAGCGGATGCGAAGTGTGTTCAGTTCATTAAGTAACCCAATGCCACCATGTGCTTTTCTTTTTGGCATTCTCACACACATGTAAGATGTGGGGGAGTCACTCAATTTTTGTGTGAAATCCTGCTGCTTGCGTTTGGAGGCGCTGGTCGTGTATGCAGTGGCCGCTAGCAGCCACTGTGGGAACCCGTGATCACTGACCCATCACGCCAAAGTTGCTGTCGCGGTAACTGCCCTTAACACGCGCTCTTGTGCAAACGGCTGCACCCTATCCATCACTCGGTCAATGTCGGGCGCGACCTACCAACAAGCCCAGTCTCGGTTGCGGACATGCCGGTACGTAACCTCGCGCGCTCCAACCAGTCACCTTCAAGGCTGCATAAGACAAAGACAGCTTTCGTTAACCGTTCGAATCACTGCTGTTTTGGCATCACTGCGGACCCGACCCGACTAGGAAACGGACTGCACTCGTCTACCTAAAACATCGTACAAACTATTCTTCAACCCCTCTGTGGAGAATACACTCTTCCAGCCAACCTGACTTTCTCATAACTTTTCTTCTCTCCTAAGAAACCGGGTCTGGAAGACCGCAGCCCTTCGAGTTAACCTTCTTAGCCTTAACCATTCTCGATAGGCTCGCCGATACATCCTTGTCAGGTGCAGAATCTCGGTTCCATAAAACTAAAAGGAAGCAAACAACGTTATGCACTTGTGTCAACTCTTCTCCGTTCCGAACTGCTATTTTTCAACGTGTTGCACTTTTTTATCCCGAAGAACCCCAGTTACTGAGAAGCGCTAGTAGCAATACTTTTTAGAGGACTTTTTCTCTGCTAGCTCCATTGCACTATATTACTTTGGACCTTGTCCTTAAACTGATAATAAATACAGTTATTATGGTATGATTCAAACGTAAGTCTCCATCTCTGCGCCAGCTTGCTGTGAGGCACACGGTGGAGCTGCCAGTTATGTTAAATGGTACGGTGCGAACCGACGTGGTTAAGAAATATGCTCGTGCCTCTGTGCGTTGAAGCTCAATCTACAGCCCTCGTAGGCAGTTGCTTAGTGACTTATAGGCTATGATGAATTGGAATCGATAAAGACAAGGAAGACCCGAATAGCCATTTCTGAATGATTAGCCGTCATCAGTCAGTCATACCCAGAAGTGGAGACTCCCGGGATTTGAACCCGAAATCTTTGGTTATTGAGTGTAACATTCTACTATTGGACCATGTGCTCGTCGCCTTTATCTGTTGCAATCAGGATTATGATAAATGGTGGGGCACTTACCGATCTGGTTACGGAACATGCTCATCCTGTTTTGCCTCAGAGTTTAATGGTAGAGTATTGCACTCAGTGACCAGAGTCTTGGATTCAAATCTTGGAGATCGCCAACCCTGAGAAGAAGTATGACCGACTGATTACGGCCAACAAGCCAGAAATAGCCATTCCGACCTCCCTTATCTTTGTCATACTACTGCCTGCGACATCGCACCCAGTGCGACAAGGGACGATTAATGCGAGATCGGCAAATTACGATAGGTATGATGTAACATGCTAAGCGCATTCTGGTAATGTAAACCCCATGCGCTTCCATTATTCATGCTGGTTGCTTTGTCCATAAAGGCTAGGAAGTTCAAAGTGTTTGCATATTGCATGAAACCTGTGGAGATTGGCGGCTGTCAGCTTAAAGAATTTGACTATTTTAAATACCTCGAGGCGAGGTTGCTGCCAAATGGATAGAGTAAAGATAACACTGTTCCCCGACTTCATGCGGATCGTCGAGTTTTCTAAAGCTCTAGAAAGTGAAATCTCCATCACCACGAAGGTTCGCGTGTACGGTGTATCCATTCGATCTGTCCTCATGTATGTCTTTGAATGCTGGGCTATGCGCGTTGAAGATAAATGAAAAATGGAAGTATTTTATCCGCACTGCTTGAGGCCCATCCTTTGGGTAAAGTGAACCGATTTCGTCTCAAATGAGATAGTTCGCACTCGCTGCAACAACAGCTAAAGAATATTCCAGGCCATTCAAGAAAGACGACTGAGGTTGTTTGAACACTTTCTTCGTCGTCAACCCCACGAGCTCAGTGTTACTGAACTCCATCATCCCCCTTACCCAAGTCGAGGCATTAAAGAGGGCGTTACCTGAACACATCGCTTGATTCAGTCCTTCAGGACAAGGATGTTAAGTATCAGTATTCAGTATCAATTTATTGAGGGATATTTAGGTAGATTGCCTTTGAGTTGCCTATTTTTAAATGTGTCGGGGAAGCATAAAAATTGTATCTCAGTTTGTTGGCGAGGCCAATTGTCCTGAGCCATGAGGTGGTGCATACTTTTTTAAAAAAGTTAGCAGACAGTGAAGAACTCCTAAGGATTTTTTAGGCGAAAAACTGTCACTCTTGTGGGGGGAAGTGTGTGGTTTAGGAGAAAAAAGCGTCCACTCTTGGCCGGAGGGTCCAACGGGACCTTCGGCATCAGGCCTCCGACGTTGACAAAGAGAATGGATTAAATGTCGAGGCCTGCTGCCACGAATCGCCACCCGTGGAGAGGTAACCTCCGGGACATCATCGACGCCGGCTAGATCAGGCATGATCGACACCTTCAGACGTTTGTGCATGTAAGTACGTGGCTTCGTTAGATGAAGGATTGAATCGCAACTCTGGAAAGTCAGGCGAACTAAAATTCTGTTCCAAAGATCATCCTTCTGTATTTTAATGCACGCTTGTGAGTCGAGTGTGCATCAAAATATATTTTAACGAAGGTAATATTACCATACATATAGCATAAGCAGCTTTGTATGTGTAAATTATTGTGGTCCAATTTTATAAATTTATTACTAAGGAATGCAAAATCTCAATGGTAACATCTGTGGCGTGAAGTGAAAAGCGCAATTAGTCAAAACTGTCTTGTAAGGTCGTCTTAATATTTATTTCTGGGCTTTGAAAAAGGTCCACCTGGTATATGAAGTGGTTATATTCCTATTAAATTGTTTCCCATATGTGCCTATTTCTTCCTCTATAGAAAGATATTTGCAGCGGTTTTTCCTCCCCTTCTCTGTCCAGTCAATATTGCCGTTCTCCATTCCCCATTTTACAACCCTGCCGATGGGCTTCGTGGTCTCTCTTCATGCCCATGGCGGTTCTGCTATTTTCGGCAGTTCGTCGCTGGACTCCGCTGTCCACAAGGTCGCATCTCCGGCATTTCGGTGATGACCAAGTGACCTCTGCCGTTCACTCTCTTCTCGACCCTATGGTCCGCGAATGCCTACGCCGGTCTCACCTCCCTGATGGTTGATCATAAAGCCAGTCGAGCGGTGCTACAGTGGTGAACGGCAGCATCTGCTGCTATATGATTTCTCCAACGACAAGAAGCGTTTCCAACCCTCATACGTTCTCACCAACAGTCCTGTCTCATTGCACTAAAATCAATCCTATCAACCTACCTCCTTAATTCTGTGAAAGCATTTTTTCTCCTTTCTTTTGTTTTTTAAGTGGGGGTCCGCTGAACTCTGCCCCCGATTTAATGGTAGGAGTTTTTTTACTGCTTCCTCCATAGTTCCCCATGCGTTTCAGAGAGTGTTGAATATTACCTTAAAAATGGCGATATGTTAGTAAATATGAATTTATCTGCCTACATTACTAAACGCCCACGCTGCCTATGTGGTTGCTCACGGAGAGCAGCACTTATCAACTCTGTATTTATTTTTCCACAGCACTAAGTTTGCAATGACGAGGCCCTCCAGGCCTGAAATATAAAATTTATTTATTTACTTCTTGACTAGGGAGTGTAAATTTATGTTTGATTGTGTTGAAAGTGATCGAAGGTATTACATTTAGGAAACTGATATTTGTTTTAATGTACTAAATAAACTAAACTTCACCAAAATAAACTCCCGTTGCTCAGGCAGCTGATGCCTACTGATGGAAATTCAAACTTGTATTGGCGGAATTCAACGAAAAAGGGGAAAATCGACCTTATATTAACGAAAGTTTACAAGAAAAGGAAAGTCCGGTTACTGAAAATGTAAAAGTAGGTGATTGTTATAAGTCAGAAGCAAATGCGACCTGTGCAGACAGTCCTACCCGGAATTATAAATAAACCGAAATTCCTCACATTGGTGGATTAATTGCGTATAATTAGTAATATAATTCAGTATATATAAGGGAGATAGGCAGAGCCTTTGAAAACCCTGTTAACAGATTGATGTATGTCATGCATGTCGTTCAAAGCCACACATACATTGCTTAAATCGTTGTTGTCTACCAAATGTATGACCAGCATGTAAAGTAAGATCAAGCCTTCTTTTAAATGCGTCGACGCTTTCAGCAAAAACAACTGAGTAAGGAAGTTTATTCCAATCTTCAGTGACCCGGTCGGAGAATAATTACTCAACAGTTTTCTTTCTACTACTGTTAGTAGAATCGCTTTTCACTCGCGCATTCCCGTGTGACAAATCACCCTGCCTTAGTTATGCCACAGTATTGCAAATGGTGAAATTGTTAATGGTGGGCAATAGTCAGGTTAAAGTTCCACCTCTGAAACTATAACGTCAGCATCCTGTTATACGAGACCGGTGGTAACAGGGGTTATACGGATGAGACATTGCGGGGATGCAGGAGAGAAAATAAATAACAGTCTGGAGAACCAGGGCTTATGCAGATGTCGGCTCACGCGGCTTTCATCTCCCTTGAATGAAATTACCTTTTCAGCTACCACATGTCCTGCCTCCAAACAACTTCAATGAATGCACTTTTTTGCTCTTATCTTTAAGGTCAAGTTAGTATGGAAAAATCGATTGATGTACATGCTGAAAGCGCAGTCCTCTATGTAAAAGCAGGTACTTGTTTCGCCGAAGTTCGTAGGCGGCATGGGGAGGTTCAAATAGTCTGGCAGAGCAGTGGGACACCTAGCCTATCCAACTGCCCTCTGGTAATGCATGAAATATAACATACATAAAAGATATGTAATTGATATCTTGCAACTTACATGACTCAAGCGATTTCATAAGCTATTCTAGACGTCATAATCTTTCAGCTGAAAGACTGCACAATTTTCAAAATCTGTCAGCAATGTTATGTCAAATAATGATGTTTAATGCATGTGGTTAATTGAAGTTTCGTCTTATGAGTAAATTTAAAAGGAGAATTCAAAAGATAGAATATTAGCAAAACTTGCATAACGTGCATTCAAACAGACATACCTTTAAATTTGTTGGAAATAAAAACCTCAACATGTCGTGAATTATCCAGATAAACCGTCTTAGTTTGCAGACGAGAAAGTCTTTTAACGGAATATTTATCATGTTCAAATGTAGATATTTGTGTTCAGAGACTTTCTATTGTGCTTTGCAAATCTGCTCCCATGTCTTGACCTCAGTTTAAATTGCCTTATCATCCTTTACAAATTAATATATGCAATTGGAATAGCTTAAGTTGCTGCAGCAACTTTACGTACAGCGTTATATTCGCTTATGATATCTCAGCTGAAATATACGATCTTAACCTGACTCACCCTCTAACACTCGCGTTCTGACAAAAGGCAGTATCTGGTACATAAATATTAATTGATTGACGTAGCCAATGCAGGAGTGTTAGCTGGAAAACAAGCACGTATATCGCCAGTTATGTACCGATGCACTTGGCTGGCTGGACTGACTCCATAGATTCAGGGCCCCAGCATTACTCGTGTTGTTCACGGAATGCACACCAGTTACATTTCGATCGAAGCATTTGTGCGTGGCATGCGATGGTCGATAATAAACGTCCAACATAAGGTTCCAGTTTCATCTGACTCACCGCGGAATATCAACATCCCGCCAGCAGGCACGCAGTTGTATATGAATAGGGCGTTCATTTAGGGGAGTGCGCAGTGTAGGTGTGGCAGGTCGCTCTGATGCCTCGTGTAGGTGGGTGCACTATAAACCAGGTATGATAAAGGCGCAGCTGTCTATACTTCTGTTTAAGCTATTACCCTAAAAGCAATATTCTAGTACCAAAAATTGAATGGTCCTAGATCGGAAAAAAAGAAAGAGGCGAATAGGCCCCTATATCCTTTAATACGAGTGCGGTGTGATCGCGTATTCCATATGAGGGGGAGCAAACGTACGAGGCGCGCGCGCGTAGAGTATTTCGTGGGTGCTGAAGGTTTGTGTGTGTGTTCGATCGTTGATTTCGATGACGGCCCGTAACCTCTGCCAGCCCAAGCACGAAATACCGCCCATATACGCAATCACAACACACTAGTACAAAAGGATAAAGATGCCTATATACTTCTATCCTTTGGTCCGATCTAGTACCACTATAGCCTTTGGTACTAGAACATTGCCATAAGGGTACCATGTAGAGAAAGATAAAACAATAAAAAGGAGCATAAACTGTATGAACAGCTTCAGGCAACTAAAGGTTATTGTGGATGGGGGTTGCTGCTTTAGCCGTGCTGCTTCACCCGTGAAGCAGCAACCTCTGAGCAGGTACGATTCCTGCACCGATGCGTTTGTGAGGAAGTGGCGCCGAAGAGCCTACGGAACAGAACACCGGTGAATACTGAATTGGTCAGAAAGGTGATGCAACGCTTTCGCGGGCAAATGACACGGGTGTTGATCGACGATCGCCACCTACGCCTTCACAGGCACCGGTCTGTTATTGAACAAAGGAAGGAAGAGTGTACGACACGATTTGGTGGACCCGTTGCCTATTCCCTCGAAAGAACAATATCGACTCTAGCAAAAGCGCGACAGGAACAAAAGCGCAAGAGTTTAGACCAGAAGTTAGAAAAATTGAAAACGGAATCGAAAACAAACGAACACGTGGTAGGCAGCCTATCGTCTAGGCAGTTGACGGAAATAGAACTAAGCGTGCTGAGCCATGAAACCAAATTGAATACGGCGGATGCTAAGCCAGCCGAATTTATCGCGGCACTAGAGGCCATTTTCGTACGAACCAGCGTAACCGATGAGGTGAAGCATACAGTACGCCAGAAAGTCACCTCCCTACTAATAACGAATAGGCCCACCAATAACATGTCAGCAGCGGAGGAAGAGGCGATGAAAAGGTTAAAAA
Organism: Ligula intestinalis; assembly: GCA_036362985.1. Taxonomy (NCBI): domain Eukaryota; kingdom Metazoa; phylum Platyhelminthes; class Cestoda; order Diphyllobothriidea; family Diphyllobothriidae; genus Ligula; species Ligula intestinalis. The sequence goes on from JAYGXS010000004.1 coordinate 29,309,444, forward strand.
TTAACAAAGACATAATAGTGTTCCCGGCCGACAAGGGAAGAGCAATGGTCGTGATGAACCATAGCGATAATAATGCGAAAGCACAAGCTCTCCTCGACGACCAAGAAGCCTACAAACCCACGCATTCCTCACAGGCCAAATCACTGATCAGCCAGCTTAATAGTCTCTTGAGCTGGCTACGATGCAGCAACGTGATATCGCAAGACGAATGGTGACGAACCAAACCAACTGACACGGCACTGGCTCGATTTTACGGTTTGCCGAAAATCCACAAGCCCAACGTTTCACTCCGGCCAATCGTGGCAATAAAAGGTAGCCCTAAATACAACCTACCTGAATGAATGTCATGAAAACTAAACTTTCTCCGAGGGGGCTCAACCACTTTAATCAATTTGGCCTCCCAATTTCTAGCCGCTATCCGGGCTAGAACAGTTCAACTGGATCAAACTATGGTATACTTTGATTTCGTTTCACTATTAACATCTATCCCTCCGGACCTGGCATGCGATGTCCTACGCAAACGACTTGAAGAGAAATACGATGAATCGAGGGGTCCCCTAAAAATTGACCATTTCATGCACCTCTTCGTCTTCTGCCAAAGACATTTTCTCACATTAATGGTCAAACATACGAACAGACCAAAGGGACGCCAAAGGGATCTCCAATTTCCAGTCTCATCGCAGAACTGGTCTTACAGGAGCTGCAAAAAGTCACCTTCGACCAATTTAAGCCTGCATTCTGGTGCCAATACGTGGACGACACTTTCGTGATAATCGAACGGAGCAGACTATCCGGCTTCCGAAACCTGCTTAACAGTATCTTCCCCGACATCCAATTCACGAAGGAGGAAGAGAGTGCCGGACAACTACCGTTCCTGGATGTCCTCGTCATGCGCAATCCCAAGGAGGAAATCAGCACCACGGTTTATAGAAAGGCAACTAACACAACCCAGGCGCTCAGCTTCCATAACAACCACCCACTGATGCATAAACGTGGCTGTATTCAAGCACTATTTCAGCGGGTGATGACACACTGCACTGAACCGGAAGGACGAGCGCAAGAATTACAACATCTTCGGGACCAACTTTCCAGGAATGGATACCCTAACAGCTTCATCCACCGATACCTCCGAACGCGCCCACAAGGAACAAACGAAAAGGGACCACCAACGCTCTGGCACGCTCTACCGTACATTAAAAACGCGTCAGAAGCAACCGAGTGTATTGCTGCAGAGCTCGGCGTGGGTATTGCTCATCGCCCGATAGCTACTATGCATGCACGAATCATGCAAATCAAAGACCCGCTGGATGTAGGTGAGCAACTTGGCGTCATTTATCAGGTGCCATGTCGCGACTGTTCTTGCCATTATACAGGGCAGACCGGGCAACGACTTAGCTCGCGAATAAAGGAGCACAAACAGGCAGTGCAGAAAGGCGACCCACAGTCGCAGATCGCCACCCACACACTTAAAGAGGGCCACGAATTCGACTTCTCGAATACACGGATACTGGCGCGAGCCGCTAATAGGACGGGATGTGAACTGCTGGAGGCCTGGATCTCAGATCCCAACTCCATAAACAGGCATGTGGATATACGGCCCTGTTATTTCGCCATCTGTGCCCGTGACCAGAAACCAGGGCCCAGTTCCTCTACAAGCCCGCAGGCCACCACCTCAAGGTCACACGCCGTCACTCCAGGGGCGCGCGTTGGAGATACGATAGCGTGAGAACGGACGTGGCATGGACAGAGACAAATCAATAATTGCCACTACCAAGCCCCGCCCCCCTCCCTCCCTTACCATCTCCATTTATACGTAGCTGACGTTTGCTGTCCTCACTTACTCTGACGATGGCTTCTCGTGAGGAACCAAAAGCTCCGAATTAAAATATCGTTCCAGAGATCGCATCTTCGTATTCTTTACTACAAGAACCTGGGGCACGCATATACGCTTCTATTCGTGAAAATTATACTGTTTGCGGACCGCTGCATCATATAGACCTGTACAAGGACCGAATAATTTTGAACCCTTCCGACCGTTACACTCTAAGTCAAGGCCTCAAAAATACATTCTGTGAATTCATGCTGTTCTCATAACATTTTGCTAGGAGTTGGACTAATTGGTACAGTTTACAAGCAGCATAACCAAATGGATTGAGACTTTGCTCTGTAAATGCGCATTCCATGTTTATAAAATAGCTCATGACTAGGAACGTTTTTGGAACCGAAAGATTTCTTTCCTTTAGGAGTGTTTGTATATTGTTTCCATAAAATAAATTTGAGCTTATATGCGTAGTTAAGTTGCGATTTTTAACAGAATAACTCTTATAAAGGTTTTACAAGGAACTATCATTCAAAAGCCGCCACCTTGGTTTGACTTACACATGTAGAGATTAAGTTGCACCATAATAAATATTACAAGAATATTGCATTAATATATTCGAAACGAAAGCATATTTCACAATTTCGACTGACACTTCCTGAGGTAAGAAATTTGCTGTATCTGGCTGCTCACACAACGCGCCAGTATGTACTTTCTCAGAATACTATCTCTGATCTAATTCTTTGAGGGTGCCTTCTGGGTGCTTAAAATATGATAAAATGGTGGTTTGGTTACTTGCAGGCAATATTGCTTGGTTTAGGAGCTCCTCTTAATGCTGAGGAAGCTCAATTTATATAAAAGGCGTTAATAGGGTAGAGCATAAAAGGCTTTGCGGAAATGAGGCCATGCGGCATTTTCGTTGAATCTCTCATTTGAGGTGCAGGTCCACGCATATAGAAAAGTCAGCAATAGTCCTTACATCATTTACGGAATAGGAATTAGAAGAAGAGACGATTTCTATGACCAAGGTGTATTTTGGCTGCCGTTTCAAAAGCATGCTATCTTCCATCGTCAGAACGTGGTGTCTGGACCACTGTTTTTTTTCGCAGAAGTCAGCAAGTCTGAGAGGCAGTAAGGCTCTTGCCGAAAACCATGCTTAATATTCTGTTAGACATCCTTTTCGTCACAAAATTGGAATATTGTCCGTTTTACAACGACGTCTACTGTTTTAGAAGCAGGGCAAGTCAAGCTTATAGACCGAATTATGCTTCCTGCCATTTTTCTGCCTTTCTTCTATAAGAGAAAGACGCTGATTTTTTTACACTATGCCGGTAAGCTCCTTAGTTTGATCCAAAGTTGGAAAAGACGAAAGCTGTATTGCTAGGTCGGCCGATAGGTCCCTAATTATCATCTCAGAAATCCCATCCCGTCCAAGGGACTTAGCTGATTTAATTTGTCTGATAACATTTTTTGCTGTATCATGGTCCTCTTCAAATTCCGAGTTGTTTTGGAGGAGTCTATTGTAGACACTGATTTAAAAACTGTGACACTAGATGTACGTTTTGCGGTCCTTCATTGAATATCTTTCTAAGGCTATCATTTAGAGTTTCTTTGTCCTTTATATTCGGTGAGTCATATGGGATCCTCAAGATGCAAGTAGCCTGGCCATCTATTTCTTCATTATGATCCTTTTTATAGGGAAATTGCCATGTGTGAATCGGGCATGGGGCCTTATGATTTCCGCTGGACAATGGGTTTCCGTTAGACGCTCCGTGACTCCTTGTAAATACTCCTAGAATTTGTCAATATTGCTCTTTTTACTTTACAAGGTTTCCACGAAATCAAAACGTCCCATTGCGTACACACCCGTTTTGTAAGGATTTTGTTCCTTTATTTTTGGTTGTGGATATAGAAGAGCACGCACGTGAATAAAAGTAACCTAAGTTGCGGTTTTTAATTTACTTTCCTAATGATTCGTAGTTTACTAAAATGACATCTAAAGAGTTGGATCGTTGGCGATCTGACAGTCCGGCTCCGTACTCTATGTGTAGAGTGCGACATTCGTCGATGGAGAACCGGTGCAAAGACGACAAATGCATGATCACTGGGACAGTACTTTCATCTGGCTGAGCCTTCCAGCTCAGTCAGTCAGTATATTTGGAATAAATGACAGAAGCCCTTAAAAACTCCGTTGAAACGGTACAATAATGCAAAAAGCGAAGTGTACTATAAAAATTGTTACAGATCGCTTTCATTACGCAAAAGTGCGTAAAAACACTGAGAAAACATTAAATGCTTGACAAGATGATGCGTTCGTGGAATAACAGCGTACAAAATATTCACTGCATATCCACTATGAAATATTCTTCTAGAACACTTTTAGTGTAAATACAATTCTATTGAAATCAAGCAAGTAGTATGTTTTCAGTTAATTATGATAGGTGAGTTTTTGAAAGTTTGTACAGTAGTCGCCGGTTATTAAGCCCACCTCGGGCCCAGACCAAATAGGGTTTAATAAACGGCGGGCCTATTAACCATGGGCTTAATAACCGGCGAATGTTGTACTGGCCTTCAGCAGATGATCATCTAGGCGTCTCTTGAACACGTTTACAGTGGGTGAATGCACAACAGACTCCGGCAAGGAATTCCATTGTCGAATGACCCTTTAGAGAAGAACGATGAACGTTGTTTTGTGCGGCACTGCTTATGTCTTTTGAGGTTCCTTCTTGGGGCCGTTTGAAAGAAATCCTCGTATAGGAGGCCATCATCAGAGGAAATGAGAGTACCGCAAGAATTGGTATTCTCCGTAGTGCAGCTACGATACAGTAGCAGGTAGCATTCATGATTGGCTGAGGCCACACCCACGTTTTCTCACCTGGCCGCATTGGCTGCGTATTTGGCGTCATGGCCTGCGTCCTTGGCGTCGTCACGGGCGTGCTTGGCATGGTAAGGTGCGTCCTTGCACATGAATAGGGAGATTTTTCTTGGTCGCGTGAACCGAGGGCAAAATAACAGGGTAGTATAATGATGTGCCTGTTGATGGAGTTGGAGTCTGATGCCCAGGTCTCCTAAGTTCTTACCCCGTATATTACTGGCTTGTGCTATTATCCGCATTCTCCTAAATTTAATTTTCTGCTTTCCTCCGGGGTTTGGTTAGCGATCTGGGACAGTGGTCCGCATTTCCGCACTACCTATTTGTTCCTGGTTATCGCGAGCTTAGTCCTCAACCGTTCTACCCTGTACAATCTCAAAAACAGTCACGACATCGCACTTGATAAATGACGCCAGACTTGTCATTTACCCCAGTTGGTCTTCTATTTGTAGGATCCGCAAGCGTATGGTGGCTGTCGGACGTCGAGCAATACCCACGCTGAACTCTGTAGGGATAAGTTCCGTTATTTCTGACATAGTAGAGGGTGCCAGAGTTTTGGGCGACCTACCTTGTTTGATCTTCATGGGTGCGTACGGGGAAATTGGCTGACGAAACCATTTTCAACGAATCATTCCAGCCTTCCATGGATATAAGCAAGTTAGTGAGGTAAAGTTGATCACGCCGTAATAGATGTTGGTGGGCACTAACTAAGCTGATCGCATCAATATTCCTCATCAGTTTCGCTTTGATTATTTTCTCCTTTCGTTTCGAAGAATGCTTGTGAAAGTAATTGGCCTTAAGCTGGCAGGTTAATTTGTCTCTCGCTAACCTCCAATCGGTAGGTTTCGAACTTTCAAAGATCTTAGAGACCAAGGCGTTCGATTGGTCTGCCACCTCATTCAGGACTTCGCTGATATGCCCTCCAAACCAGTCATATTAGTGGGCCACAGCTGCCTCAAGATTTTTTGCATCGTGTCTGTTGCGAACACGGTTGAAATCGTGCTAAAAATATTTGTTGGTGTGATAATACATCGCTCCCTCTTCAAAAGGCGGCTCCTCGGTAAACACCGACATAGAGAATTTAGGCAAAAGGTTTGTCTTATCTACTTTATCAGTTAATCTGTTATCTGTTTGACACTCAGAAAACGAATTGGGTTCTGCTTGCGTTTTTGTTTACTTACGTATGATAAAGGCCCTTCTGATATGTTTGTTATTCCTTTGAATACTCGTTATTCAAAAACCTATCATTTTTCCATACAAGTTTTTAAAACAGTTTTCGCTGCTTCTTAAAAGCGAGGAAATGGTCAGGTTGCTGATAGCTGCTGTATGTTTCACCTTGAGTTTTCTCACTATGTCCGGCGTCACCCACTCAGGCCAGGAGACGCGCGAGCCAGGACCTCAAACAAGCACCAGGTGATGTTTGCGTTAGGTATGTGTGCAGGGCTCCAGTAAATCAAATTAAGCAGTCCCTTAATTTTTAGACAATCCCCTTTGCGTACATTCCTATCGCTTACTGATCAAATGACGAATACAAAGAAATTGGTGAACTCCAAAGAGGCACACAATGATTAATTTGGCCGAAAGAGGTCTGAGAACTCGATAAAATGATAAAATATTCATCTCTTGTAACGAAGGGATCAAAATAGCTAGACTGTTGGCCATTGCAGAACTACGTGTCCATTTTAACATGTTGGGTAAGGAATTCGTCAGTTACTTACTCAAGTAATTTGTGTTTTAATGAGTTTTCTGATCTCGAGCTGTACATCAGTTCTGAGTTAGTGTCTAGAGAATTGAAATCTCCGGGTATTAAGACGTGTTTTTCTACGAAAAATTCCTTTAAACTCAGTAATAAATGCGTCGTCCGTATCCGTCTGTTATCCTTCGACTCTTTAAACCAGGGCAATTGGATGTCCTGTTGGTTCTAAACTCTCAATTTTCGAATAAAAATTTCACGTGAAATATTCCCGATTGATGATGACTTATTCGGGATGCAGTAAATGCCATCTTGTATGAACATTGCGCTTCCCCCACCCCTACGTCGATTTCGATTCCTGCTGATCAGCTAAACCTTTTCACTCTGACTTCTGCATCTGCTATCTGCCCAGTTAACCATACTGCAGTTAGAGCAATGAGGTCAGGTTCCAGATGGTCCACGGCCACTTTCGGCTCGTCTATTTTGATGAACAGACTGTACATTTGTGTATATCATCACCACGTTATGGTCTTTGCTTAACCTCTAAGGTTGATTGCTGCCTCTTGAGACTTATGATTTCAAATGATGCCCAAACTTTTGCATTGAATCTCATAAATGATCTGTTTATAACTCCAATGCGGTCTGATGGAGTAAATAATTCTACCGTCATTCGCTTTTGCATTTGGGAGGCCCGGAGTTCAATGTGACGAACTTTTTCCACAAATATGACTCCTTCATCTGGATTTTTTTCGGAACTGGATTTCAGGGCTATGTTTTGTTTGTACACTTCCTGCTTCAAGTCATTCCTCCGTCCCCGCATTTTCCTTTCATAGTCCGACTAAAAACACTGTTTTTTCTGAAACACGGTAAGAAACTTCCTCTTTTATTTTGGAGTCTTTAAACCGTTTGACGGTTGAAAGTTACAGAATTTTCCTCCTGAAAAGGGATGACATTAAATCATCAAATGAAGCCGAATAATAAATAAAGCCCAGCCACAATTCAAGGACCTGTGATTTGCGTCGCAGTCTTGCAGATTTACTTATACTATTACAAAAGTATAATGTAGGTCGTGTACACATAAGTTTCTTTACAAGGAAAGGCATCCTTCGAGAAAATGGAGACGCCTTTACTTTAAATTACATTCTTTGAGATACCTGCCTTCCAGTTTATAAGTTTCTTTGTTTTTCCGACTTCTTTGCTGCGCGCGTTTTTCGTATCTGCTGTCAATCTTGGCTTTCAGCGTCTTGTCCCATGTCCGGAAGTACGAGATCGGTGGACATTTTGCCGGATATTCTGGCACAGACTGTGGAATCCGTAACTTTAGCCTTTGATATTTCATCTCCTTCAGAATATGCGAACCATGATGCAATCTTGTAGCGATGCTGAGGAGGCAGACAGAATTAGGGCAGATGTCTTAAGCGTACAGCAAGCTTTTGACAGTGTAAGATCATAATTATCCTAGTGATGATTTTATCAGGTCGACCGAAAACTTCCTGGATTTATTCAGGATTTTCTCAGGGGCTTCATGGAACGCTTTCGACTCGAAACCGTTTTAGACGTCGAAGAAATGACGTTGCGACTGTCATCGATGGATGTCGAAAGTAAGACATACTAGTTCTGAGCTTCTTTTAAGTTCCACATTATCTCTCGAGTGTTCCTCACTGTCAAGTATTGGAAAGAAATGCTGCTGATTTAAAACATGTCCTCAGCCGAATCCCTACCGAGATTGTTCATCGAAATGAATTTATTGCACTTATAAAGTGAGCGTCCTCATCTTATTCACTGTATTTTAGACAAATTGCTAATGCCATTAAAAATCTCCTGGATTGCATTAATCTTATCTTAAATGCGCTCCCGTCTGGGGTGACCAAGCAAGGTCTCGACGACCACATGCGTAAATTCGTCGATTATTCCCGGAAGTTTAGTAGTGCCCTGAAAAAGTTCTTCCGTGATCGTGTGTAAGTGTTTGATGTGCTAAATTATTCTTTTATCGTGCACCTTGCCCTAAACATTGACCGAATGTTATCACTTGCATACTGTGTGAGCGGCTGTGTTTATAGGCACATCCGTCAGAGGCCGCTGCCATCTACTTCCGGGGCACATTTTTAACTTGTACATGATTTTTTATGGGCAAAAATAATTTTGCGATATTTATCGCTTTTCCTCTCCGACTTCTATCGTATGCTGATAAAAATGGATCATTCAGACGCAATACCTGCGAATAAACCAACGTTTGCCGAGTATGGTGATCTGCATTCAGGTAGCTTCTGTGTTTTAATGTTTGGACCGTATGACACTACTAGTGTTCTTCCGAGTTTCCCCACAATACTTGAACGAGTATTTGATAGGTATGAAAGCCTAGGAATGGATGGCGCCAAAACCATCGTCGGTATTTTCGTTTTATCGGCTTTGATATTCGTATTCGCTCGCAACTGGGCGAACATTTAGCTATACTCAATTGAATCTAGGGTGTCAAGTTAAGAGCTTCAAGGTGCCTCTCTGGTATCTTTTCGTCGCTCGTTATTTGATGCGTGTGGTAGTGTCACCCTTGAACCGTCGATTTCCTAGTGATCGAATTAGCATTCTCACATCGTGTCTGCTCCGGCAAAATTGTATCTGTCTCTGACTCGCAGCGCTGTTGATCACGCCAGTCAAACGATCGTCTGAAAACTACTGATTTGGAAATAGCGTTTTCTCACTTGTCCAAGCTCTTGCTCGATTTTTTGTGTATCCCAAACTTGGCGTTGAACATTTGCCGCGGGAGTTCGACAATCACGTGTTTTTACCCCAAAGACTTATCTTGTTTTTAATATATTGCCTGAAATTTCTTGGTAGACCTTATGTAATGTTAACACAATGCTTTGAAAATAGTGAAATCTGCCCCTCCAGCTGCTAGATACCGGCAATTTTTAGTGATTGTGAGTTCCATTTACTTAATTTGGCGCCACTTGCCTTAAGTGTTTCACTAATCCGAACGCTGCATGAGAAATTTGGATGTGCTCGTAATGATACACTGAGCTTGGGGGCACCTACTTTCCATACCTGTTAGTATAAGGACTCAACGTTCTACTATCGTCCTATCGAGGCACAATTCTGGCTTCTATACCGTCCTGCGCACTTCATGTGCTCTGTATTTCGTTCAGTGGTTTATTTTCCTTCTTGTTCAACCTCTCTGCCACTTATGAGTTTCTGGCTCCGTGCTAAAGATGACAACAGGTAGCTTGTTTAGTTTAACCGTTTAGGCTGCCTATTGCTGAGGTTAATTGTCTGAACATACTCTTCAGTGGACTTAAAGACTGGTGCATCGTTGGCATCGTCAGTATCCGCCATCTTTAGACACCTTCGATGTGTCGAAGCATAGACCATATCCGACTTCAATTGTCTGAATTATTAATCGAGCGCAAAAATATATTGCTATCTTAAACTGAAAATAAAAACCGGTAGCACAAGCTTTGCATTTTACTTGCGCTTTTTATGGCCTTTCGCGTATCATTTTTTGCGTCAACGTTCTTCCATACTTACCCATGGGTCCCAAGCACTTGACAATCTCATGGAACGTTGTATATCCTTCTAGTGTAGACGTTCATGTTGCATAAAGCACTACAGCGCTTTGCGATTTTGTAACCACAAAACATCATTGTTACATTTTTTCAGGAAAAAACACTTAAAATGGTGGATTACATTGACCCTTTGATTACAACTTCATGTTGCAGTTTGTGGACATAGTATTGGACTTTTAAATCTTGTAAAGCATGTTGCTTCAACGTTACTTTGCTACTTCACCTATTTCCTAACTATGCATGTAGTAGCTAAGTAGACTTCTGCCGGATAAATGTCTGCCCAGATTCAATCCAGTTATATTTGTTGTGGAAAATAATTACGCATTATCCCAATAAACATAAGCATGCTAGCATTAAACCGCCTACTTTTTAAACTTTATCTTCCTACGTGATGTGCCTTTTCGTTTATTTCCGACATTTATATGAAGGAATAGGCAAAAGTTTCACTATTATGCTAATTTTATAGCGAATTCTATGATGTCTAAGGTTTTTTGAAATAGTCGCTTTTTTGGTACCATCCCAGTACTTTAATTGTAATATTTTTTTGTTCGCTTGTGCTTCCTAAAAGTTTGTTAAATTACCCAAGTATTTTGTGATAAAGTTGCAAAAATTCTCATCAGAGAATTCAGAAGAGTATTTGACGAGTTTACGTATGCTTTCGATAAATTCTCTGCAGGCGCCATCGTCCTTTAGTCGAACTTAAAATGTTTTCAATGAGCATGCATGCCGTGCCACAAAGAAGCTCTGCAAACAGTAGACTACTTTTTGAAAAAAGGTATGATTCCCTGACGCGCGTTCTTGCAAACTGTCTATCAGAATTGAGATCCTGGGGCGCCTCATCTAACATTTATAATAGATATGTGTCAGTGGTATTTGACGAAAAACACGGGGCACATCCATGAAGGCCTTTTCTGCCACATTGGGCGTCATCAGATGGTGGTAACCCAACATTAGTGTAGCAGTGGAAATTGACGCCACACCCGAGTTTCGAACTCGCGTCTCTCCGGCCAGAGGCGGACGCTCTAATCATTGTGTCACGGGTCCACCTTGTTGTCGGTTTGTGGTCGGGACTATATATTAGTGCGTAACTGTGTCAGTTGTGTCCAAGCCGTAATCATTTCTACAGATTTTAATTGTCACAGATTCCTGGCCAAAAGTCGAAATTGTTTTGCACATGAATTAATGCCAGATCATAGTTCATTCTAGTAATTACTGCGACCCCACTCAATAGATCCTGTTCTAAGACTCTGTCAGATATTTTTTATAATTTCTCTCCAGTGTATGCGCCCACTCAACCTCTTTTTTTGTGCCATTTATAAGACTGGTTTGCTCGCTTCTCACTGTGCGATTGCCTGTGTGAGCTCTTGGTTGAAGCTCTACGGCAAGACAGTCTCTTCCCTGCTCCGTCCTATTGTCAGGACGGATTGTTAAACGTTATTCTAGTGCCATCCATTATTCCTGGTCGTAGTTGACCGAGTCAAACCCCCTGCTTAGAGCATGGTACTCGGGGACCCGGGTTCGCGTCCATGGTCTTCCGAGCCTGTGATTGGGTGTGAATTTCTAGATAAACTCAGTACGTCGTAGCCCATCATTCCAGTCCTCTCTCATCTTGATTGACAGAATGTTATTGCCATGAGGGAATCTACCATATCTGCTTTCCGCTGACTGCCTCCTTTTGCTGCTGCTGTCTTTCAGGTCCACCGAGTTGTTCGCAAGTGCCTACCTGTTGGTGCAGCAGACCAATATGATACTCCTGTTCATACGCAATAAGCGCTGATTGTATACTCGCGCCACTTCGATCCCGCCTCCAGTGTTTTATTCTCTTTCTGCGCGAAACTCCCGCCTGCCCACCTGTCTGTCCAGTCGACTTCGTTTTTAAAACCGGATTGCCACCTCACAGGCGTGCCTGCCTTTCCCCCGTGCTCTTAAAGCCTCTATGCACAATCTGTCTCTTTATGCGTACCTGTGATGTAATTTGGATAAACCTTTGGCGCACGCATGTCTTTTTGTGGGGGTCCATCTCTGTTATCGCTTCCCCCTCTCATTTTAACAGAATCACTTATCTGGCCAGGGTCAGGCGCGCTAGCGCGAGTGCTTGAGCTTAGTTAAAGTTGGACACGAAGAGGCTCAGTTGAGGGGTAGCGCAGTCTATGTGTATGCTAGTACGTCACAGAGCCTTCCGGTCTGATGGATTGGATATCGGGATCTCTGTATCCCTGTTTCATGTGTATTTCTTAGCAGTTCATATGCAGCTCGACTTCAACGAAATCGACTCCCTCAAGGACAAAGCTAATTGTCTAGTTTTTGTCTTTTTTCGCCCACAAAAAAGTTCTTGCCTGCTTACTTACTTGTACCTGGTACAAGTCTGATCATTTCTGCTCCTGATCTGGAAATACTTAATGCGCTTGCAAGTTGTATCAAATCAAATTTTGCGTTGACTTTTTTGCTGGGCAACGCCGGTGGATTAAGGATTGCTTTCGATATATTCTCTTCAGGCCTGTACATTTATGAGTTAATGAATTAAATAAACTGCTGGTTGGCGGAAAAATGTACTGTTATTGTCAGGGCCGGTAAGGTGGGGGGACTGACGTCAAAATGTCGGTGTGTAGGTGGACTGGCAGCCGAGACAGGCGATAAGGTGTGCGCGGTTGATATGGAGACTTGTCCGTCTCTGGAGGAACCTTATTAACTTATGCCTGTTACGGCTGTGATCATGCCTGATTTAGCCGGCCTCAATGATGTCATGGACGGTACCGCTCTGCGTGACGATCGCCAGCAGCGGATCTGAAAAGCTCCACCCACTCTTTTCCAGCAAGGGAGACCGAAGATAGAAGGTCCAAGGACTGCTTCCATGTCTTGGCGGACGGTGTCTAGCCAGGTCTTCAGTTGCCCTCCTCTTCGACGTTTCCAGGTGAGCTGCGGTGCCGGATCGTCGGCAGCATAGCTAAGCTTGTAGGGCGGACGACGTAAAACGTTTCCAAACCACCTCAGTCTCCTTACTTGAATGGCCTGAGATATCCTCGCTATACGATCGCAGTGGTTGCGGACTGTCTCATTTGAGATGAAGTCGCTATACTTAACTTGCATGATCGTCCTCAGGCACCGGTGGTAAAAGAACTCCAGTCTTCGCTCATCTTCAGCGCGCACAGCCCAGCATTCACATCCATAGAGGAGGACTGACCGGATGGATGCACGAATCTTCGTGGCGATGGAGATGTCACGTCGGGTCCATAGGCGAAACAATGTCGTCCTCGCTCTGCCCATTCGGTAGCAGCCTCGCCCCGAGGTATTTAAAGCTGTCTTCTTCTTCAGGTTGATGGCCATTAATCCCCAGGGGTGCCTTGTCCTGGTCAGGGTTGCAGCTCGAGAACAATTTCGTCTTTCCGGAATTTATGGACATGCCAACCGACTTAGCGATCTCATTTAACCGCGACACTACCGACTGTAGACCATCAAAGCTTGAGACTAGAAGCGCACCATCATCGGCGTAGTCAAGCTCAGTAAGCCGGTGCCCGGGTACAAGCTTAACACCGTCCTCTTCATGTAAAGCCTTGTCGAGAATCCAGTCAATGACGTAGTTAAACAGAATGGGCGAAAGGACGCAGCCCTGTCGGACACCAGACCGGATATTAAACGGTTGGGAGAGATTGTTGTTGACCAGAACTCGTGCAGTAGTGGATCGATAGAACGCCTTAATCATGGCAATGAGTCTGTTCGGCACTCCATCCAGTTCCATTATTCGCCACAGGGGCTCACGATGGATGGAATCGAATGCGGTGGCGAAGTCGACAAAGTAAACAGTCGTCGGTTGCTGGTAACTGTGGCAGAATTCTAGAATGGGCCTCACCATAAATATCTGATCCGCACAGCCACGCCCAGCGTGGACTCCGGTTTGGCTGGGTCGTGTCCTGGGGTCACGTGCAGACTGGAAGCGCCTCAGAAGAACAATAGCGAAGATGTTTGCAGCAACGTCGATGCGATTTACGCCGAGCGTGAACGCCATTAAGTAGGTTTGCTTGCCATCACTGCCTTGTGTTATTTAGCCAAAGTGCTAGAGGAGAAAACCTCGAACAAAGCATCCGAGCGGCTGTTGGGGACCTGCCTGTATTTAACATCCCCAAGAAACCACCTGAATATGTCAACCTACGGAGGGACCTGTTCCCGAGGCCGATGATAAGCCGTGTGCGGTTGTGTTAGCGACTTTCGCCCATAGTAACTGCGGCGCTGTTACAAAGTTGTTGTGAGCGTACAGTCCCGGTCAGCGTAGTTTGGTGGCAGGTGCTTCTGATGTAGTCAACAGACGCTATCCAAATAATTTTGAGTAGCTGGAGGTCACTTTGTAGATCACTTGGAAAGCTTCTGACATTCACGCGATGGTTTGAGTGTAACCTGTCGCTAACACAACCGCACACGGTTTGCCCCCGGCCTCGGGAACGGGTGCCCCAGAGACGGCCAAGTCTCCAATTCAACCTCGTACACCTAATCAACTGTCCTGACCACCGGGCCGCCGACACACCGATATTTTGAGCTCGATAACCTCCACCCCAGGCCTGAAGATAATTTAGTGAAAGCAAATATATGCTTGCCAATTTATCTTTTGAAGATAAGTGTGCCTAAACCACCTCATCTGTCTGTCAAATAGACTGGTGGTTGTTGCCTTCTTCGGCTAGGGGCGTAAAACGAGACAGAGTGTTTGTGCTCAGGACCGCAATAGTGTTGGGTTTTAGTTGTATAAGGTCAGGGTGTTTTCCACGTGACAGTTTTATGCGGATGAGAGGTTATTTTTAAGGTGTGTGCGAATGGGAACATGGTCTATCTCGTGGGCGTCTGTACGGCTGTTGAGGTAACGAAGATGTAATCGATCTGACCTGTCGTATCACCGTCATTTGAATACCAGGCCAAAAGTTATTTTATGGCGACTACTGAAGTACTTGTTTGGGATAAATTGGCTGTTCTTATCATCAAAATTCAGCGTTCTCACTGTCGTTGCATCGAAAGCCAAGGCAAAGGCCGCCAATACGATGACTACTTAAGGAGTCGCCATATCCAGTACCACCATTCCAGCCCCCGGCAACAATGAAACGATTAGGGTGGGGGAGTTTTTGAACTGACTCTTGCAGCTGTGAATGGAAGGGTTCATTATTATGATACTGATATCTGATGTTGGTGCATACACAGAGACAACGATAATGATCGTAAAATGCCCCCTCACTCCACGCAGGTCATCCGCTCATCTGCTGATTACCACGCAGGTAATGAGGGTTCGCTTTTTGTGAGAGGGCGATCACCTCCTTGTCTACAACAAGAGTTGCACGGGCCGCAGTGATGCTGGGAGTTGACTCGCGGAATCTTTTTCTGATTTGGTGATTCAGACTTCAGATAGCAGAAATCAGCGTTGTATTTGGGAGGACTGCGTGCCGGTAAACTTCGCATACCAGTGTCCAGGAACGTTTGCACATGGGCAGTCTGCTCTTGACTGAGCAGTCCAACTCGCACCAGGCTCACAGAGCCTGCCAGTTCCTACGGATACCGTAACATAAATCGTTATTCAATTTGTCCAATTGTTAAAAATTTGCAGCCTTGGTGGGAGTCAAACCCACACAGCAGGGAGGACTTCTGCGCAGCCAACGCTCTACGATTTGAGTTGCGAGGCTCACCTTGCGCTGTGAAGTTAATCACGCTTGGATTGATTTGTTTGTCCAGCTTTACCGCCCATATAGAATTCACCAATACGGACGTAGTGAGCTGACTGCCAGGCAGGATTTCCTAAGTAGTCATCTAGGATCTGCCGGATGGACTAGTAGGCTAACTTTGGATGTTAGGGGTTTGGCAGATTTCAATAATTCGATTTACCCAATTGTGAACTCGTTATAATTTATCCGACCAGTTCTCGAGGTTTCTTGAGGGTTCGAGATACAGGCTGGTCTCAACCGGCAGCACGGATGGGTCGTTCGAGGTGTCGTAACTCTTACTGGATCAAGGGTCCCCGCCGGAATCCAAACTGGTTGTAATTGGAAGACGGAGAAAAGCGGAGACCTCGACCAGCTTGAGCCAAAGTTCCACGGGGATGACTTGGGTGCCTGGCCGAGAACTGCAGGTGAAATTATGCTGACAGTCATGCAAAGGGACGCCAAAATCGGGTTAGCTGTCGGGTGTGGACGGGTCCAGCCGGTGTTTTTACTGGCGAAGTAGCATTGAGTCGCCACTTCTTAGTTGAGCACAGATACAGCGAGTGAGCCTCAGGCTTTGTTGTTCCGAGGCCGCAATCAGAGGTGGATAGCTGCCCTTTCGAGGTTGTCGACATTAGTGCAGTGATTCAGTAACCTTACCAGAGGACAAGCGTGGCAAGCAAACGACTTTGGTGGCTAGTTCGTGGTCACCGTGCCCTCATCGAGTTTTTTGACATTTCATGAAGCTGTCGGAGTGCCAGAACTCAGCCTTTCGTATCCTTGTAGCGTTGTCGCTACTGATCTGCGACTGTTTATTTGCCAGACCTGAGAATGTTTAATTCGCAGCTAGCCTTAGTGGAAGGCCCTTAGGCTATCTGTGACGCACCGAGTAGCCAGCCGCTTTACTAACGTTTTTGCACTCCAGTAAGCTATTCTACCTTTCTGGGTCATTGTGGATGACTAATCTTGTAGAAGTCTAAGCCATGAGTCTGCTCAGAGCACTACGACTGTCGCGCCCAGTTCCGTACAGAAAGAAAAGGGATAAGACCAGTAGAAGTTTTTTATTGTGTACAGGAACTCTGTGGTGTTCTGAAGCCCCGACACGCGCAGGCCCCGGGCCCTGCGCACGCGTCTGTCTGTGGGAATGCGTAAACGTCATGCGAGTGAGTCACTGGCCACTTATTCAACTGTTTGGCCAATAGCAGTCTACGGCGCCTGTGATTGGATGGCCCGGGAGGAGGTAGAGTAGCGAAGTCACGTGACGGGTTGCGGACTTGGCGCCAGCAATAATCCCTCTACTTACCCCAGCTGCGTAGGGTACAACACACTAGAACTTCAGTGTTGGCCTCAATTTCGTTTCTTATGCTTCCAGTTCTGTTCTCAAGCAAAATCATTTACGCATTGCATCCCCCTCAGGCGGCAGATGGCTTCGTTATTCTTGGAAATTTCGGCGCACGAACGCGCACAGACTGCACTTTTATTGCGGCATTGTCTACTTGCACTAAGCGCAAGCCCATAATCCTGAACGCTAACATTCCGCCCCCTAGTCGCCAATACGGCATGCGCCTCCTCATTCGCCTTTCGGTGGGGTTCAAAATCACGAAGAAAGGGCTAGATTTGTTTTTAGAACTTACACTAAATTAATCAAAGTTGCCCAAAACAATATTCAGTAGGTGTGTCTAGTAGTCTTCTAGTGGAATCGGGATTGATAGATTAGGAAGCCCTGCTAATTGAGTTGACGTGCTGCGACAGATTTCGTGGATTCCTAACGTTTCAGCCGGCGAGGCAAGTGACGTCATCTAAATGCAATTGTTATCACGGAGTCTTATAACGCGGGTAGTTCGAGCGCTGGCTGTTCTCAAGATTAGCGCTTGTTGCCGTGGCTAAGGCTACTGATGTTTACAAAATTGGATCGAATTAACCATTGAAATCTGCCAAAAACACCATTTACTAGATAAGCCTTGTACTCTTCTCAGGGAATCTTATTGCAGGGGGTTAAGTAAGTTAAACCCTAGCAACTGCGATCTTCAGACCATTGTTAATTACTAGAGAAGAAGTCGGTGGAGGCCAGAGAAGTGGAAATAGTATATTGTGTACAGAGAGGAACGAAGAATAGATGGAAGAAGTTAGACTTGGGAGCTCACGACCAGCCAGAAAGGCCGGCCGGGTCCAAATGCCGGCTTGACAGCAGTCAGGCAAGTGGGCAGAGAGAGAGAGAGAGCAATTCACATGCACAGGCTTGCTATTCGTCACCGTGCTAAGGATCAGCTATGCGGCATCTGTGATTGGCTGTTCGCAGACGTCGAGAACCACAGTCGTGAGATTCTAGCGGAGTTCACTTGGACGCGAGCTTGTCACTACATTCTAACTTTAGTGCTGAGGGAAAAGCCTTTGGAGAGTCACCTTGCTGCATCAGGGTTACTAGATTCCTTAGGTTGCAGTATACTAGGCGGATGCGTTGACCCAAATGTGGTCAAACCCACTATTCCCGGTGGAGCGAAGACATGAATTCCGACTCGAGTCACGACGAAACTAACAAATTATGTGACCCTTAGACCCAGAAATTACGACTTCCTTTACTCCGATGGCGTGGACCCAATCTATATGTAGTTGGTCGTGGCCATCAGCTACATATCCATAAGCATTTTCCACCCCCAAATCGAGTACAGTCGTCGAAAAAACCTCGCGCATAAATTCGTATGTGAGTTAGACAGACATAATCGAATCACCGACTTTATTATCATCGTTGGCAAGTGTAGCAGAAACTCTGAAGAGACTTTGAAACCACCATATGTTCTTGGATAACTTTATTAAAGTGTTCGATGCAGTGAGCAGGAATTTACTCTGTAGATTAACAAAGAAGTTTCTATGCATGTAGATTTTAGTATGCTTCAGCTACTTTGATGGATGCACGTCCCCGTAAACGTCTCCAGGATCGGGATACGTGTTACTCCCTATGTGGATGACTGTGCACTCCACACTGAGGTAATGGCGGACACACGATACAACCGGAGGCTAGGTGTCGTTGCCCATAAAAACTCTGAGCCGAGTTGAAACACGGGTATAGTGTTGTCATGCGCCTGCTGCCAGCCATATTACGTCCCTACGGAAGTCTGGTTGGTAAGGATGAATTGTATGGCCACCTAAGCAGGACCAGGACACAGGAAATGCCCACGATACATGTGGCTTTTTGCCAAATTCAGGGAAAAATAGGTTTGGGAGGGTTGGCTTTAGATTTAAGGTCAGATTTAAGGCCAACCTTGGAGGTAGGGCGAAGACTATGTGAAGGGTTAAGGTCCGGGTTCGCACTAACTGTAAGGTTGTGGTTTAGGGCGGGACTAGGATTAAGTTCAGAGTCATTGTTTAGTTTTATGTTAGGGCTAAGACACAGGGATGTTTGCCCCTTCGAATACTTATTGCAAGGCCACCGATATTAAGTGGGTGAAACCTTCTTTTTCCCATGTCCTATTTAGACAGCTATAGAAATCATTCTTCCTGTCCTTTTTCCTGGAGAAAACCACTTTGGAACAGTCTGCAGTCCACGATGAAACTGCGATTCAGATTTGCTACCCCTAGTGCCGACTTCAGTGACTACAATCTTGCATTTGGAATCTCCTCAAGGGAATCAATCTTATTCCAAAATTGTGTGGTGCTGTTGTACTAACGACAAGTTTATTGGGTCAAAAGTGCACATTTACTATTAGTTCCAAGCTTGGATCTTCACAAATATCCATCTCCCTTAGCATCAAATCATGAACGTTAAATTGCAATAAAGGATTGCGCATATCCAAGTCCAAGAAATTACTGAGAATCTCAAGAGTTTCAAAATACGGAGACTTATCTAAATTCGATGGAAAATTCATGTTGTGACTAACCGAACCCATTCAAAACGACTATACAACCTTATCAAAGGAAATAACGCAGAAGATAGACAAGGGGTAACTATTCAAGAACGTGTAGCGGGTTGTGCCTGGCCGACTTGCTCGCGTCGAAGTGCATTTTCTCAAAGGCTTACCGATGCGGTTTCTCGAGGTTTCAATCAGCCAATCATAGTTCCCGCATCTACATGGATTGGGCAGACGATGAATGGCATGCTTGCACGCGTTCCCGATGCAAGCTGCCTCTTTGCCTGAAATCTCTAGGCCGACCTAGTCAAGGAAAGCTCTCCCTCTCTCTGTCTTCTGGCTCGACTACTTTTAGACCTCACTTGGGATCCGGTCGATCTCCTGAGCGTACGGGCTCTCCCGAGTCAATCTACTCTCATCTATGCTCCTCTCCCTTGTGAACTCAATACATTCTTCCTTCTACTCTGGCCTTTACAGACTTCTTCTCTATTAAGTAACCATGGTCTGGAGATCGCAGTTGCTGGGTTTAACTTACTTAATCCCCTGCGATAGACGTTATGAATAATTTAATGAAATGACTCGTCGTCTACTAACTCCCGAAAACCCTCAGGACAGATCGGCAAGTACGGCCAGTGTCCAAATAACTGAGACACCTACCCTTTGAGTGAAACAAGTCCGGAAGGCGAAAGAAAAACGGTAAGATCGCAATGACCAAATATGGTAGAACAATTTTCAAAACCCACAACAGTTTGACCGTCGTTTCCGCCGAGGTCCAACGTGTAGCTTACGGCATGATGGTGCAGGAACGGCGATTTGCGCTGGAAAATAGCGAGGATTAACTTTAATTGCATCTATCTCGCTCTCTGCTCAACTTCTCCACCTGGATCCGGCGTCAAGACAGAATAAATAAGACCGGGGATGGAAGAAGGTGTAGGTAGCAGGCGCGGATCTTAGTTGAAGTAGAGGACTACATAGGCCACATTAAGAAGGAGCCATTGCAGACTGACTTATCGCAGGGGGTTAAGTGAGTTAAGCCCTAGCAACTGCGATCTTCAGACCATGGTTCTTTAGGAGAGAAGAAGTCGGTGGAGGCCAAAGTGTTAGGAACAATTTATTCTGCATACAGACGAACGGAGAATAGATGAAAATAGTTTTGACTCTCGGATGAAGGCAGCAAATCCGGAGTGACGAGAGCATAGGGGATCGCCGGCGCATGTTTTGTTACGGTAGCCAAGCACGCGGCTAATTTCTAGCCTAGTGGTCGTGGCGTGACCTTGAGATGGGCGAGGGCTTACGTGGACGCGCGGGCGTGGTGAGGCCTGACCCCAGGAGGCAGCGGGCGTGCAAACCAAAGGCACCATGCGTCAGCGGCTGATCTTGCGTTACAAGTGGCTGCTTGGGGCCACTACAGATTCTCGGTCCATATGCCGGCCGCTCCACACAAACACACACTGGGCTGGCCGCGCGGTCCGAGTAACCTCGTTAGTGAGCAACCATTAAAGCCACGGCTTTTAGCGCACGGCTATAACTTGAAGCAATTCAGATTTTTGATAGTGAGGAAAGGGCGCTGAGCCGTCGAAATCACTTTCTTTCTCTCCCCAACGCCAGGCCACCGTCCGAGTCGGCCAGTTGTCTGGCCCAACCTCGTAGCCGGCACCCAACATTGCCGTGTCCAGTGTCCTAGCTCAAGGCCAACTACCTCAAGGTCATCCACTATCTCAGTCACGCTGACTTTCAGACACTTGACCGAATTACACTCGGACAAACAAGTGCGTCCAGGTAGTTGCGGCTATCCAAGCAGTACTTGAATACGCCCCTTTCCCCACCTCATCCTCGGCCGACACAACCTATACCACCAGACACGTCACTCTATCGGGTACTGTCCCAGTCACCAACTGCAGAACACTTGAACCCGCTCCGCAATTCTACCTAAGCAACTGCCACCACTGCCTCCTCTCTCTCAGGCCTGGCTGGACGCAGTCAGCACTAGCCTTGGCTTCGCCAGTGGCCACTCCTGCCTGAGACTGCAACTGGAAGTTCTGTGTACAATAAATCCCTCTCACAGGTGACTTCTGCCTTTTAGCTACTACAGTAGTCGCCGGTTATTAAGCCCATTGTTAATAGGCCCAGCCGCGGATTAAGCTCAAATCAGCTTGGGACGGAATTTTACATAGCAAAATCCGCCGGCTAATAAGCCCAGTCACCGGCTACAAAGCCCAGTTTGCCAACAGGATAGAGTGAAATTCTCATTTCTCTGTGTGCGCAACTGGTTACATAATTTTGGCCAGTCTTACGCAAAACAAGATGCCGGGTATAATTTGTTTTCATTTTTCGAGTTAAATTTTGGGACACGCTGTTCGGACGGCAGCAGACATGAGGGGTCAGGAGGACAAATCCCCAACACGAGAAAGCCGCACGCGCAAAAGGCTAACGCACCCGAACCGCAGCGCTGTGGACACACACACACACACACACATACACACAAAGGGAACAACACAGATGAGACCTGCACTCTACACTGTGCTACGCGGTCTACAGGCATCAGATTTCAAAAAATTCGACGACTTATGGTGCCTGAAGAAGGACATCAAAGAGCACTTGTGAATGAAGTTTCCTCCATAACAACTGACACTAGACCGATTTTTTAAACGTGTTGCAAATCATATTGGTTTTTTATGCTATTACTTAAAATACAGACAAACAGCATTCTTTTCATTTGCATGATCAAGCTCTACACATAACACAGTACGTATGTAATGTATAAGGCATATCCTGCGTTTGCTAATAAAGAAATAGGACACTCCGGTTAGTGCGCCCGCCGCTTATTAAGCCAAAATTTGTCTGGGCCCGAGGTGGGCTTAATAACCGGCGATTACTGTTCTGGGAATCTGGCCTGAAGATTGTAGTGCCTCAAGTACAACAACTGCTTAGACGCTACAACCTCTTTTAGACCGTCCCGACCGCCAGGGAATATTAAAAATAAATTGGCCACGTGGGAATCAACATCCACCATGAAACTGCAGTGACTAGTTCAACACGAAGTGCATTTGCGAACGGTTGTCATGACCAGCTCAAGTCGAAATGTACTCTCGGAACGCTTGCTGCCGATTCACACAGGACCTCATGTGACGAATACCGAGCAGGCCTGACTTCAGACGCCGTCAGCTGGCTTGTGGTTTTGCGGTCGCCTGATAGTCAATTTCCTACTGCCTATCCTCCTATTTATTCTGTACAGAATAAACTCTTCCTACTTCTCTGGCCTTCCCAAGACTTTTCCCATCTTCTAGAGAACCGGACCTGGAAGATCGCAGCAGTAGGGGTTAACTTTATTCGCCTTAACACACCTCGATAAAACTACTGAGGCAGAAAATCTACACGTTTCCGGGAAGGCAGCCGATGTGGGCACACACTTCCTCATATTCAATGAGAAGGCCTCTAATAGCATAACCAACCCATTTTGACTACCGCAAACACTTTATCAGGAGAAACACCATGTAGTTGGCCAATTCATCGACCACAACTGATGATATTTCATTATAGAATCTTCGTCAATCCACATTTAGAAATAAAGTACGAACTCGCTCATTCCTCTGAATGCACATTAAGAGCGACTGCGAAAACATACCTTTTGGAGCAAACCAGTTGGGTTAGTCGACATCGATCCGGAAAAGAAAAACTGGACGGTTAAAATCCTGCTCATCCATTGAAAGTAAAAAAAAACAATAGCAAAGGCACTTTATTCAATATGTGTGCAAATTTCAAGAGGCTGATTAAAACAAATAACCAAAAGTTTTTTCAAAAAAACTTGATTTGTCTTATTGACTATGTGTGTGTAAAGTGGAAGTAAGGACTGTGAAATTGTGTAAAAAGGTGAGTTCCAATTAACTGTTATTCAAGTGAAACAGAGACGCTGGCGTTCAGTTTCCATCCGGTAGCTTGGCCAATATTTTTCGCACTGCGGATAACGGCAAGAAGAAAGGAGAACTTGATTTCGACGTTGGCATGCCCTCTCCAGGGTTCTCGCCGCCATTCCAATGCTCGCCCTCTGGCCAGACGAGCTCATCCAAGAGTTCAGCGATGAGACGTCCCAGTCAGAGTACTTGGTCGCATCGTACGCCTTCGGATCAAGGGGCGTGACAGTGGCAAATTCGGAGGTGGGACTGTAAAAACTCGGCGGATCCATGTCATATAGCCCATTGAAGCTTTTCGGCTTCTGCTCGCTGCCCTCAAAGGTGCTCATCTGCGTCGGTTTCCAGGGCCTTGGCCGGGATCTAAGAACTCGGTGTCTTTGGCGTTGACAGCAGGTTGGCGAAACGCGTGCGCTAGAGATTGTGATATTCCTGAGAGGTGTCTCGCTCGCTTTCCAGGCCTCAAGCCTCCCACGTCTTTCAACGACGTCTGCTACTGGTGAAGTGAAACAAGCAGAAGTGATCCTTCTCACAGGTGACCCGCTGGCAATCGACCCATCAAACTTCCCACGTTTTCCTACCTCTTTTGCTGGTGAGTCGAATCGAGCAGAATTCAGTCTTCTGAGAGGGGATGCGCTTGTTCTCCAGCCTTCAAGCTTCCCACGTCTTTCTACATCCGTCACTGGTGCGATAGAGCGAGCAGAATTAATCCTTCTGACAGGCGACCCACTAGCTTTCCACCCCTCAAGCTTCCCACGTCTTTCAACCTCTTTTATTGGTGAACTGAAGCGAGTAGAATTTATTCTTCGGAGGGTTGACATGCTAGCTCCACGCCTGTTCGGCTTTTTCTTCGGAACTTTCTGGACGGGTGAACTCCAGCGTTTTCCAGCGCCCGCCCTCAAGAAACCGACTTGACTGGCAGTTTGTTGAGTGCGAGGACGTGATGGGCAGGCCTCACGCATGGCTGAAGAGACTCGTGTAGGTATCAACGTCCTGGTAGTCGAGCTCTCCTTCGGTGAACTGGGCATCCCGGCTCGTGGAAGTTGATAGCTTTGCAGCGCCCGGTCTGCCTCCCTCTTGTTAGCAGTTTCATTGCGAGCGGAAGCTTGCGAGTCCCATAACCACAGGGCGTTTGACTTCAGCTGAGCAAGATGTTCGCGAGAAAAGTGTGAATCTTCGGTGACTTCTCGTCGTTTAGCAGCTGAGCTCCTTTCACCCAGCACCAAGGAGTAGGCATTCACCGTGCGCTCATCCGACAGAGGTATATCCGAAAAGTTCCTGAAGCTTGCCCGGTACTCGGAGAGGTAACGCTTAGCCTGATAGGGTTCGATGTAGTTGGTTGAGTAGCTGCGTTCGGGAGACTGCCGTTCAGTCTCTTCAGTGCGGTGCGGTTTTTGCTTATAAGCCAAACCTGCTGAATGCGGTCGACGTGGCCGGGATGGCGCATGCACTGGTTTCTGTGGTTGAGCGCTGTTTTCTTTTGAGGGAGCTTGTCTTGTGATTTTGTTATTGTGGACAAATTCGTTAGCATGTGAGCGACAAGGATGAGCTGGTCGAGCATACAAGTAGTTTGGAGGGGGACTGTAGACCCTCTGGTACTCAGTCTGAACAGCCGCTTGCGGCGCCGTATTCGGCCGACTAATAAGTGCTGTTGTGGGTTGTTCTTTTTGTTGTTGCTGTTCTTGTTGTCTTTGTTTTTCTGGCTGCTGCTGCTCAATTCGTGAAGTCGTATGCGTCTGCGTTAGTTCGTCTTTCATCGGCCCATTTGTATGTTTTTGAGCTGCTCTTGGTGCCTTGGCTGCCGCAGGCATCGGCCTTTCTGTGGAATCCGGTGGTAGATCAAGCCGGATTTCGGGCCACTGCTCCACGGGTCGCTTTTTGTTGTGCGCATGACACCGCGTGTGCGATCTGTGCACTTTATGCGGCCTGGCTGCTGCGTTGGCGGGGGAGCATTCCCTAGGCACGTGTTTGACTGGCAGCTTGCAGCAACTAGCATCATCCTCTGGTGGCGCATTGTTCGGTGGCTGAGTGAGAGGCTTTGTTTTGTGCGGGGTGGTTGTCTTGGCAACCGTTTTGCTGAAACGCTCTTCGCGGCAGGGCTGTCCACCGGTGGAGGCGGCAGCAGCGACAGCTTTGGCGTGCTGGCGTTTGGCTAGGGGGTAGGCAACACTCGAGCCAAATTTCAGATCCCGCCTGCCTAGCAGAAAGTAGTCATCATCGCCCCGCGGTTGAGAGAAATGGCTCCGCAGCGTGAAGGTATCTGTCGGGCCGACACGCCGTCTGTGTTGGAAATGTGGTTCAGCCTTCGGCTGCTGTTCGCCACGCCGAGGTGGTGCTGCCAGCCAGGTCTTTTCCCAATTGAAGTTTTTTTCGTATTCTGACATCTGGGTTCGGCAAACTGGCTGAAAGTACAGAGAAGACGAAGCTGTCTCAAAACAATCGATAATTTTTTCAGTAAAAAGGAATAGTTCTCTGGAAGGATAAGGATACAGGTTTTAGGGAAAATTTGGACCGGATATTTCAAGGAACAGGAAATAACTTCCGCCTGTAGCGTCCTCGTGCTGTGCAACTGAATCGTTAAGTTTTTTAAGAGCTCATGAGTTTTCGCTTTAACCCAGAAGATAGGCTGTCGAGTATTTAGGTACACATTTGTCTGGAAAAAGACTAGTTCCTTTGCAGGATGAATGAACAATTATGATTTAAAAAAATTTAGGGTTAATAAGTTTCCGTCTTCGGCTTCCTGTATTATCCTTCACTAGGCATTGGAAACGAGACGTTATATCAACAGGGTTTCGGATATGTCTACGAAACGAAACGAAGTAAAACACGACGCCCAGGAAAAAATAATTAAAATTCCGCTCGTTATGCTACGCTATATTTTTACTTAATTTTCAACAAAATGAATGTCTACCTCAATCAACAGTGTTGTCTTAAATAAGTAGTATATACGGCAAATAAAGCACCCGGACATTAAGCGAGCTGCGCAAATTTTATTCAAACACTGAGAAAGCTAAATGAACATTATATTTGTTTTCTGGTCTTGCGATTATAGCAAAAGCAGGAACACCGGATGAAGTAGTTTGTACTAAGTCACTTCCGGCAGCCATCCGCAAAACCACCCACATCATTTTGCATTCTACAATAAACATTGCGCTTTTGGGAGATAAAATTCTTTCTGAATTTTAGACGTCTACTGTCTAGCAGAATCAGTTTCCACTGGCACGCACGGATCAAGCCTGAAGTGTAGTGGTTGGATGATCCACCCGTCTTAATTTTCAAGTCCCCACCGACGGTTTGATTTAGTAGTGCGCATGCAATAGTCACGACTTACTGCCATTAGTAGACGAGCGAGATTAAATGGACCATTCTTAGTCCAACCCCTGCAATCATCTAGCAAACATTTTTCCAGTCCAGCTGGTGTGTATGGATATAAATGTGATGAATACATGGGCTTCGCCTATCTGGTAAAGAAATAATAAAGTTTAGTTTCGTCCTGGATCTCACAAGAAGGGCCCGCGCAGGCAGTCACAGAGTGACTATGAGGATAGGATAGAATAGATCCGACAAAGCAAGAGGAGACCGGAACGGCTATTTCTGGCATGTTAGCCATCATCAGTCCATCATGCCTAATCTCAAGGGTTGGAACCCCCGAGATTCGAACCCAAGGCCTCTGGTCATTAAGCTTACCATTCAACCATTAATGTGTGCATATAAAACGGTTGATAAGAAAGTAATGACTCAAATTCAATGCGGTCAAATGACCTTTTCGAGTCATTCTTAGTTTGATATGACTGGTGCTCCGTTCGCCTGAAAATATCAAATTATCGTCAATCAAAAAGAAGAAACACTGTTTTTTAAAAGGGAATCGCAAATTGTAGAGCGTTCGACCAAGCGAATGGGATGCATTTTTAATGAGGTAGGTCGTCGGCAGACACTCTCAAGTGGAGATGAATGCGGGCTTTAGGTTTTATTTATCCACTACGCAAATGATCAGAACAGTGCAGAAAATATTCCGTGAAAATATTTGAACGCTTAATCAATTTCTGCTGAAGTATGTATACTAATATGATGGCTTTCAAAACTCAGGAGAATTGAGTGTACTATGGAAAATTAAAAATATTACGGAAATCCTGTAAACTTTTGAAAATTCCACTGTTGTACGTCTTCGGGGTGGAAAGGAAACTGACATATTCCTGTTTGTTTTCACAATCAGTGTCGTGTAGTGATCTGAGGTCACATTTCGTTTAATAGACTAAATGTTTCCTAGATTCGAAATTCCAAAACAGTGCTCGCCCAGACTCACAGAGCAGTTTTCGTTTAACATTATCGTGACAAGACGTTTCGCTTATTGGTTCGCCACGGTCAATCGGTTCTTTCCTTAAGACTCTACTGTAACAGTTTTCACGAGCCGGAGGACGTTAGTCAACCTCAATTGGACCACATTATCGTTGCTTCTCACAGTAACGGAAGTTTTTCGGGGTCTGAAAAAGTTTAAGTGTGTAATTCACTCGATATCAGGGTGGGCAACTAATAGTTAGTTAATGTTTTCTACAAATTTACGAGAAAGAGGGCTACAATGAGAGTTTAAGAAAATGGAGAATTAAGTGATATCTGCATACGACTCAGAAAAAAACTCTTATTTAACGACCTAACTACTAGGTTCCTATAACAAATATAAACATCACTGAGTTAAATGAACAGCCCTTTATACAGTTCAATGTGCCTTTTTGAAAAAATGTGTGCGAGATACCTCCTTTTGGAACCATGATATTATTTATATTTTTGAACGCAATGTAAACTATTCTTTTCCGTTGGCGTTTTTGTCAACCCTATGAAATCGGTTTGGTGATGGATGTATCACAAATAAAGTCTGAGTAAAAATAGCCACATTTGCTGCACAATAAGTATTATTATACTATCTAAAGCTGTATGTGCGTCTCTTGGAGCAAATGTGGAAAATTATTTTGATGTGGTGCTTTGCTCTGTTAACGACTTGTTTTAAACCCTTTTCCAGAATGCTCAAAAAATGCATATATAACACATAGAATGTTCCCTCCTTACTTAGTCTTTAAATAATATACATATTGCGGTTTACACATTTTCTAATTATACCTACTTGCAAAGTTCCAGCATAGATTTTTTTGC
The DNA here is from genome assembly GCA_036362985.1 of Ligula intestinalis. Lineage (NCBI taxonomy): Eukaryota > Metazoa > Platyhelminthes > Cestoda > Diphyllobothriidea > Diphyllobothriidae > Ligula > Ligula intestinalis. The sequence continues at coordinate 29,337,955 of JAYGXS010000004.1, forward strand.
ATCGTGAAGTTCTAACATCACCCGATTTATAGGAAATTTCATATATAATTATTTTGCAACTTGCTGAAACAACCGTGATGTAATATCCCCTTAAGAGAATATGCAAATGTAACATGCCTCCTCGCGTTTTGTTGTTTTGACAGCGCCTGCAACCCAGAAGTGATGTAGAAAAATGATATTAATCGGACATTTTTTCGACCGCGCGTCTGCCTTGATGTGAATAATACATTGTGATTGACAATTGTACGCTGCCATTAGAGATCTAAAGATCTTTTTTAGCTGTGAATGATCGATTCTGTCCGTTCTTTTGAGAAAGTTCTATGCATAAACTTTCATATTTTCAAGGCCACTCACAGATCCGTTCTAGAGGATATATGACTGTTAATGATAAGACAAAGCAACGTAAATTGTAATAAGTATGTATTTCAAAGAACAGGTCGGAATTTATAAAACTGATGATGTATGCAATCGTTTAACCGAGGAAAAGACCATTATAATCAAGGTTTCTTGATATAATAAACTGAATGCGCTCGATGTATCAGCAAAGTTCCCAAATTCTACCTAACTGATCACCTTCGTACCTTATATACTTATTGACACGCAGCAATATCTATTTTTATTCAATTACATGTAGACTATACGCAGCCATACATATCGTTACTTGAGAGCGTGCAGACCATCGGCAATTGCCGGCTAAACCAGGCCCTGCGAAACAAAACAATTTCCTTTTTTTCTACATACTTTTAGATGCAAGACAAAGCAGCATTGTTGCGCGCGTTCTGATGTGCAATGAGTTTCATGCCAGCCCATTTACAGTTCATAAATGGGTACAAAAATTTGCACTTTTAAACGATACAGCATACATCCGTTAACATTTTCGACAAGTATTTATCTTAAAAAAAACAGAAAATTGCAAGTTTTTAACGGAAGCGACAAAGTTCAGATCGAGGATAATATCCTGTGTGGTAAATACGCAGGTTATAAGGGCACGAAGACGCAATCAGAGGGTTTCATAAAAATGCATAGAGAACCATTGTTAACAACTATCATTTGAACCCACTACAGGAAGCGTTCAAATTATCCAATCGTAACCAAATACTGAAGAAATTATACCATGTGTCGTTTTTGAAATATATATGGATGATAGCAGCTAAATTTCCCTAGGTAAAATTAAGGAAACGATAAATTCACGTTACTTTTTTTCTGTAAGCGCTTCTGCGTCTGAACTACTAACGAAAATATGTCAATCGAAATTCTGAAAAACGTCCAGGCAACAAATGAACATGAGTCTGATAATGCTCTGAAAGGAATATCACCCTGCCAGCACAATCCTCGGGTAGGACGGGGATAGAGACGGGGTAAGCGGGGCTAGGCGGGGATAACGAGGATAATGGTTAAGGCATTGTTATTACTCAGTTACCCTAAATTTTGCGAATGCTGTTGACAGACTCAGAAGGCTATCTAAGTACTTTTTGTAATATTTTAGAATTTAAAGAAGCTATATTTATTTATTTTTAATGGAATTTCACTGTATTTTCCATTAAGTGCATCAACTGATTATACATAGATAAAACGGTACCTTTGTTTAAGTTAGCCAACAAGGCAGTCATTCTTCGCCTTGACCTGCTGTCGTGACCTGCGTGTTTACGACTGTATTCTGCTTCACGAGTTCTCGTGTGATAAATAGCTCTGGTAAGTTAAATATACTGTTTTTTAATCAATCTATTGCTATAATTTTGGGTGATTATTCCTGTACAATGTTCACTATAGAGGAATTGAAAATTCGTATCTCGGGCCGTACGCCATGATTGACGTACAGGATTGCCTAATTTTTTATGTTGTTTAGCATCTGTTACTCATAAATATGGAGTGTTTTTATCTCGGATACCATCGCAGCACCATTTATAAGCGTATCCAGCGTAAAAAACGGGCATATCGAGACGCCTTTCCAGATGAGGTGACAACGGTGCCTTCAACGTCTGCTGTTGTTGCCGATGAATCTCGGGAATCCTCGGATCCGGAACAAGATATGCCTGTTCTCACCGAACTATACTTTCTGGTGGGTATTTTGGTGTATAAGTTATATGTCCAGCTCGGTCTTATGTGAAACAGGTGTCACCTCACAATGGCTCTTTTGGATGTGACAGGTATGAGTTTACGCAATACTTACACCTTACATTTTAGGTGTTGTCACAGCATGAAGTCCACCAGCAGTACAAAGGAAACCACGTAGTATATAGTTTTCATTCTCTCCTCCACCTTCGCGACGACGTTATTCGGTTCGGAATGTAAGACAACTTTTCGGCTTTTCCCTTCAAATCTTAATTTTAAAGATGTTAGAAAAGATATTAGTGGATCTCGCTATTGCGCTTCGCAGGTGTATCGCCGCTTCTTCGAAAGGCGTAACCTGGAGTCGACGTCCAGTTCGATCGTGTTGCAGGACGACATTGGCGTTCCACGACCCCTTAATTTATTCCATGGATCTAAAGCAATTTTTCACAAGGTATATGTATTATCGACAGAATTTCCGTACAATATTGTACTCATTGGCAATCGGCCATGCCACATTTTTGGATTTTCAACAGACTGTACGCTTTATAGATATTTTACTGACTGCACCTATCTTTTTACCACCCCCTCTTTTTCCCCCTCAACCATTCTTTGTTCAAAGCCTCCACTTTGTAAAACAATACGTTGTCTGCTGCACTTTGTGATATTATTTGTAAATATGTCCCATTTTTATTTGACAATTACTTTCACCTCATACCTCTTTCACATACTTTTTCGGAAGAATAATATTATCATAAATTTTTTCCGTTTTGTTATTAACGTAAATGACCAGATTATCACCTGCTTTTTATTTAGATGTACCTTGTTGTCGTATTTACAACTGAAAATTCAGTTGATGTGGTTGCCGAGAAGTGGTTCAATGAACAGGACAAGAGCCAGATGATCGAAAAGTGCGAAAACGCTGTTTGCCCGGTGGCCGCTTACTGCTTACTAACAGCTGCAGCTACTCATATGAAGAAATATTATCTGTTTACGGTAAACAATGTTTTACATTTTTTGACGGTAACGACCCATTTAATTTATTAAATGGATTGAGATATTGATATTGTATAGAGCCCAGTACAATATCAATATGTAAATTGGTTTAACTACCTTGTGCGCAGATCAGTAGTCAAATATTATAAGTATGCAACACACTGTTGTCCTTCGTTATATTGAGATCAAGATATTTCAAGCAAGATTTTATGTTCATGTGAAGGACGATCACTTCCTTCCTATGCACTACAGCCATAACCTGTGTTAGCATGAAGGTATCAGTTCGTAACACAGCGAACAAATTCGGGTCGAGGTATGTGACTTGTGCCAATACACCAAAATTAAATTACACCTTTTTTGCACGAGACAAATTGTGTAAAATTTGAATAAACGTATTAATTATCTTATATGGCGTTTTTTAAGTTTGGAGGATAATTCTCTGCTACAAGTCTAGTAGTGAATTTCAGTACCAGCATTAAAACTAGAATTAAAACTGAAAAGTGAAACTAAAACTTTAACTTAAATAATAGTAATAACTTGAATAATTAATAAATAATTAATGCCTTTTTATGAGCTTCACACAATCATACTTAGGCCGTTAATAGCAGTATTATAATACAGTATTTATTTGACTCATATCGCATGTATAAATTAGTAGTATTCGATATGATGACATAAGAAGCCCGAACGTCACAATCAGAGATTAAAAAACTGCAACTTACTGACTGCCGCTCAGCCAAGCTTCAAAATATATGTTTAGCCTGCTCTGTTAAAGCGACAATTAATTCCTGTGCAATGTAAATAATGACAAATAAAGCGGTTGGTTTTATGTCCAATAAAACAAAAGCTTTGTTGTAAATGCAACCAGACTTAATTTTAACATTGTGGAATTTTATCATTTAATCATCCAGAGCAAATTATAGCCGAAGTTTAGTTGCGTCAAAATAATGAAGGCAGGTCAGTGTTCTTCCCAAATATATTCTATATTTGAACGTTAACGAAAGGCTTTTATATAACAGTTAAATTTTTATTGTCTTAAAATGGACGGTGTGCCAATCACCTTCTTAAAGTTTTGAGATAGATGAAACGTTTTAGATTTTCAACTTTTGTTTCTGTTAAGCCAAGCTTAAACTATTTTGAAAAATATTTTGCCCACTTATCAATAGAATTACGCTTTTCATTTATGATGTCAACATATCACTTCGCTTATTCTCAAGGGTTCACATGTCATTAACTACTTTAAGTACTCTCGGTAACCTAATTAATGGCTTAACCCTCGCGACGGCTTCTTGAATTAGCAGAAACAGCGGGGAATTAGTTTTCTTGACCGTTAGGTAATAGTATACCATTGTCATCTAGAGCCACTAGCGTAACGTTAACGCAGTTGCTTCTGTCGAGCGTAGTTTTTACTGAATGCCAGTTAATCTAAGTTTTGATTTTTCATTTTAGCCTTAATGAGCAGGGAATAATAGCTCAACTGGTAGAGGTGCCCTCATAAAAAGCTAGATTATTAAGGAGATGGGTGCGGGATCTACGCTGCGACAAAACCTGGCGTTTGTAAGGCACGCTGATGATTTCTGAGAGGTATAAAAGTTCCATTCATGTCAACGTTGTGCTCTTAGTAATTTTTTGGTTCTATGTGCATGAGAGCGTTATAATACCGGGTGTTGTACAGTATTCAAGCAATAAAATGCTTGAGTGGCTAGTGTCTGAATGTGAACTTTTATTTAGGAGTGTGATGAACAACTGAGTCGCTCTCAAATGCATCTCTATGGACCGAGAACAGTTGTGTACAACCAAGTCAAAGTCTAAGAAGATTATCAAGCTGCTTAGCTCCAGTTAACAGTGTGCTGTTCAGTGTCCTTTGTTAATTGATATGTAGACTAATTGGAAAGCGATGGCCTTCCTCAGATAACAGTAAATTTGATCAAGAAATGTGCATTGAGTATATGAACAGGAGATCCGTTATGTACATGAGTGATCCAAGATATTGGTCAAAAGGTCAGAAGTAAGCATGGAAGAAAGGGAGTTGATACTCTCACGAGGCACCGATACAAATTCGCAGTGATGTACTCCTTATCAGATAAAGGTTTCTGGGAGGGCACGCATGCAGATTTCCATTGTCACCTGAAGCTTATCTTGAAATAGGAACGATCTGCCCGCTTTATTTTGATTATGGTAGGAAATTATAAGGACAAATATTGCGTTATATACGCAGAGCAGACATCTTCTTATTCATGCCGAACTTCATGTTTAATGCAAACAGGTTCGGGCGGATGATCAGCACTTAATTTACAAAGTAACGGTCAAAATTTTAATAAACATTTCTGGCTTAAAACACGTAGTTCAATTTTCATGTTACCTTTTGTTAACGGATCGTTTCGCCTAGTCTACGAATCTTTCGCCGCGGTTACAGGCGTAAAATTTGCTATAAGAACATGTAACGGCCCATAGAGTTTTATGCATTGAATAACAGCCCCTATATCAAATTGTGTATGCAATAAGTTCATCCGTTTTTTGTGCGCAATGTTATGATTTGTTTACCGGATATCGAAAATTAGTGCTTATCTGTCTATCGACTTGATAAAATTAAATGCGTTAATGCAAGGTATTTATTCATTTCGAAGCATCTTCTATCTTAAAATTGCTAGCCGGACATAAGATTCTGAAAATTAAAAGAATCTTAACTTAGGCTTCAGCTTTTTTTTATTTTTAAAATATATTATCTCAAACGTTTTAACCGTTCAACTTGCGTCTTTTTAGCGTCAGACGGGTATTTTAAATTACCTAGGCAATGTGTGATATTTTTGATGCTGCAAGAAAAGGAGACATTCAAAGCCTTCAGCAGTTTATAAATTCTGGAGTGCAAATAGATTCAACGGATAATGACCAACGGACAGCACTTCATCACGCAGTTTGCTCCGGAGCGCTTGAGGTGATGAAATTTAAGTGCAAAATTTACCTTCATTAAATTTAAGTCCGTTCAATGGCTTTTGTGGAAAGGAGCCGATGTGAATCCTACCAGTCTTAAAGGGTGGACCCCATTGCATTTTGCAGCTGTTGGAGGGCACAATAAATGTGCAGAAGCACTAATCTCGAGATGGGCAAATCCTAATATCAAAGACTGCAATGGAAATATTCCTGGACATTTAGCGGCTATTCACGGCAACACAATGACACTTGATGAGCTTTTTAAGTCAGATATGGTACGTTTGAATCTTAAAGATCATTTTTGCCTTCAAAAACTATACTTTTAATGCCGATAAGCGTATACTCTGCCACATGATAGGAAATTTAATGTAAGCCTCGCCTGGCCAGACACGCCAGGTGGGAGGGGTTCCAATCAAAAATAAGAATTTCTCAGTCATATAAAAACTGGCGTTTTTTTCGAAATTCTTAAACTGTATGATCTTATGCCCGACATACGTCCAATTACGTATTATATCTGAGAAGGTTTTCGACAAACCAAATCCCCCTCGTGCCCCACGGGCATGGGGTACTGGAGGGGCTGGTGTTGGTAGGGTGGTGTTTGTAAGATTCATTCAACCTAAATGGCCAGCTCAAGTCTAAGATATGCTTAGAATGGTTGTAGGGACACAATCCGAAATACTTTACAGGGAGCCTTAGTTCTTTGTTGGAACTCAAGAACTTAATCCGGAACTTTTAGAATAAAATGTAATAGATGAAGTTTAACACCAGCCAAAACTGAATTTTTCTAACAGTATTGTCAAAAAATTATAAACGAGAAGTGATGACTTCTTCTACTGTCCAATTATCTAATTACGCACTGATCGCTAAGAAAGTTTACTCCACTTTAGTTTAAATTGTGGTGAACTATATTCTAGCCTAAAACCCTTAACTTCTTACCATTAGATATTAACTTGGGTTTATTATTAAAAGCATTCCCTCTTGATGAATTTTGTGTACATTTTTTATGTTTGCTGTGGTATTCACTTGACTGAATATATGAAGTTTGAATAATATACAAATGCGGGTGAACTTACGAACGATAGAGCCATGATTTCTGTCTTCCGTATGATAATCTTTTCAAGAGCTCAAATGACCTTGCGAGTTTTAGGATCACTTATTGCTTGAATATTCTTATTTCCTTTTTTTTAAACATAATTTAACAAACTTTACCTTATATTGACCATACACGCAGAATATTCACGCCCTCAACCACATGGGATGGACAATGCTTCACAATGCGTCCTTTCATGGACGGCTTGGATGCATCAAACGTCTGCTGCAAGCAGGACTCTCTGCAGAAGTGCAATCAAAAGATGGAAACAATTCACGTATAACCTCGATTCTTTTGTTTAACTGATATGAGGTTCCGCATTTTCACGCAGTTCATTTGCCTAGATTCCAAGTACAATGGAATTAAACATATATAAAAGGCGTGAGACGTTTCCGAGACCCAAGACAAAGGTTCAAAAATCATAGGCAAAAATAAGGACGAGATGTCTGCGCATTAAAGAATGTTCATCAATTGATGCCGTCAACTTATCATGCAGAGAATTGGAGATAACATTAATTCAATTTAAATAATATCTCGTACGTAAGTATACTTGAACCTACCTAAACAGTAGCCGAGAATTTCTATAAAATCATGCAAATCATAATTATACGCACCTGAATTCTTCAACTGAATACATGTGGGGTGGCGCTTGTTGAAACTGCGTTTATCCACCATAGCTCAATTTTCTGTATTAGATTTGAAACGTCAAGTCACATAAATCGAAGAAATAAATGTTAAATAAACTGAATTAAAGGGTAGAATATTATACTGATATTTAGATGAAATTAATTCATCACATCGTATTGACCAACGACTTGGGGTGATCATTTGATTTTACTCTTCAGTTCACAGATTTTTATTTTGCATCGTAAACCCTTATGACGTTTTCCAGTACCTATACATGATTAGATGTGGAAAGCACTTATAGAGCAATTTCAGAATATTTATAGTGATTCGTGATAGTGAGTACACATGTACCTGAAGGGGAAATAAAAGCGTTCATTTTTTTTGTTTCCTGCGCCGTAAAGGCTCTGAGTCCTTAAAAACTACGTTTAATTTTTTTAACTGAATGACCAAATATTTGCATAAATTTCTTTTATGGAAAAATATGTGATTGCATAGAAATTTCACAATAACGTCACTCTCTTTCTTGAGCGGTCTGTCAACAGCAGTCTTAGTTACCATTTGAGCGAGGATAAACATTCTGAACTGCGTTGATAATCTTAAATTACGAATCAAAATAAACCAAATGAGTTGTAAAGTACTCTTGTAGAATTTTCATTACCTAGCAGAGTGCTTAAATTAAAAAATAAACTCCGCACTATCGCACCTTTTGCAATCTTCCTCGCGTTTCTTTTTGGTAGTTCATCTTGCTGCCAAAGAGGGTCATCTCCCAGCTGTTCAATGCTTACTCAATTCCTCAGTCAACTGGCTTTCTCTTCTTGAAGCTCGAAATGATATGGGTGCGACAGCGCTTGATCTCGCCAGTGAGTTACGAAAGCGCACTGTCGTTGCTTATCTCGAACAGGTTAAATGGGGTCGGTGCCTACCAACTCCAAATGACTGTATGAACCTGGAATCTTCTGCGCATCCAGGCCACGTCGCCGTAATGCGAGGTGATCTGCCAACGCTAAAGCGTCTGTTTGACGAAGGCATCATAAAGCTCAATGAAGCCGACGCGCAGGGTGCCACCCTCCTGCATAAAGGTAACGCAATCATCTGTCTAATTTTACATGAGCTGGAATAATATACCATTTTAAGATATGCAATAGGCAATAGCCATTGGTTTGCTTCCGTCCCCATCTAACTCCCTTTAGATACACTTTTTAACTGCAATAAAAAACGCCCGCTTTAAAGCTACCAAAAACGCGAACGCATAGTTTTTTAAATGATTTGGAGTCCACAGATGCTGCCAGCTAAGCTTCGGTACAGGCAGAATGCAGAAGCTAGTGAGCCTAGTTTTCGAAATAAAACTTAAATCTCTTCAAATATGCATGCTTTTCATCCTTTGCCATACTGCGGAAATGGATGGTTGTGTCCCGCCTTTTAAAACGCACATCAATGGCTACTTAATAGGGAGAAGTAACTGGTATAAAACACTCCTCAGTACCGCGCACTCCTGAAAAACGACTAGAATGCTAGAGCGAGGCAGCAACTGACGGCTCATAACGAAAATACGTATATCACTTCGTAAGATTTGATTTATAGATGGCGTTTTATTGAAACATGACGTAGATTATAAACCAAAACCTTGAAAACCAACAGTCATTTATCATACGGTACTTGAAACACTGACTAGATTTTTTAATAATTCAAACGATAGACAATACCTAGGAAAGTTAACAATACTGATTTGTAGGACTTTCTGGATGGTGTTAATTCCTGCATTGTTGTATGCCAGTTTTTGAATCAACAGCTTTTCAGACCCTCACCTAACTTTCTGTCGGCAAAGAATCTCAACTTAAGCAACATATATTCTTCCACTGATTTTTGTAGATGCGGTCCACTCTACCTTTTCTTTCTAAAAAGAATTAAGTATGTATTTTAAAGGTTATCTAAGTTCTGTGTGCGTTGAAAGACAGCAGACAGATTGTTGTGCAGGATTACATTTAGAGACGCCTGAACTCGAAAAATTTACATAAATAAGTAGGAATTTCGCTTCGTAATGTACTTTACGCACGACGTTGGAAATTACTTGGGATTTAATTTCCTGATAAGCGGCTTGGCAAACCCATCTACATAAACCTCCCACTTTAAATGCGCGCCAAATGTTTTTTTTTCATTTTGGAAACTTCGCCAAGCAAGGCTTGTAGCTTCTTTCAGAGGCATATTACCTGAACGGTAAATTGACGACTATGCAATATGAATCGATATAGCACTAAGAAAAGCCATATAAGTTCAGTATATTCAGTATAGTAGGCAGTGCCCTTGAAGACCCTATTGAAAGCAGTCTGTGTTAAGCATCCATCGTAAGGTATGTTACTATAAAACAGTGAGTAACATATACACATGCAAAAATTTTATCTGTATATGTGTGCTAATGGTGCTTTCCTGTGCATATAAACGGTATCTGGTAAGTAAATATACATCAAGTTTGCGTTTGAATGCATTAGTCGAGTTTGCCATTAGTACCTCCTCGGGCATTCCGTTCCAAAGTTTGCCTATACAGTCCTGGGACCTCCTTGTCGGCAACTCAAAAGTGTAATTTGACGTAAGAAGTGCGCTATGAAAGCTCCCTTAAAAGAAAAGTAAAAGTGAGCACCACAATAATGTTTGGGAGGGTCCGTATTTGCCACATCTTCCATCTTAATCCTAGATGATTCAGAATTTCGTCGGCCTTCCTTGAAAGTGGCAGGCAGATGGCTTAATGTTGGTGGACCATTCCTCCAAAATTTGCCAGAATTCTTCCATCCATATTTTGAGCACTTTAGGCCGTAATAAACGACAATCTTGCATAGTATGGTGGCCGGTTATGTTGAGGACAACATACGCTCGGTCAAATGAGGCACTTGGGATGGTTTCAACTTAAAGCAGGGCTGAGCGGAGTCGTTAAGAAGCCCACCAAATACGCAGGGGCGTTATGCATGCAATTTCATGAAATGTTAACGGAAGTTCCGAAATGCGTATTCTTTTCGAAAATATTACCTTGATATTATTGAAAGGTTAACTTTGTAGCGTACTCCATACGTATATAAGTCGCGTCAGGATGTCGGCCTTTGAACGAGTTTCTGTCTGACCGCCCGCACAGACGACACTCCATAGATATGACTACCTAGGTCGTGGGAATTAGGTCCACTGATTGCCGACGTTTTTTGGATTCAAATGTTTACCATAAACATATTCGAGGACAGACACACAAATATCCTTTCTTGTACTATTTTTTATGAAAAACATTCTTTCGAATTTTATATTCGGCATTTAAATGCTTACTTTAATTGCCAAATAATTAAGAACTCGACTTGCCGTTTAATCGCATTCAGAGTTTCCGAACTACCTGCTGCATACTTTTTAAAGGAGAGCTACCCGAAGACATCCAATAGTACTCAGGTGTACACTTCAAAAACAGCATTTATAAAAAGACAGAAACGCTGCTTTATGAATAGGTAATTCATGACCATAAAAAGTCTCGTAATTATAAACCTTTTTGAAACCGACACATATCGTATCTTCACGTATGAATTTACGGAAGACATAATCTACTATCAAAGAATAGTTTTCTGCAAGTTTGCTAAAAGTAGATTTGCCTTCATAAAGGCATCGAAAATTGATCAGAGGAATGCATACACTCATGGCATCCATGTGTACAAAGTATACTTATGTAGTCGAACGAATAGGAGGCTGTTCAAAATCCGGCATCGTGACATCTCGATATTAGTCTGGACAATAATGAAGGTGGCAATCCTACTCGGATCGAAAACAGATTTCGCAATTCCGGTCAACGTAGGGGAGATTTTAAACGTAAAAAATTCACGTTATGATAAACAACTAAAAAGATCGAATCATAAAAAACGGATAAGGCCTATAGTGCCGTCGCCCACCGGCACCACGCCTGCAAGTGGTCACGTAATCGCAACCATCGACTAACCTCTGGGACAGCCAGTTACAGGTGCCATAGCCTGTTATTGGCGAAGTGGTTGATCAAGCAACCAGAAACTCATTCACGCCCACACCACGCTAGCAGACAGACACCCGTGCAGAGTCCGAGCTTGCCGCGAGTCGGGGCTTCAGACCACTACTGAGTTTCTGCATACAATAAACAACCCCTACTCTTCCAATACAGAACTTGACGCGATATTTGCAGTGCTCTGAGCACGCCCACGGTTTTGACTCCTAAGGTTAGTGCGTTACGTTTAACAATGATCTGTCTGGTGTGAAAGGCGGTCCTGTCATGCCGCACCCTAGTAGTAATATTAGAAATAGCAGAAGTGGTTGTAACAGTACAAGCCCTGACTTCTTAGAATCAAGCTAGACACCTACTATAGGTGAGTAAGGGTAGACAATGCAGAAGTACCCGCGAAAAGTCTACTGTAACTAAATATTAAGTTAGGTGGTGTCTCTGGCTGCATCTGGAGAAAGCGGCTTACGCCTGATTCCTGCTCGATCATCTCGACTTTGTCTTGTCACCGTTTCAAGCAGATGAGGGTTTACAGTGGGGTAGATAGTGGCGTGTCTACTTTCACTATACCTGGCCACAGTCCCCGCGTCTGCTCTCAGGCATATGGTGGACATCATCGATTACGGTGGTCGAACGCACAGTTTTGGTGGATAGTGCAGCCTTGTGAGCATCTGTAAGTGAGGGTCGTGGGGGTGTGCTAACGATGAAGGAAGTGCCAGTGCGAGCGCGAAAGATGTCAGCGGCAGGAATGGAGAGAACAGAAGACACCTTTGCCGATACCTGGTGTAGCGGTCTAAGTAGTGGGCGTACTCGAATCTCTACAATCATCAGGCCAAAATCCTAAGTTGTAGCCAAAAGGCATAAATCACTAGTGACAGGGATTTATTGTATATATAAATCCCATTTGCATTCTGAGCTGGCAGTGACCACTGGTAAACCCAAGGTTAGTGTTGGCTGCGTCCGGCCAGACCTGAGTGTGTGTGGGACAGTAATGACAGCGGCGAGCGAGTGGGTAGGTTCTCCGCGAGTCTGCTTTAACTCTTGTTTCATTCGCAGTAGTTCGCTGCGTTGCTTTGGCTTGCTGTAGCCTTCGTGCAGCTTGCCCAGCTTGCCCCAGTCTCTGCTTCGGCTTGCTTCAGCGTTTACTGCGGCTTCTTTAAGCGCGCGGTGCCCATCGTCGTAATCGATGGGTGAACTGGCGGTGGCACCTGCGTAGCGGGTTAAAGTGGCCTGCGGTTGGTGTGTTTGTGTGTGACATTACATGAGGGGTGTCATGTCCAATGGGTATGGGAAAAGGACGTGTTCAAGTGGCACTTGGACAACCGCAACAACCAGGGCGCAAATGTGTGTGTGTGTGTCCGAGTGGAAGTCCATCGAGTCGTTGCAGGTCAGCGCGTGTGAAAGCGCTGACTGAGGTATTGGTTGACCTTGAGGCAGCTGGCTTCGAACAAAGGCCCCGGCCAAAGCAAAGTCGGATGTCGGCTACATTGGTTTCAGTATTTCCACGCAACCAATCCTATAACATCCGTGGTGTGTCACAAGAAGACAGTGCCAGCCCTGTTTAAATGCATGTGAAATGTGAGGCTAAATTGCAGTGAAGACAATTCTCCAATGCATATATTTTACGACACTGTTTAAACCTTCAGCTGCCGAACACGGTCAAACAGAGTGCTTGGTTTGGCTTTTGGATTCCGGTGCCAATGTATGTCTTCGAGATAGCAAATCGCAGACTGCGATTGACGTGGCAAGATGCCATAAGCAGATCAATGCGTTGCGCATACTTCGCAAACAGGCTGCTGACGAGGGTCTACTGGGCACGCAGACTAAGGAAGTGGCCCCTGCGAAACCATTGGAACTCGGACGTGAATGCAGGGGTGAAGATCTCACCGACGATGATCTCCTGCCAATCGACTTCCCATTTGGAGACACTGAGGCAGTGGGTGTCTGCATGAGTGCCGAAAGGAAGCAGGCTGCAAGAGGTAATTCGCTGAATAATATTTGAATTGAAAGATTGGGAACTTATTACTAGGTGGGTTGGGGTTTTGTCTTCAACCCAAAATAAACGTATTTCCCAGGTTTTAGCGTCTCCTTAAACATGGTAGGCGGAAAGGCCTATTTAAGCGGACCATGGATTTCACTGGATCTCCAAACTACAGTTTGATTTACTTTCTAGCTGAACTGCTGTGTAGTAATTTGAGAACCAGAGACACGCAAACTGCATGTAGACCCTCTTTTCATTGCCCTCAAAAGCTTTGTTCGAACTCCCCAGATCCCCAAATGGCAGTTTAAACTCCTTTCTGGCTGAACTGATGCGCAGTTCATTGAGAACCGGAGACAGTCACGACTCCAAGCAGACCCTCTTGTCATTGCACTGGAAAGATTTATTATTAGTATTCCGGCAAAGAAAGGGCACCATAGTATAGCTATTTTTGGCTTTTTGGCCGTCATCAGCTATTGGTAGCCAAATCTAGTGTAGCTGCTGAAATTGCTGCTACACTCGCGTTTCGTACTCGCATCTCGCCGGTCAGGGGCAGGCATCCTAACCATTGAGCCACAAGTCCGCTGTTTTGCTGGTTTTTGATCGGGAGTATATGGCGGTTGATTGTACACCGATCTGTCTTTCAGGATGTCCCCATCCTGGATTTATGCCTGTGACTTCGGACCGGCAAGACAGCAGACTTGTGGCGCAATGGTAAGAACGTTTTCCCCTGACTGGCGAGAAACGAGTTCGAAACTCGCATGTGGCAACAAAGAGCCAGAAATAGCTGTACTACGGTGCCCTGTCTTTGCCGGAATACTAATACTATAACATTAAAAAGATGTGTTACTGGCACTTTACTAGTAACATTACAATTAGTAGCCGTGTGAAACCATAGTCGGCTGGTCCGAAGTCAGTCAGTATCAGTTTATTGAGGGATAGATAGGCGAATGTCTTTGAACTCCCTGTTGGTAACAGGATGATATGAAATAAGTTGATACAACGAAAAATTTAAAATTTACGACAGTTACATGTTCCGGGAAGACAGCCTTCACAAAAATATGCCAGAAAAATATATGACTACTCGCAAATCGCTAGTAGTATAATTTGATGCATTGGATGTGATAAACAATGTGATTCATTTGTAAGAGATTCATCGGAATCTTATGAAGGAGTTTTCACCTTCATTGCGTTTGCACTTGATACATGTCCAGTCTACTCTTAAAGGCATGGACACAAGTGGAGAGGACAACCTCTTCTGGAAGAGCGTTCCACGCTGAACCTACTCTGTTGGTAAAGAAAAATTTTCTACCGTCGATTCTTGCTTTGCCCAGGCGTAGTTGAAGGTAATGCCCGCGCAAAGTTGGCGTGTTAGCCTGAGCAAAGTAGTCATCAGGAACGAAACAACACCGCAGGTTATTCATAATACGGAACGTTAATATGAGGTCCCCTCGGAGTTGTCTGTAGGAAAGGGGAAATAGGTCGAGAATGGACAGTCTGCTTTCATAGGGCAATGTTCCTAGACCTTTGACCATCTTTGTTGCTCGCCTCTGGACCTTCTCTAAGACAGTACAGTCTTTGACAGTCCAAGGTCTCCATGCCTGTATAGCGAACTCCAGGTGCGGCCGAATGAAGCTTCCAAAGATTTTGGAAAAGCTGCCTTTTTCAAACCCCATAAAGGCTCGTCTACTCAACTGTAACATAGATCTGGCCGACTTCGCCGCCTTCGTACAGTTCAGCGTTGGTTTGAGTGAAGAAGTTATCCACACACCCAAGTCCTTTTGACTCTCAACTTGTTGCAACGGAGTACCATTTAAAGAATAGACTTTCGTGCAGGATGCTCTACAACTACCGATTTGAAGAAAGTTACATTTACTAACATTGAAAGGCATAAGCCAAAGCTTTGACCAGTCCTCCAATCTGTTCAAGTTGGCTTGTAGATGGTTTTCGTCTGCCGTACTTTGGACAACTTTCCATAATTTGATGTCATCGGCGAACAAGGTGACTTCACAGTCTAGATCACTGACACAGTCGTTGATGAGAACGAGGAACAATATGGGACCTAAAACTGAGCCCTGTGGGACGCCACTCACCACAGGTAAACCTGAGGACTGCTGGCGACCGACTTGGACTCTTTGTGACCGTCCTGTCAAAAAGTGTTGGATTCATAGGAGGAGGTTCCCGCAAACGCCTGCGCTGCGCAGCTTAAGCAGCAGGTACTGATGAGAGACGGTATCGAACGCCTTTTTGAAGTCAATGTAGATCGCATGCACCGTTTTACCCTCGTCACGTGCTTTGGTCCAGCTATCAAGTGAGAATAGCAGATTGGTAAGACAGGACCTACCACTGCGAAAACCTTGTTGGGCATCGGAAAGGAGGTGATTCTGCTCGAGGAACTGCATCAACGCCTTCTTAATGATTTTTCCATGGTTTTGCAACAAATGGAGGTAAGGCTCACCAGCCTGTAATTATTTGCGGACGCTTGGCTGCCACTCTTGAAAAGTGGGATGATCGTCGCTGTCTTCCAATCAGATGGTAGGCAGCCCGTAACAAATGACGCCTGGAAGATTAGGGCTAACGGCTTGGCCATTTCAGAAGCTAGCTCCTTCAACAGCTTGGCCGGGATTGCATCGGGGCCTAGGGAGATCGATTCTTTCAATTTACGAAGCTCATTCTTAACTACATCTTCGGTGAAGAGGACTCTATCAATAGATGGGATCGAATTGTCTTCATAAGTGTGGGATAGAAAACCGGGTTCAGTCACCTCGACGGACCGGAAGAACTGAGAGAGATGGTCAGCTTTATCCTTGTCCTCTGAGATTTCGGCACCTTCGGCAGTTCGCAGTAGGGGGATAGGATCCTTATTCCACGCGCTCTGTCTTATATAACTGTACAGGACTTTGGGGTTAACCATGGCTCGGTTTAACAGATCCTCTTCGAACTGCTGTCGAGCTCTGACAGTGAGACGTTTGACCCGGTTCCTCTGCATTTTGTACCTATTAAGAGATTCAGGTGACCTATCAATTCGGTACTTTTTAAACAGTTTTCTCTTCTTTTTAACTTCGGTTTTTAAGGATGGATTCAGCCAGCGAGGCCTGTTCATAAGTTTTCGGCGAGTGATAGGGCAGTCGCTAGAGATGAGATTGTGGACTATCCCTTTGAACTGTTCCCAAGCTTCTTCAACGTTGTCGGAGAGTGTGGATGCCCAGTCTATGAAACAGAGATCATGTTTCATTTGCTCGAAATCACCACGCCAGATATTAGGACGGAGGTCTTGTGGTTGGGCAGGCAAAGAAAATAAACTGTATTCCCACATGAGAACAACATGGTCACTCTGGCCTAGTAGGGGTAAGCAATCCACAATGTCGATATTGTCGAGCGACTTAGTGAGCACAAGGTCGAGGCAGTTCATCCGCTGGCCTTCACGAATTCTTGTGGGAAATGTGACGTGCTGGGTGAGAAGTAGGGATTGGGTTATATTCAGGAGCTGGTGGTCGAATGCCGATTCAGGGCAATCAGCTGAGGAGGAGCTCCAGTTGATGGTAGGAGCGTTGAAGTCCCCAAAAATAAGGGTATTTGGTCGCGTAGCGAGGGTTTTAAGCTCATCCAGCAATAGGGCATGTGCCGCAGGATTGTTCCTTGTTGGTCGGTAGACAATTAAGATATCAAAGCTTTGGGAACCCCTTGCTCTTATAGTTAACCATATCGCTTCTTGGCAAGACAGATTCGCCGTTTTTTTAGAAACATACAAACCGTTCTTCACGAAGGTTGCTACGCCTCCGCCTCTTCGGTTGTCTCTGTCTTTCCGGAACAGTTGAAAGCCGGGGATTCCAATTTCGCGATTGTCAATCTGGTCCGACAACCATGTTTCTGTTACTGAAATAACATCGGGAAGGAGGTCGGATACGTTGATCCTTAGTTCATCCATTTTTGAAAGTAAACTTTGCGCATTGGTATACATAAATGTCAATTTTGAATTCTTGCGTGGTCCATTTGTAGCCCCAGCGCAGGCTACTGGAGTAGCTGCGCGGTCATGCGAATCGCTTTGGTCCATGAGGGGGCAGAATTTCTTTCGACTATCTGGTCCTTGAAGATCACGAGATTCGGTTCTCCTTTGATTCTGCGTTCCCTCAATTCTAGAACTAGCATGGGGCGTTTCAGCCTCTCGGCAGGAGAGTAATCCGGCTAAAAAACACATCCTTTCTAGAGTACTTCAATCGAAAACGCCTGGACAGTAGAAGTTTTGCTTCTGTGTAGCTGCTTAGGACGATCTTTAGTAGTCGTGGTCTAGTCTGCTGAGTTGAGTTTGGGCGAATTCCAAGACGAAATATCTTTTGATAAAATATTTCCTCAGATGGTTGCAACAGCTCGTTTAGGAGCTCTTGTAATAACACTTTGTCAGCCTCGCTTCTTTCGCTGGGTGTTTCGGCAGAGGACTCGGGTAGTCCCTGTATTATGATGCAGTTGCCCTTGTCAGGGCCACAACTATTGATTGGGGGTTTTCGGTTATCCTCCGACAACTCAGAATCCTCAGATGGGCCTCGCAAAATGGGAATGTCTGCTGGGGCATCCGGACTAGTAACGCTCTGTGCACGGTCAACGGGGCCTTTATCCGGGGACCGCTGAGAGGGATTCGACACTACCGGAGTGCAGGTCTCCTTAACTTGGGCTGTGAATACCTTTTGATCTGATATTTGCTTATTGGAAGAGCCCGACGGATTCTCTTTCGTGACAAGGCGACCTTCTTGTGTTGTAGCCGTTGGCCTATTGCTCTTAGTCTTTGGCTCTTTGGGAGGCGCGACTGGACTGCTTTTTACGGGTATCTTAGACACCACTTGTATGCTTCCTGTTGATATGTTAGGCACTCCACCCCTCATTCTACTACAGGCTGCTATTTGTGTAGTCTCCTCCGGAATAAGAGACCTGTGGATAAGTTCTTTCATTTCTTGGACTTCTAGTTCGAGCCGGTTAAATTTGGCGACTAGCATCTGGACCATCAGTTGGCTTGCGGAAGCCGGCTGGTCTACTTGCGTCGTCTGCGCTAAATTTAAGAGACTTTTCGAACGCCTCTTCGACCACGTTGTGATGGTGTAATAGTTAGCGTGTTCGTCCTCAGTGTGAGTGGTATTGTGTTCAAACCCGGATCGCGCTCCCTTTCTCTCTTCAGAAGTCGAGCATAACATGTTTGCAAAGCTTTTTACAATCAGCGAAAATAGATTTCCTGATCAAGGATATTGCCTGAAATTTGAGGAAAATATACTAGAACAAGGTTCCTTCGATAGAAAGAGACTTCAAAAGTTGAGCAGGGCCGTCGTGTTGAGAAAACTTAAGTTCCTCTTGAGTACTTTTAAACGATAAAA
Organism: Ligula intestinalis; assembly: GCA_036362985.1. NCBI lineage: Eukaryota > Metazoa > Platyhelminthes > Cestoda > Diphyllobothriidea > Diphyllobothriidae > Ligula > Ligula intestinalis. Next base: position 29,356,974 of record JAYGXS010000004.1, read on the forward strand.
CAGCGAATTTCTATGTAAGAAGATTGACTCAGCCTTCGTAGAAGTTCGATCTGCAATGCACGATTGAGTAATGGACTTCTAAGTCGAGAAATCAGTAGCGGCGACGATCTTCAAAATCCGAAGAGTACAATATTTTGCAGAACGTAGATAAGTCCTCCTGAAGGTGGTTGAGGGAGATGATATTAGGCAAGCGAAGTATATTCTCAATCCCAACAGGCTGCAGGAGCGTCCTGTAGTCCTAAATCGCGAATAAATCTAATTTCATCGGAGGCCGAAAATGGTGGTCAGATTTGAAACAGTATATTTGGAGTAAATGATCGAAGCCCTTAAAAACTCCATTAAAATGGTACAGGAATGCATAAGTTTTTGTGAAATATGCAAACATTGTTACAAATCGCTTTTGTAGCGCAAAAGTGCACAGAAATAATTTGGAAAAATGAATTGTTGAAGAGGTGAGGCGTTTGCGGAATGGCAGCGTACAAATGTCCACTGAATATCCCGTCTCCCTGATCTTCTACTGTAAATAAATACGCTATTGAAATCAAACGAGTAGTGTGATTGTTTGTAATGTTATGTCAAATAGGTGTAAGGTCGCAGGCATAAATCCAGGATGGCTACGTCCTGAAAGACAGATCGGTATACAAGCAGCTACTATATACTCCCGATTGCAACCGGTGAGACGCGAGTTCGAAATCCGGGTGTAGCAGCAATTTCAGCGGCTACGCTAGAGTTGGCTACCCGTAGCTGACGACGGCCAAAAAGCCAGTAATAGCTATACTACGGTGCCCTGTCTTCGCTGGAATACTAATACTATGCCATCAAAAGATATGTTACTGACACTTTACTAATAACAATACAATTACTAGCCTTGCAAAAAACACAGTCGGTTGATCCGAAGTCGCTGGCATCAATCCAGGATGGGTACGTCCGGAAAGACAGATCGGTGTACAACCAACCACAAGGTATATTCTTTTTTGGGAATTAATGTGGACAATAATTTTTTACCTGATCTCTTTTATTTACGACCGTATAAGAAGAGTAAAGCATTACCTACCCTCTGCCCAAACTGGGCAGGGGATGAGGAATTCGATACGAGAGAGGTTTACTTGCTGATAAGGGAAAAATTGACTTCGAATGCCTTCGCCTTCGGAGAGGCAAAGTACATCAAGAAAACCCTGACGCACTGTCCCTTCTGACTGCAAATCTCTACCTGGAACACATACCGTCCAGTTCCAACACACTGCCTAGTACTCTGTGGTCATGGCAGCGGTCGTTGTCGTCGTCGTACGCTGATGCTCAGCTTCTTATGGCATAGGAGGACTATATGGCAAAATCTTAGCCAATCATAATTCCACAGCTCCTGAAAATGGTGAACAGTGCTAACCGAATTGGGTACGCAGACACTGAGCTAACAGTTGTCCTCCTTTTACTGTCTGCAGCAAATAAAAAAAAAGTTCAAGGCATAAACACTTTCAATTTGAGCAATCAATAAGGTGCAATAAAACCCGCGCGCATCTCGCCACTCCGCAAGCGGATTCTACGTGCTCCACAGACAAATCTAAGTGCCATAGGAATCTTTTGAGCTGGCAGAAAGCTCGGCTGCAGTGGAGTTTTCGCAATGTTTCTTTTATGTTTAGCTTCGGGGTCCTCCCTGCAAAACTGATTAAGGGACCAGGTTCTGTGTGATATATGCAAGCATATTGTTATGGTTCGTCACACAACGCGCTGACACCCACGCTCAGTGAATTTATTGTCGAATGAATGAGAACGTTCGAGTTCCAGGTATTTACATGCTTGAAGAAGTAGGAAGGTTGATCACCGGATCAAATTGTTTATTAATCGAGAATAATAAACAATTTGATCCGGTGTTCGACCTTCCTTCCTATTCAAGCATGAATTCATTGTCTCATTGGAACAGGGTGGACTTGAGGGTAGAGTGCGCTCGGTGCCAGGTATGTATACTTCGTTGTAAGTAAATTAAAATTAGAGTACCACACTACTGTCTCCGGGACATGGGGTGGTCTTTACCATTTTAAATATAAGAGCCACCATTTGTTTTTTTTGCAGTAGAGTAGGCCCTCAGCTAACGAGTTTAATCCTTTGAACCACTGAAATCATCACATGAAACGCTCATCTTGCGTAAAGTAGCCAATCAAACTGCATCGGTTCACTGATTGGCTGCAGGCGATCGAGGACCCACACCCTGAGAGCAAGACTGAACTGCGGACACAGGCACGCACACACACGCACTGAAAACTCGTTAACTGCACGGAAGCTCGTCGATCGAAGGAAATCATCTGCGGGTTGATCGCTCGTTACCTGAAATACTCCTAGATGGGGCTGCTCTTCACCCAAAGATTCACTGCAATTGTAAATTATCCATATAGGAAATCACTTCATTTTTATATTATTATTCAAACTGAGCACTGACTGTTCGTCAAATTTGACGTGAGCAAAACGACTAGGTCCTTCATAATAATACCATCTATATTGAGAAGTAGAAGACAACTTGATCACTGGGACAATATGTTTATTCGCCTGACGTTTTAAAATCCGTCGCATATTCATTGCGTATGTCTCTGAAGATGAATCCGCGATGGATTTCGAAACTTCAGGTGAACAAACATAGTGTCCCAGCGATATAGTCGTCTTCTACTACTCAATTACTTCCTGGGGCCCGCATGTTCGCTTGTATTAGCAACCATCCATATTGTTTTATTTCTGGATTTATTAACTGTGCATTTAGAGACTGGCACCTGGTTCGTCTGCTAAGCTGGATTCTTTTACTTTAAAGTATGTTAAAAGAAAAGAAAATGCTAAGGGACTGCCTATTTACTTCTAAGATGATAGATCAAGTCCTCAAAACTAGCAATTCTGGACCGCAGCTGTGTTTTTTTGTTTACGAGTATTTACTACTCTCGGAAACTGCATCGTATACGCTTGGCATTTTGCTGGTATTCACATGAATAGCATACTGCCTTAACCTATTAATTGCCTATTCTGCTTTGATACAGCTAAAACTGCTTTGGTTTTTTTTCTTGGAGCCTTGTAGTGTGGAATCAATCATTTAAACTTTCATCCCTAATTGGTTGTTTCTAAGAAGATAATATGCATACTATGAAACAACACTATACCTGCCTTGAATCGCTGTGACAGATCTAGCTCTTCGTCGGATCGATATCCTTTTGCGATACTTGGAACTCGCAAAGCTTGATTTCCAGCAGTTGGGCGGATCAGAGGCTCAATTAGAAAAGCGTCACATACCGACAGAGGAGAGCGGAGAACTGTAAGTACCCGCCTTTTGACCTCTAGACTAGTCTTTATACCTCTAGAGTTTGCAAAACTGGATTTTTCCTGTCTTTTTAGTTGTGTAGAATATCTGCCACCCAGTGTGTTTTAGAAATTTGCAGAAGCCATGGAGGAAACTTTATCCTGGAATCAAAAAAGAAGCGGTGTTCACCGAAAGAGGTTTGACGTGTCGAGCAGCGATTTTGGTTTCTCATCCTGAGGGATCGTGGAGTTCTGCAAACAACTCTAATTTAGTTTACTTGACTCTGAAAAAACTCGCGGTGTCGGCGGGAGTCAAACCCGCATAGCAGGGAAGACCTTTACGCAGCCAACGCTAAACCACTTGAGCTACGATGCCATGCCGTATGCCACGAATTAAATCACACTTGGATCGATTTTACTCGCCTAAATTTATAGCTCTTATTATATTGCGAGGACTACAGTCAGGCAAAATGAGCCCTCTGATGAAACCTATACAAATGAACAAACGTGTTTACTCGAAAAGTTAGAGCGCAACGATATTTCTCCCAGTAATCGCGCCTTCTGTTTTCGACAAGAAACCTGAAAATCACATTTTTCCTACTACTGATAATGCTGGAGTTCCCCTTTGTAAAGATCAGCAGATAATTGTTTCACGGTTTTCGAATCATTCCAACAGAAAACATTTAAAACGTAGGGAGGCAAACCACCAGCCGCCTATATGCCACGGATACTCTTTGGCGAAAGTATGAGCAACATGTCACAAAGTGTCACAAGCTTATGCTTATTAGTCTTTTTATATCTGTTACTAATCGATATTGGCAAGTTTCATTACGAGAGTGAGTAATTAGCTCGTTTTCGTCCACGAACCCCTTTGCCATCAAAGGAAGTTGAGTTCAACATTTGCTTCCCTTTAGTCTCAGCACTCCCGATTTGGTACAGTAGGCGTTGACAGCCCTCTTTGCGATATCCAGCATCCTTGTTCAAGGCGCGCTGCTTACGTGTCACAAATGTACAGCTTCTTAGCAGCGATAGTGTACGCAGAGCGTTAACATCATTGGGCAAAATCCCGGGTTGCAGAAATAACAGAGAAGGCACCTGTAGGCGGAATCTTTCCGGCAGAGGACAGACGGCTGCTGTCCCCTGGCTGCAGTCAACACAATTGCGCCGGTTTTGCCAGCATTCAATCCTGCATAGGAAGGCAACTGCGCATTCTCTGTACAATCGATTCCGCCTGTAGGCCCTTTCGATGTATTTTCTTACAATCTGGGATTGGCTCTGACGAGTACAATGCTCAAGAGACATTCTTGTTGCTTAAACGCTGCAAATTGGTGGTCTCGAGGCCGTGAGTCCTGAATAAGGACACTTCATATGGCAAAGACGGCTACCGGCAACGCAACGTTGTCTTTTTGTCGCGTCCTTGTATTTTTCTTCAGGTAATTGTCGAGGTCCTTATCCTCCTTCCTCATCATTGCTCCCACCCCACCGTATTACTCCACATTAATGTCACCGGACTAATGTTAATGAGCTGCGTGGTCTCGCATATAAAATAGTCGCTAAAAACCGTGTAACTTTCATAACTTTGTAAAAGTTTGATCATCACTCGAATACCAGTGTGAATTAATTTAGGAAAACTTAGAAATAATGATGAAATGCATTAGGCATATGAAGTACTTAAAAGAACTATGAGAAGCACTAAGTGTTTGTAAAGAAATGGAAATTTTTATCGATAATCCCGAAGTTCTGAAGATGTAAAAAATTGCTATAAATTCGAACAATTAATTTAAGTATTTGTTATGTTGAAAGCTTGAAACAACCACTTTATTTATATAGAAAAAACTTTTCTCTAGTCAAAATATTCTGTAGATATCGCTATCAGTGGATGAGTATTTATTGAATATCGTGGAAAAAAAGTTTCATCATTTTCTTCGCTTTCAGTGTCTTCATTGATGAACTGATAACTTGCGCATCTCTTTGACGAGTAGACACCAAAACCTTTAAAATACGACATATGTAAAATTCATTTAACGAAAGAAATTTTTTTGAATATAAGTTGTTCCGAAGAAGAATATGCGATCACGGGAACAAGGACTTTATTTTTCTGCGCATGTCTCAGACCTGTTTACGATTACCTATGACTAAGGATTCCCAACAGAATCCGAAACGTCAGGAAAGACTCCTTATCTGCGAATATTAGTTGTTTTGATGATGGTCATGTGGCTCGGATTTAGAAATGCCTCAAAACAGCAAACCACATTGTCGAGTGCTTTGATCAGATATTCGGCTGCCGAATTTCTGCGTACATTTACTTTTTCCAAGGTAATGTCACAATGAAATTGGAGACTTTTGACAATTTCTTTAACTTACCTGAAGATAAGCGATTCAATATAACTGCGGATTAAAAAACTTACCTTTATCTTTATAATGGATCGTTTTCCGCATAAGTGGATTAATTCCATGATCTGTTGTAAGCTTGCGAATGCAAAAAAACTGGCCATATATACGTCATTTTTGAACTACTTATTATTCTTCTCTCCGTTCAGTTTCTAAATAACGCGTAAGTGGAAAGTATAGCTTACAAAAAACTATATTTCTACGTGACTTACATCCAATGAGGTTTTCTTTACATTACATTCGCGGTAACATATGCGACACTTTTCTTATGCGCAAGATCAGCGGTCCGGTAAAACAAAATTTCAGGTGAAACGTTTTGTTACTGCATTTTTTGCAAAAAAAACTTCACAGGATAGATAAAAAAAACTTTAAAAATGTTTCTGCAAATAAATGCGATTCCTTAAACTTAGCTTCACTTGAATCTGAACAATTTTGAACAGAAATTTCCATTTCTGGAAGGGACATACTCTATACCTATTTTACTTATTTTTGGTTCCTCCATAATATAATCAGCATAAATAAGCAGTTTGGTTCTATCTTTCGTAATATCATAGGACATTCCTTCGATATGAGACCACTCCCGATTTCGCGAAAATTTATGGCCATTTCTCCTAATAAACCTAACTAAAGTGATGATTTTCCCAACTTAAATGCTTTCCTGGAACTGAATCGAATCAATCAATGAAAATAGTGTAACCAAATATATGCTTAAGTACCAGTCAAATTTCATCATGAAATTCGCATGGTCTTTAGTGACTCCTGTACAAGCCTGCTCCGGCTCCATTAGAGACTTTGCCATTTATTTCTTTGTTTTTTGATTGCCACTTAAAGTTCCCTTCTTTTAATTAACAGAAAGGTCGCTGCACTGGATAATCAACTTGAATATGAAAGACTGCGGCGAGAGAAGCTGGAAATTGCTCTGGATGAAGCTCGGAAGGAAATTCTGATGTTGAAGTCTGAAATGAAGGTATGCTGGCATTTTTCATGAACCCATGCCGCTTAAATTGCCGGCCAGGCTGCTGATATGCAATGCTTCGACAAACACGTAAAGAAGTTTCCCTAAAGCCGCGAACTTGGATTCCGCCAGTGAGCTAATCACCTGCATCAAATGGAGTTCGCTCCTCCGGCCAATTTTTTCAACTGGGTCCCGTGTTAGTTTACTTCCTGATACCAGGACTAAGAGAATGAATAGAATTTATAGCATAGTTTCCTCGCCTGCATTTTTCAAAATGAAATTTTTGTTAATGATAAAAGGGGCTGTGAAAACTCCAACAACTTAGATTTACTCTGCAGTTATCGTTATATTTCAATCAATATTTGGTGGGGAAAACCTAAACCTTTTTTAATTGTGGACTCTCTGTACCTACTTCTCACGTTATCCATTCTCTAAAACACCACATGCATAACTCAAGCAGAGGTATCTGAACGTTATGTATCTGCAGGTGTGTGCCCCAGCTCGGATCGAAATGAGGCTGCTGGATTAGTATACACGATGTGTTCGTGAGCACAATGAGTTACCTTTGATGATTTAATGTTGTCAAAACGAAACCGCCAATGTCAATGTCAGTTGCCTAAGCAACTTCAGTTTAGGCTAGTTTATTGGATTATATTTAGCTCACTGGAACAATTACAAGTTGCTTGAATTTATTTTTCACTGTTCACTTTCCATTCAATTAAACACGTATTTACACTCCTTAATCCAGTATTTAACCTTTAACCACAAATTCTACTAGACACTTGGACGGGGTGAGCTTATTTTAAGACAACACCACAAGCCTATCCTTCCAAAACTGCCAAACAAAATAACAACACCAGGCTAGAACCCTTTGAGCCATCTATCGGGGGAACACGACTGATGGTCGGCCGTGTGCAGAAGTGTATGAAGAAAAATTGCTTGTTAGGATGCTCTAATTACTTCACTCATTTTGATTGCTTGGGTTTTCATTTCGGTTACTCTTCTCTTTCAGGGCAGCACTTGCGTCTTGGAATCCCCATCCCGCAGCACAAAGTTTGATGAGCGCACTAATAGACTGGAAAAGGTGTCTATTCTCACAAAACAATACAAAGCAAAGCGGTATTTATGAACTGTACGACTTCTAGAAAAACCAAGTACGTAAGTAGATGATGCTTTTTCACTCGTGCGTATAATGATGGCCTTCTATAATAATGATCGATTAACTAATAAAAATCCGAAGGTGAGGTTTTTAGCCCATTCAGACAGATGACTACCGAATGGGAGAATACGGAATAAACAACGTATTTGCAATAGCTCGCGAAGCAATTTAAGGATGAAACTGGTTCGAAATAAAAGACCAGAAACTGTTGTCATTATTAAACTGGGTTACGCAGCCTTTTGTCCTTATTAATGTTTCTACCACATTATGTGATCCAGAAATAGTGCGGCTCTATGCGCTGTTAATTATTAACGTGAACGATAACAGTAAGGGGGCAATTGTGCCTTCTTCAAAATCTGAGTTTGAAGTGAATAAAGGAGTTCATCGTTTGAGATATCGCTTGGAATCAGACAGCCGTTTGAGAGAAGAGCCGGAGTGCGAGGGTCTTGCTTAAAAAGGAACAGTGTTTGAACGAAAAGTAATTCGAACATAAATAATTCAAATGTGGGGATAAGGGATGCAGAATCCTAATTTATTATAAAAGCCAAACCTAAAAAGTATATAGGCAATTCCCGTTCGTGTTTTGTTCGTGAGGTTGAGACATTCCCCAGTGAAGAATGCAGAAGTAGATGAAATTGATCGCTTAATTGCGTGGCTCTAGAAAACTGTGACAATATCCCAGCTTTAATAAACGTTTACCAAGAGTATTTGAGGTCCCGTGAACTTCGAGCTTAATGAGTATTTTTTTGAATCCATTTTGTTTCAAACTTCTGTTCATTCTTTTGAATAACATAAAATTTACTCAGTATCATTTTTATTCGTTCAGTGTGGACTGCAAATGTTTTGGAAAATTCGCACTTGGAGGCTATCATACCGCGCCAATGAATTCCGCGTAGACCACGTTTTATGCCCAGCACTGACTCATTTGTTAACTACCATTTGGAGAATAAATACCATGCTATCGTAACACTTCAGCCTCTAGGTTTGGTGGCTGGTTTTATCTTACTGCTACTAATAAAATCAACTTAATCGCAAAGGCTTATACTGCTACAGAGACGGGTACACTTTCGAACGCAATGCCATACCTTTCGTAAAAACATTCATGCGCCTGGACGCCGCTATTCGGTTTGATTTTAGGCAGTGGAATCGCATTTATTGCTTTTGAATGCTAATTTGTTCACCAAGTACTTGTCTGAATTTAAGTCTGAATTGAGAGACTAGGAACACCGGACACAAGTCAGCTTATGAGAGTTCAAGCATATTTTTCGTTCTTCTTTATTTTCTTCGCCTTCCTCTTCGTCTTCTTCTCTTTATTTTAAATTCTGGATCTTCGAAGTCGTCCTTTCATTTTCACAGCCAGTTGGTAAACCCAACGATACTGTGAATATTTCAAGTGCTTCTGAAATATTATTTCAGATGCCTCGCGTACCCACAAAGGAGTGTTTTTTACTTCTACAAGGCAAATGTCTGACAAATATGACCCTAAAAATTAATTCGGATGCGACACCTTCTGAGATTGGCGTTTTGAACGTTGCAACTTCAGTGTTGAGTAGACTTTTTGCAAGCGAGTGTACGCAAACTTCCCAAGTACTGGTGTAAGAGCCAGTATTTAATATGCCTGACGTAGGGTGGTCAACATTGTGAGCTTGCGCAGTTTAAAATTTGCGAAACGATATCTCATTTGTCTACTTCAAATTTGCAGTAGTGGTTCACTAAAGAGTTCTGAAAGTGAGGCGTCAGATTGGTAGGCCGACTTTCCGACGAGTTAAGTTCAGCAGCGTTGACTTTGACTTATCTAACTCTGTTTCTAATTATGTATTTGAGCGAGAATCCGAAAAGCCAGACGAATAAAGCTCTTGTTACAGCGATAGTGGGGGCAGACTTCTGCTGCACCGGTCTCAGTACTTTCTGACTCACACCCGCTGCAGTCCGATGAAAATACGCAGTCAAAACAAACAGTGATGGGCGTGGGCAAAGAGTAACAGCCGATTCTCATATTGTGATAGAGCAGCCTTTTGAGTAAGGAAATTTGGCTGTGGTGGGAAGAAGTGTACCTGCCTAATATTTTTGGCAGTATTCTCATGTGTCTAGGTGCCCAGATATCGCTAGCGGTGTCAATAGGGGTTTTGTGGTTATGTCATATGATGGGAAATAAAAAATAAACCTAAAATTTTAGCGTATCAAAGTAAAAAATAAAAGGAAATAATCATTTAAATAACCAAAAATTTGCGCGCGACAATTAAAATAACAAATGCAACAAATAGGAAACAAGACCTGCGCAAAAGGTACCTGCAAATGGGCTACAAACCAGCGAAGGCTCTATATCCAAATTTACAGATTTAAATAAAACAATGAGTGGTAGGTAGGTTCTCATGTATTTGAACAGATATTTTAGTATGATAAGCCGACAAGGAACTGCATGTTGTTGAAAAAATTTAATTGAATTAAAAACTAGGCTTTCTAAATCTATAACTAAAATTAAAATAATAAAATAAAGAATAAATTAAAACCACAGGAAGCTCTAGTTATCCGAATTTTTAAGTGCCGTAATAAGCGTAACTACGCCTACTTAACTACAAATGGTAGGTGGGTTGTATGACTAGCCAGCTGCCAGGTAGGTCTGAACGCCTGATGTGTCTGAGAAGTTGTGGTAGTGAGTGAAGCTTTGGCTGCGCGATGAGTGCTCTGTTGGCTGCCGCCAATCAGATGAGGCAGAAATACATATTAGCTCCGAGCGCACACGCGGTGAGTTGGAAGCGAACGTGCGAAAGGATAGTAGCGCGCAGCGAGCGAGGCTCCGCGAACGAAGGCAGTGAGACTCAGTGCGGTTGCACTAGGCGCGCGGATTCCCACAGAGTCTCCCACCTGACCGCAAAGGCCGCTCTCATAAACACACATCACATCCTAACCGACGGTCATCTGACTAGACTGAGCAAAAATGGGCAGCCTCAGTTAGGTTTGAATCCGCGACATTAAGTACGAGGCTTGTGGATGGTCAATGCCATAACGACTTGAACTACGTCAGTAAAGTTTTCCTGATTGTCAAGTGCGGCCTTGTCGACAGCCCCACTTACTTCTAAAATCGATTGCTCCAAAAACTAATTCATAATGATGGCGGAATCGGATGTCTCCGTTTGTTGCCGAAAAAGGTGTTCATAGGATGGTTAGATAACTAAACAGTAACTTAGGCTACCACACTACTTTTTGGAGGCGTATTTGCGTCCTCGGGTTAAAGTCTGGGAAACGCAGTTGTCTATATTACACAACATTCTATTTTAGTAACCATGTAAAGCCAAAGATGAATGCGTGCGAGCTAGTTTCTCACAGTAGGCGTCAAAATGCGTATCCGCCAAATAACGAACAAGCCGAGCTGTAGAGAGATGCCATCCAGATCAATACGCCGAAAGAGACAGTCTCGCCTACAGCGAATGACGATAGCGAGAAGGAAATCGGATAATGGTCTTTACTGCGCCAGCAAGAGAACGATTTTGTAAAGAGCAAACATCAGTTTGACTAGACTGAGCGAGAAGTATCTCAAGCTATACGATTAGGAAATTATCGCAAAGATCAATAAGTGCAACCGATGACAGTCACTTCTCGCGCCCAGGTACGAGCACGTCTTCAGAGAAGATCTTTGTTGAAGTGTTTCAAACCTACTGGGATGAAAACGCTGGAGTACGATAAGTAACCAAAGTGAGCCTTCAGAATAAGCTCAGAAAGACAGACTTAACCACATTAGTAGAAATGAAATGAAATTCCATAGCGGTGCGTCAAAAAAAGAAGGGAAGTTCATCTGGAGCGGTTTTTTGTGTGTCTCACGTCTACCCTTCTTTCCTGCTCATAGTTCTCAATATATGCCACTACTTGCCTTGTGCGTAGCCCGCCAAATACCCATTATACCCCTGTGTTTAACCCGCATCTCACTGTCACTCGTGTCGCCATAGCAGGGTGTACTACGTTGTCGTTTTTCTCTTCTATGTAATCAGACAATTTGCACTCCGCGAAATCCTGAAGCGTGCGTGTTGTGCTATTTTGAAGCCGCATGCGCGCACTCAATGCGTATTAAAATTGCAGTTTAAAATATATGAGACCGCACGCGTGACGCGGTGGCCGAGTGGTTAAGGCGATGGACTGCTAATCCATTGGGGTTTCCCCGCGTGAGTTCGAATCTCACCTGCGTCGGCTTTTTTTCATGTACAATAGTCGCCGGCTATTAAGACCACCTGGGCCCAGACCAAATTGGGCTTAATAAGTGGCGTGCGCAATAACCGGAGAGTTGTAGTGACTTTATCACTACAAATATACAAAACGTCTTAGCAAATACGCAATGGAAAATTTTCGAGGGTAGACTAACTGCTAATAAGAGATTTACTAGACTATTCTAGTGAAAAAGTCGTAAAATCCAGTAAAGAGATTGACGGTGAAGATTAGAAATGATACAACTCACTTAGATCCTTCTCGATCCTAGCCGGCAGTAGTCAAGTAGTCGACTTGCCAAAGGATAACTCTGCGAGGACTGGATCCAAGTTCGTTGGGCTGTGAGTTGCAAAAATGGGGAGAAAACTCGTTTGCAAATTGTCGCTGGATTCTCCTGGAGCCCGAGAGTGATCACCAGAGAGGTGTCGTTGAAGGGCAAAATAAACAGCGGCAGGTGAGGAGAGAGTTGAGCGGTGGAGAGTGAGTAGCAAGATAGTTGCTGTCACGCGTCAAAACCGAAAGTGTGAAAGAGTGTTGTATTTAGTTTTAACAAACTTGGTTATTGATAAATTTAAACAACACGTAAGTAGGGCCAAGAGCCCACATAACTCCCCCACCAGAGCGTTGGTGGGTTACAAACGCTCGACAAAAGAGGATGTACAAAAAGGTTAAACAACAAAGTCTCGCAAGTTGGTAGGAAAGCGAACATGTCTACCAGAACGAGTGGAAGGGGGGGATGAGTGGGAGTGGTTAGAGGGGTGGGGGTAGGTTCGGGTGGTGTGGATGGCGGTGGGCCGGGGGCTGCAGGTGGAGTGCAGGGTTAAGGTGCCCCGAAAGTGGACGGACCAGGTGATAGTGGAGTGCATTCAACGTAGGCCGGCTTTAGTCTGTCGATGGAGACTGTATCAGTAGCATCAGCCCTTTGAATGACGAAATATTTGTCCTTCCGTTCAAGTACTTTGAAGGGACCATCCTATGGTGGGCAAAGGGGCTTGCGAACTGCGTCGTGCCGGACAAACACGAATGGGGTTGTGTGCAAGTCGTCGTGCACGAAAACGCGTCGAGGTGTCGCGCGGGTGGGGGTTGGGCGTAGTGCGGCCATGCGTTGCTGCAGCTGTTGCACGAAGGTGTTCGTGGCGTCAGGGGTGACGGAGGAAGACTGCACGAGCTCACCAGGTAAACGGAGGGATGTGCCGTAAACAAGATCGGCGGCAGTGCACTGAATGTCTTCCTTAACAGCCGAGCGAATGCCGAGGAGGACGAACGGCAGGTTGTCGCTCCAGTTGTGCGGGGCAGGTTGAGACATCAACGCGGACTTCAACTGACGGTGAAGGCGTTCCACGAGGCCGTTTGATGCTGGGTGGTAGGCAGTGGTTGTGATATGCGAGCACCCAAGTAGTTTGGTGAACTCACGGAAGAGTACAGATGTGAACTGACTTCCGCGGTCAGTCGTGAGTGTAGCTGGAACACCGAAGTTGGCTATCCATTGCGTAAGGAAAACCATGGCAACATTCTCTGCCGAGGTATCCGAGATGGGAACGGCGATGGGCCATCGTGTGAAACGATCAACAGCAGTCAGAATGTGCGTGAAACCGCGAGATGGGGGTAACGGTCCGACTAAATCCATGTGGACGTGTTGAAAACGGGCGTCGGGAACCGCGAACGTGCTGGGAGGTAAAACGGTGTGTCGCTGGACCTTATTCTTTTGACAGGCTAAGCACTGCCTGGTCCAGGTAGCAATGTCGGTGTTCATCTTTGGCCAGACGAAACGGGCTGCGATGAGTTTGCGGCCGGCACGAACACCGGGGTGGGATAGCGAATGGAAGTGGTCGAAAACAACCTTCCGGTAGGATTGGGGTACTACAGGACGAGAAGTACCTGTAGAAAAATCACACACGATAGAGCCTGGTGCCGCGGGGAGCGGAGCCTCACGCAGCTGAAGCACAGAAGACGCAAGCATTTCAATGATGGAGTCATCAAGCGCCTGCGCTTCCGCAAGCTTCGCCAGATCTAACGTGGTGATAAGAGCGTTGACCTCAGGACGGGACAAGGCATCAGCAACAACATTCTCATCACCGCGGACGTAGCGTATGTCTGAGGTGAATTGAGAGATGTAATCCAGGTGACGTACTTCGCGCGGCGAATACCGATCTGGCTTAGCTTTGAGGGCGTAAGTGAGAGGTTTGTGATCCGTGTGGACCTGAAAATCTCTCCCCTCGAGCAGGTGTCGAAAATGACGGATGGCCAGGTAAATGGCGAGAAGTTCACGCGAGAAAGTACTATAGCGAGTCTGCGCCGGCTGAAGCTTCTGAGAGAAAAAAGCTAGCGGCTGCAACTGTCCGTGGACCTGTTGCTGCAGAACTGCGCCTACGGCAATGTTGGAGGCATCGGTGGTCAGAATAAGTTGTGTATCAGCATCGGTGCTCAGATGATGAAGCAGGGTGGCGTCCGCGAGTGCTTTCTTGGCTGCCTCGAATACTTCAAGAGCACTGGGTGAAAGTTCAAGCGACTTGG
>JAYGXS010000004.1:29372286-29483324 GCA_036362985.1 Ligula intestinalis
AGAAGAAGAAGAAGAAGAAGAAGAAGAAGAAGAAGAAGAAGAAGAAGGAAAAAAAGAAGAAAAAGAAGAGGAAGAAGAAAAAGAAGAAGAAGAAAGAAGAAGAAGAAGAAGAAAGAAGAAGAAGAAGAAGAAGAAGAAGAAGAAAGAAGAAGACTCGATCGCTGGGACAAAATTTTTATTCATTTGACATTTCGACATCCGTCGCGGATTCGTCATCAGAGACATGAGTAGCAGAATGCTGTTTGCATATATTTTACTTAAGCGGTCTAGTGTCAGTTGTTTTGGAGGAAACTTCACTCGCAAGTGCTCTTTGATGTCCTTCTCCAGACACCAGAAATCGTTGTGAAATCTGATGCCTGTAGACCGTGTTGCGCACACAGAGACATGAGAATCTAACTCTATCCTGTTGGCAAACTGGGCTTTGTAGCCGGCGAATGGGCTTATTAGCCGGCGGATTTTGCTGTGTAAAATTCCGTCCCAAGCTGATTTGGGCTTAATACGCGGCTGGGCCTATTAACCGTGAGCTTAATAACCGGCAACTCTGCAGTTGGATTCAAAAGTGGGAGCTGATAGTGAATGGAGGATAAGTAACTGACTAAACCGTGTGCAGTTGCTTAACGGGCGGCAAAATAGCTACGGGCAACCAAGGCAACAGCATAAACACCTATATAGTGTGGTGGCTTAATATAAGTGATTATACTGCTATTATCTAGGGTATACGTGAGCATACCCACCAGAGCCATCTAAAAAGATACTCACTTTACCAACTGAACAGGAATAATTGCGCTGCTAATTATTCTGCTCCTAACTGCCCTCTTCTAGATCTAGATTGAGTAATTCATTGAAAATTCCAGCAGAATCACAACAGGATATTCAGGAGTTTTTGGTTCTCGGAGAAATATTTATTCGGATTTATCCGATTAATCCGATTAATCCAGTCGGATCCGACTGGCTAACTACTTCCCATTTATCAAGATGTCATTCCGATCTACGTTCTCTAGTGGCAGTCAATGCATTCATTCACGAGGTGTGCCAATACGAAGCGCTTCTTACTTAGATATAGATTTCCACTGTGAAGTAGGCGTCACCAGGAGGAATATATGAGATGTGTTTTTGGTTAGTCAAGAAACATGGCGATATTGTCAAATATTTGATTGAATGGTTTGGTTTCAGATAGCCCGCAAAGTCCTGAGTACATCTCCCTATAGGCTGACGGCCTGCGCATCCCTAAGCAAGCTATACACGTATTTAAAACACTGAGCGACGGTAGGAAAACAAGCCAACGGAGCAGTTCTCCTGAAGGCAAGAAAGTTTGGCAGCGGTGGGATCCGAACCCACGCCCTTTCGGACCGGTGCCTTAAACCGGCGCCTTAGACCGCTCGGCCACGCTACCACATCTCTCGCATCTGCGGCGGGCACTAGTTGCAAGATAGCTGTCACGTGCACACAAAAAGTAGTCGTTAGCTTCAGCTAGCGGCTGTTGACATCGTGAAGTCGCGAGCTGTTTTTTTACTTTCTCACGTGCAGGCTCCTAGTATGCAATACAGTGTATGCCATCTCCATTTTTCTCGTCTCTTTTTCCAAATAAATGTTTGGCTCGCTTGAGAATGCCTACCTCTGGTAACGAAATCCTGTTCCAGCCCTTCGCTTGTGTTTAAACTACGAAATAGCGTGCTGAATCGCGGCTTTGTAGACGTACAGACGGAATTTTTGGACGCTAGAAAAACCATATAGTCAACCGAACTCTTGAAGAACTTCCAAAATTTTATTTCAACCGCGGTTTTGGCTGGACGAGAAATAAACTATCTTTACAGAAAATGGGCCTGGCTTCATGATGTTAATAAGTTTAGTCGACCCAATTGTGAAAAAAACCAGCGGCATTCGGCGGGGTTTGAACCCGCATAGTGGGTACTGCCTTTACGAGAGGCCAATGCCCTAGCAGTTGAGCTACAATTGCCACGCCTAGCACAGTGAGTTTAATACCACATGGGTCGATACTAACCGCCCAATTTTACCGTTCGTATGCTTCGGCACGAAAACTCCGGTGGATAGGCACTCAGTAAATAGACCACTCTAAGCTTCACTCTGTCATTGGTTATTTACAACCCAATCGGGGCGTCGATCGAAACGACGCTTAATAAAGTGAACTCATAGACTTCAACAGCCCCTTAGCTCGTGAGAACCTCGAACCTGTCCTTCAGTCCGGCGTAATCTGCATGCATCTGCTCACCTGCAAGCCCGTACAGAGAATGCACGCTCGCAGGAAAGCCCCAGTGTCCTACACAATCACTACGTGAAAATTCGAAATTTGGCAAGCTCATACTTCCATCAGTTATGCTTATAACTTATTACTCAGCTACTCACAACGATATCGAACATAGCGATATACGTTGATTACGGAGCAGATTGCACCACTATTAGACAGGAAGCGCCTCCAAACCTTAAGGTAGAGTTCGATACTGCAAAATGTTAGCCTGATAACGGCAAATGGCAGCATGCGACATAAAAACATGATAAAACTCGAGCTAGTACTTAATAACGTTTCGTTAACCAATAAGATAACACAGCCTGGTGGATAGAGTTAAGACGGCGGAAACCTATGTAAGCCCTGATGTGTCCCGAAGCTCAAGCATTTAGTTAATCGGAATAGCATAAACCCAGATCTACATCCTCTGATGGGATCGAAGGGATATGAGCCGCAACGTTGACTTTAATCAGTGTCACCTCTGGCAAAGGTTAACGTCAGTAATAGTACCAGTACTACCAGTAATCAGCTATACTACCTGTTAGTATTGGTCGAAATAGTCTTAGCAGAAATAATAGTAAAGCATTTAAAATTGGACTGTTTCCATCGCAAGCTACCAGACACACCAAAAATAGTTTCAAGATTAAATGCTCGCACGAAAGATTCCTGCCCGTCTCATTTTACCTTGATCGTCTCCGGTAGCCGAAATCATGAGGAAAGCGGTACTCTACGGTAATGCGTTGCCCATCGTAAACTAGAGCCTGTAGTAAGACAACAGTAGCCTGAAAAAAACGGCAAATGCCTTTATTTTACGACCTAAATGCATGGTAGAACTTGATCTATTATTAAAGAACACTTATTTTACCTTTCAGTTTACAATTTGTCCGATATAGGTTACGACTGCATACTAGATTTAAATTTCTTACATGCACGCACAGGCCGCATCGTTGAATACTATCTATTGGCCTTAGCATGTATGATTACTAGAATTAGCACTCTTAGCACTGACATATTACTTCTAGCAGCAGTATACTTGTCTTCTCTTTAGAAAAACCTACACAAGTTTGACGAAAAGAGGTAGGAGGGTGGAAACTAAGGCAAGCATTGATGTGCGCCGAGCCAAAAGCATATATTTATTCGGAATACCATAAATCCAGGTCCCCACTCCTATTTGAGATCGAGGACTTTAATCAGCGCCACTTCTGACTAATAATAGCCTCAGTAATAGTTCCAGTACTACTATCACTCAGCTACATTGCTAGTTAGTAGTAGTAAAAATAGGAGCAGCCGTATCCGTCTCGGCCTCCTTGAGCCTGTCTGTACACCTTCTGAAGGCGCGCGAGGGTAGATAGTGTGGTAGTACCCGTGCAAAGTCTACTGCCACTTAGCACTAAGTTAGACGATGTTTCTGGCTTGCATTTGAGAAAGCGGCCAACGCCGGATCAAATCTGTTCTTCTTGACCCATTCTGAAGGTGAAGAATGCTGTTGGCGTTAAATACATTTTATCCCTTTAAACTACCCCCTGTAGCCCGTCACCATCGCTCTAACAACCTTTTGGTGTCTATGGTGAGCTCCATCGGAATCGATGGTCGAAAAATAAATCAGGCAGACGTTCTTCGATTTGCCTAGGCGTGTGATCGTCGCCTCGGCACACAATGTCAACGGCGTCAAAGTTTAAAATGTGCGGGCATGGTTTGCTACCCTTGACCTTGGTTATAACTTTCGTACGGCCGACTGATGCTCATGCATTCGCGTTTGTAGCTGTCGGCCGCTTTGTCCAAAATAATCGCACATCCTGAAGCTGCAGTGAAATCGGCAGGCAACAGCTGACTTCTGCATATCGACAGGGTCGTTTGGTCATATCACTGCCTGAAGAATCGTTGAGTTAAGTTTGTAGGCTAGCCATGTTTTCATGCATTCTTGTTCGTATGCAAACTCCTTCGCCATGACTTTGGTTGACCCTAATGGCTGCGATCTCCCAAGCCCGGCTCCTTAGGAGATGAGAGAGAAGACGGTAGGAAGGCCAGAGTGTTAAGAACGGTATAATGTGTGTACGAGGATTAGGAGGAAGTTGCCACTCGGTCTGGCATGGTGTTCAACCGTGAGGGCCGTGTGAGAGCGTGGGGTCATTAAAGCGGCCGACGACGCTGCCTACGTCAGCACCCTGACGGGCGGAATCCCGAGTGTCGTCTAGCCAGCAGCCACCGCCTGGCTGCAGCCTTTGGGGTCATTGATTGGACCACGCGTTGGCACATTAGTAGGTCGCCCATCAGTGCGTCTAGCGGTAGCCACGGCCTTGGGGTTTGTCCAGACGGATTGAAGTCACGCCGATGTGGGTTGAGCCCAGAATGGGGGATACGTGGTGCATGCGTTAGGCGCACGTCAACTGCGACAACTACAGGACCTACTTACTTACTACTTACTTGATCCGATTAGCTCCTGTTGTTGGATGAATCGGCTTCACAGATATCACGAATAGCGGCGGCCCATTGGCGGCGGTCAGAGGCGAGCTCTTCACAGATGTTAACCCATTGTTTGTTCCAATGTCGCAAACTGTAAACGGTTACGAGGCCCATCCGTTCAACGTCCAACTTAACGGTGTTGAGCCATGTCTTCAGTTGACCGCCTTGTCGGTATCTCCAGTTAGCACTACGAGAAGGGTTCACGACTAATCTGCAGAGGTCCGTCGATGGTTGGCGCAGGACATGGCCAAACCATTGCAATCGGCGATGCTGGATGTACGATGCTAGACTTAGTAGCTTGAAAAATCTGCGGTATAGCTCAACATTGGAGATTCGATCCTGCCAGAGGACTCTTAAGAGGCGTCGAAGACACCAACGGTCAAAGACTTCGAGCGATAGGATGTCTGCCTTTCTCACTGGCCATGTTTTGCAGGCATATACTAACACCGGTCTGATTGATGCTTTGTATATCAGCAGCTTAGTACGTAAACTGATGTCTGAGCGAGACCAGAGTGGTCTGGCTAGCAGCCTAAATGCATTTCTCGCCTGCGCGACTCGGTTCTTGATTTCGTCTTTGGCCTGTCCATTGGCTAGCATATTCGAGCCCAAATAGCGGAAGCAGCTAACTTCTTCAATGGGTTGACCGCTGATAAACAGTGGCTGTGTTGCGCCCAGATACGTAGTCAGGAGCTTCGTCTTGCGCACATTAACTGTCAGACCAACAGTTGCCGTGAAGCCGGTGAGTCGGTCTAGCGTTGGCTGTAGTGATTGAGGAGTTTTACCGAGTACGACAATGTCATCGGCATATTCCAGGTCAGGTACTCTGAATTCAGAGCTGATTTTACATCCACTGTCAGGTAGAATTGACTGATGCATTACCCAGTCGATCAAGAAGTTGAAGAGAACTGGGAAAAGAGAACACCTTTGACGAACTCCACAAGTCAGAGGGAAAGAAGTTGACTCTTCACCAAGGGTTCTTACTCGGGCTGATGTTGTGCCATAGTAAGCTTTGATAAGATTTAGCAATTTTGGTGGGAGACCGTCAGCAAGCAAGACTTGCCATAAAGCTTCTGTCGATAGAATCAAAGGCGGTTTTGAAGTCGATAAAACAGGCGGTAAATTCTTGTTAGTATGCAAAATGCTTCGTCATGACTTTGGTTGACAACGCTCTTCATTCCCGATAGAAGCAAAAGCGCGAATTTCTAGGAAGTGGTTCAGAAATAGAAGACGCGATCGCTCTTCGTTTTACTTTATTGTGACATCAATGAACGCTCCAGGATAGTTATTGGCTCAGAAGAGTTCCCGGAGAAGCTTCATCTCGTCCTATTTGGCGGCTGGCGTGCCACAGACAGTTTATACTCGCCGCTATAGCGTGCTTATACAACTGCATCTGCGTTGTACCAAGTAGTTGCCGTTATAACTGAAGATTTGCAAATTATGCGTTGGTTTTCGGTAGACCGAGGTCGTCCGGTTCGCGGCAGACGAGAGCATCCACTTCATACAGCGTGAACTGCAGTTCGGATGTAATCGAATTCAGTCGCTCTTTATATTAGATTATGTTATTTTGGTCGATGACGACTACGACGGTGTCATCAACGTAACGTGTACAAAATATGGAGTTCTACTCTTCAAATAGCCGTCTCAAATTTTTGCAGAACCACATCTGCAATGAGCCCAGAGAGGCATTGCTAAAATGAAGCAGTCAAGGTCATTAAATTTCTCCTACTCCGATGTCACCAAGCTTATTTCAACGCGAATAGAGTGAAAACAGATCGTCCACCGATCAGCGGCACTGTTCAGGCCCATGCTAAGTTTCGCCCAGAACGGCACCGCAGCGAGCTGCTATCTCCTCTATCTTTCCACAACAGCGTGAGTGTTTCCCAAAAATACCAGTTCGTACAAACTTCATAGCAAGTAGAAAAAACGTGCTTTTAATGTCAAGGTTCTAGAAATGAGAGAAAGAATGAAAGCAACAGTCTAAAAGATACATTAAACAAGACAAAAAACGCTGACAGTCTGTGCGGTAATTTGTAACCGACATTTTGTGTACAGGAGGCTGGCGTGGAATGGGAGGCGAATAAGGAGGAGGAGGAGGAGGAGGAGGGGGACTGGGTGAGTGCACAAGGTGATACTCCGACGGTTTAAAAGAACTTGATCTGGACAAGAGCCTGCGTGGCTGTGGCATCGTCGTCACCGTCAACAGTCAGGTTGGAAGAGGATTGGCCCACGACGAAGCCCAGTTCTCGCCGTCGACTTTTGGATCGCAGCGCTTCAACGTCTGCCCATGTCACCTGTAATGGAGGAGTAGAAGCCTGTGTGATACAGTGTCAGGAAAAGTGGTGCATAGGAGAGCCTAACCCGATCTCAACGTTTTTTTAATTTTCAGGAGAACGGTAACTTGTCCCCCCCCCCCCCCCCCCGGTTAGCCTAGCTGCGAAATAGACAGTTGCGGACCAGCAGCGGCGGTGTTACCAGGGCGCAGCGACTGCCTTATAAAATGCCCTAAGTCCCAATGACGGCACTGTGGCATGGCGAACATGAACCGCCATTATATAGGTTTGCTTTCCATCCCGCTGTCTTGTGGTTAGGCTGTTGAGCCAAAGTGCTAGAGGAGTCAGCCTCAAACAAACAATCCGAGCGGCTCTGGGGACGCATCTGTATTCAAAATTCCCCCAGTGAGCACAAGCAAAGTAAGGATCAGTAGTCATAGGCCCGACGAGACTGAGGCCGCTCCAGTACGGGACTAGCAATCATTCTCACCAACACGGACAACAATAATGTCAACGGCCATTGTTGTTACCTACTAATGAGATTACTCGGTCCTTCTCTGGACTGAGAGAGCCAGGCTGCAACAACTCCACTGTAATGTAGCTATTGGGACAACTATTCAATGAGATATTTGAGACACACCTATTAAAGCCTGGTTTGCATTTGTGTAGAGACCAGCACGTGTGCGACACACACGACAGTTTCCCATCGATTTCGACGATGGGCAGCCGCGTGCTCCGACAAGCCGCAGTAAATGCTGACGCAAGCCAAAGCAGACACTGAGGCAAGCTGGGCAAGCTGCACGAAGGCTACAGCAAGCTGACGCAACGCAGCGAACTACCACGAATGAAAACAAGACTTAGAGCAGGCTCGCAGGGAATCTACGCACTCGCTTGCCGCTCCCACCTTCGTTTCCGATGTAAAGACAAAGTCAAAAAGACCAGGGATGAGGGAGGGCGTGGGTAGCTGGCGCGATAGTCACTCAACACGCGCACACTTGACTCAGCACATCTCGCTAGGTAGGCTGCCGGGTGCGAGGGTGCGCCATAAGGCCACATGAAGAAGGAGCCATTCCAGCCTGACCCTCAGGCCTCAACCTCTTCACATACGCACACACAAACGCACGCGCACAAGAGGAGCAGCAATGTAGATGGCCCGAGTTTTCCCGTTAGTTGGCAAACCCTCCAAGCCACGGCTTTTAAGCACACCATGATAGATTCAAGCGCATTCATATTTATCATAGTGAGGAGAGCAACGCGCTGAGGGTCGACCATTCAGTCATCGACTGATAGGCACCACCCAAATTCCGTTGCCGGTTGGCGTCGGGGAGCGGGGCTACGAAAGGAAACCGACATCGGTTCAGCTATGCTAGGCCTCAAGTTCAAGTTTAGTCCTTCTGATTTTGTTAGATCGCCAAAATAGGATAGGAAAGGAAAGAGGCAGAGGACAGGAAACAGGGAGGCTGCGCAAGTCTCTCTCGCTCTCTCTAACTATAAACCCATGCATACGTAAGTCACAATTGTGCCAACTAGGGATAATAGGGGTAATCATCAAGTAGAAGTGACTAACTACCAATACTAGTTTTTTCGTTTGATGTGAATTAAGGGCGACTTTTTTCACCTGAATAATTTCAACAGGTTAAAGACAAGAAACCACCTACCCGCTTTATACCCGGTTGGCGCGCAGGGAATTCTCGTTCGCTCTCCTTTAGGTAGTCTGACATGGTAAGAAGATCCGAGGAGGCGGAATGGTGTACAATACGACGTTTCAGGCCATCCAGCCGTTCTAAACAGTACATAAATGCAATCTTTGAAGTTGACAGCAGTCAGGGCAGAAAAAAATTAAAACTAAAATGAACTTAAACAGGCAGTGGTACTACTGTTAGGTTCCAGGGGACCATGATAACCATTAGGATATTCAATTATTTAGAGAATCACGTACGACTTGAAGCACGTACACCTCGTTTGTGAGAACAATTTGACATATTGGAACGGACTCAATGGGCTATAAGTTAGACACCTGAAACGCCAGCTCATGGGCAAGGATAAAGGTGAAAAAGTGGATGAGCATACCGATACGATCAGCATTGTCTTCTCTGTCCCACTTGCTCCGCATCATGCCCCAGGAGAGGGCCTCTGAGAGGCTTTCCTCATCGTCCTCATCAGTAGTGGGTACCGCCTTTGGCCCTGGCGCATTCTGTGCCGAACGCGGCGGCTCGTTCGACTCGTCTTCCACGTTGTCGCTATCCGAATCCATTTCAACCTTCAACAAAAGATCGTCGAGTGAGAAGCACAGCAAAACAAAAGCCGGCTGTTAACTAGGAGGAAGAGACAGAGTCGGGTTTCACTTTAAATGCCAGTAATTTGTGTAATGGGTGTGCTCATGTGCATTAAGGCGAAAGACCTTGCAGTAGAAGAGATGTGCCACCTAGTTGTACTGCTCACTATGGGAACCCCAGATGAGAGATCGTGAGTTGCTAGCAGTCATGGCGGAATTCGGGAATATGTTGCAGTGTGAATATCTAGTTGGAAACATTCACAACTGCTCCAAGAATACATCGATAAATACGATATTGTAATAAGGAGCGCCTTGGTGAATGTCAGAGTCCTTTTAGTAAATGTACCACCGAAACAATCAGGCTACTTGGTTAAAACTGCAGCTCACGAGATGTCGACATTAGTAAAATGACATGAAAGTTTATGTCATATCCTCATCCAGCGCAACTGCAACTCAATAAACCGACGAGGAAAACGGATGGAATTACCTCTTCAGACGAAATTTCCTGTTGCAGAGAATTCGCGTCAACCAAAACAAAACGACTGGGCGTGGGCTCCCAGTTTTCGTGTATCTAAGAGTCAAGATAAAATGGAGGCCGTTTAAGTGGACCCTCAGTTGCCGGAGAGGTAAGACGAGATGAGTTATGAAACGGAGATCAAAAGCCTAACCTGCAAAATGTCCTCCTTGGATCGCCGTCCCTCGCTGCGATGAACGCAAGTACTTACGTTGGCCGAAACTTCTACCACGTAAACCTGCCAGAGAGATGACGGTAATGAAGGATTGGGAATGAGAAAAGAAAGTCGGTGAGAAGGAAGCAAAAATATCAGCTACACAGATGAGCAGATGTCCCCATACGAAATGAGAGGACAACACTGGCGTGACAGAGAAGAAATGCAGAATCAGTAGACACGACAGAGTAGCAATGGAGCAGAAGAGACCTCGGCCACTGAATTACAGTAGGGTAGGCAATTAGTATAACCCTCGTCGCCATGATCATCATCACTACAACCAAAATTCTCGCCACGACCAGCACCATAAGCAGCATTGTAATCACCACTGCCATTATAACGGTCAAAAACATAATTCGCATTAGAGTATACGGGACCCACTCGTCCCGTTCTGTCTTAGTGCTCATTCGCGAGCCCCGCCAGTAGCCGCACAGGAGCTAATATCATACTCAGGGCGCTAAGCTTCTGATCAACAGGTCGCAAGTTCGAGCCTCGGGTGAGGCTGGTTGGTGACAGTTAATAAGCCCAAAATGATCGTTCCAGTCTTCCTTGTCTTTGTCGGTAATGTTCATCGTAATTACAACTAGTGTCAACCATGAAATTAGCAGCACCATCATTACGAAGAAATGGCTTTCCGGGATAATTCAAAGAGCATTTTCCTATACTAATCAACTCAAGGTGTGGTAGAGCAAGCACAAACAACAGAAACATTGTGCCAAGATGAACGAATGAACGCTGGTATGTGGAATTCAAATCTAAGCGCAAACGTTGGAAGTAATTAGCCGCAATGTAATTGTTAGCATAAGAAATTGCTGGCTTTATTTGGATGCACGAAGTTTCAGTGCACTGGCAGCAGACGAGGGAGATAAAAGATTGGAAGAAAAGAGTAGTCTAAGAGGTGGCGATAAAATAGAAAGAATAATAATCTGCGGCTGGTGACGTGCCAAGCGATATTTTAAAACTGGTAATGTTCCAGACAAACAAACCGCAGCGTACCTTTCAGTCGCCTGCAAGGAATATAACTGGCTAAGGTGAAAGACATTTCATCTTTCTGTTAACCCCCTTCCTAGCGGACAAAATGATACTTCATTATGTTAGGAGGGACCTACCGCTAGCACACAGGCAGCAAGCAGCCGCGCCCACAGCAGGCTATCGATTGGCCTACACGCGAGCGAACGCATCTTGCCAGACAATCAAGCAATAACTTAAATTTCAAGGTACATTCAGTCACTGAGTCACCAGCCAATCGTGCCGGCGCCTACGCCAGGAGAGAAGCTGATTGGTTCGATTGAGATCGTGTTACACGCGTTTGTTTTCCTAAATATGTTGTGCCCACTACACTCAAAGACTTCTGCTGTTGCGCTCTTCTTGTCGT
This sequence comes from Ligula intestinalis, assembly GCA_036362985.1. Classification (NCBI taxonomy): domain Eukaryota; kingdom Metazoa; phylum Platyhelminthes; class Cestoda; order Diphyllobothriidea; family Diphyllobothriidae; genus Ligula; species Ligula intestinalis. The sequence goes on from JAYGXS010000004.1 coordinate 29,383,643, forward strand.
GTTCTTCCTTGGGGAACTTACACAAGACGTAATTGGGCGGTGACACCTAGGCCTTGGCTACCGTTACAACACATTTCACTTACAGTGAACTTAACGAACGTGTCTGTAGGGGGTTTACAGACGCGCACAAATTTAGAAAATCTAATATTTGCATGCTTGGTTGGCGAAAGCTCACCTGGAAGTTGCGGACGCGAGCCTGTGCGGCCAGTTCTTCAATTTCCGATGCATACTGGTTCACCGCGTCAACAATTAGGAAGTTGAAAAAGCCGTCATCCATTTGGCGACACACCAATTTCACTAATTCCTTCCGATAGAGGGCCTCCATCTCCTTGTCATAAACGTAAGTAGGCACGTCTGAATCATCCGGCTCTGTCATAAAGAAGTCATCCATTGAAAGAATGCGCACTGTGGCTTCCTGAGACTCCTCTGCAACCGCTTGAGCCTCTTTCGACTGATACAAATCGAAGCAAGGCAGAAGTCAGACATATATATATATGCATACACCTAGTGAGGCGTAATGAGCACACACACACACAAAAACACACTTTTATTAGGCGCGCTAGTGTCGACTTTCCCGATCCCGGCAAACCCCTGAGGATGAACAGCAATTTTGGCGGTCGCGACTTTCGACCCGGGAGGGCAAGTAGAGTTTCTGAGGCGATTCGCTCCGACGCGGCAGCAGGAATAAGCGCCTGATGACGGTTGGAAGGCGGGACCGGCTCGACGTGTTGCCCGCTCGGGAAAGTGGGCAATCGCAACGGTGGTGGCATGCTAGGTGACGGCATATTGGGTGGTCCGGACTGGTGACCGTAGTCAATCCGGTCAATTGGTGGAGTGCCAGTGGGCATGAATGAGACGTCGGCGGGCTGTCCGGGAGGGTAGCGCACCGGTGACCGAGACCTGCATCGTGACTAACAGACAAATCGGGAGAAAAAGCAAACAGAATCGTCACAAAAGAGGACACATTTATAACCTTAGGATCAGTAAAATTAAAACATGCTGGTCCTAATAAAAATGCACAATCATGCTATTGTACACGCAGCGAAGCTAAAAACATCCGAAGAATTTTATTCGGCCCCTGGGTGGCATGTCGCATTGGAATTGCGCATGGCGAAAACGTAGTTGAATCAGGCAGCGCACTACTTTAGGCGGCTAAACGCATATTACTGTACAGTTAACGGTCGGTATTCTATGGAAACTGCTGAAATTCACGAAAGATCGATAATCACCCGTAAAGCGGCATTGGAAAGGGCTGTAATATTCATTATAAGGTAGCCTAATCTCAAGCCAATTCAGTCCCGTCAGGATGCCAGCTCTTTAATGAGCTTCTTTTTAACCGTTTATTAAAAGCATATTCTGTAAAAAAGTGGCTACTTAGGCAGTACGTATTTAACTCCATGATTTAAAAAAATATACTTCGTAGAAAACATACTCGAAAATATTCGTTCTTGTACTCATTCGCTAGGAAATTACACCTTCAAATTTTACACTTAAGGAATTTTTATCTTTCGATTCACAAAAAAGTTTACAAATTGACGAATAATTCTGAAACTTACTGACCGTTACACTTGAATTCAAGGTTTCTAAACTGCATGCTGTGTACATCCTCTCTGAGGAAAAGTACGTTTTGTTCCCTACGGTATGAGGAAGAGGTCGCATAGTTATCATACAATTTTGCAATTGATGTGGATCATGTTTTATACATTGTAAGGAACACTGATAAACTGATGGATATGATGAATTATGAATGAGCATTTCACAGTGTCGTAAAATACCTTATGATTAGAAAGTTTTTGAAAACCGAATATACCTTTCCCTTAAGTGTAAAATTTGAAGAAGGCGTAATTTACTACCAAATGAGTACAAGAAAGAATAATTTTGTGAATACTCTGCATAAAATATACTTGAATTTCGAAGGGCAGTGAAAATGAATTAGTTAAATGCATACTACTTAAGAGGCCATTTTGTATAGAAAATACTTTTTTCTAATTGGCTAGAAAGAACGCTTGGCGAGTGAGTATCAATCTATCGCAAATTTCGGCGTTTTTCACCGACCGTACTATAGTCCATCCCACTGAGCGTAAACTAGGCAATGCCAAACAAACCCTTAAACATAGTAGTACTTATCGTAAAGTAAGTGTTAGCAGGGAGCGTAAACGTGAGATAAAGGTTGCATCCAGAAACTAGTGGTGCGGCATGGTACATTCTTAAAAATCTACTGCAAAACATAACAAAGTAAAATGTAATTGCAACAAATATATACGCTTACAGCATCGCTTTCTTGCATCAAGAATGGAAAAGCATATACGCGGAGCGGAAGTTTTCAGGAGACACGAAAGTCAGTTTCTAGGCTGATTTAAATGCAATCTATACTGGTCAGAGCAAACTTAAGGCAAACCCCTTTATGCATGAAGAAGTAAAATGCATGCTATCCGAGATCTATCCGAATCGGAGCACAACAAGTTAACCACATTCGACACGGAAAGTTAGAAAAACACTCTGAAATTGACGAGACTTTTGGTTTCGAGGACGATCGTAATTGAAAAATGGCTCTCAGCCTGAGTACGTAAATACCAACATCGTGATAAAAGAAACCCCTTAATGACTACCAAAGTGAAAAACTATCCAAAAGGTCGCAATGTAAAACAAACTAACCCACGCACTTGGACTTTGAGGGCTTCTAACAACCTCTAACGTAAGTCTGCCGCCCTGCAAGAAATCCGCCAACAGTTTACAATGACCATGACAAATGTACCCAGGGTGGGTACACCCTGAGATATAGATCAGTGAACAATCAAACAACCTTTCTGCTACTCATGTCTCTGATGACGAATTCGCGACGAATATCGAAACGTCAGGCAAATAAACATATTGTCCCAGCGATCGAGTCTTCGTCTTCTTCTCAATTGCTTCCTGGGACACCGATGTTCGCTTGTATTGGCAAAATATACTCCCGATCAACAATCGGCAAGACAGCGAACTCGGTCGTTCAATGGTTAGGACGTCTGCCCCTGACCGGAGAGACGCAAGTTCGAAACTCGAGTGCAGCGGCAATTTCAGCTGCTACATTAGAGTTGGGCTACTCCTAGCTGATGACGGCCAAAAGCCAGAAATACGTATCCTAGGATTGCTTTCTGCCTTACCGGAATACTACTAATACTAACATATGCATATTTGTTTAAGCTGACTATTCGTGATCAGTTTTACGAGCGCTGGAATAGTTGCCTAGCAAATCCGTAGCACACAACTTACTACGATGAGTGTTAATCAATTCAGCGTTAAGCCAAAACAGGCGCCATAGAATATGACCAGGAGTGACAGCCTGGTAGTACTTGTTCAAAACAGGGTTCATACAAAACATTTTACCTAAAGAAAACGAAAACATACTTGGGGCATCCCAACCCATTCATCGTTCGAATAAAAATTAGCACTAGACGTGTGCTGCGGTTCGCTTAAATTTTGGCTATGACCCCCACTGTCAAAATACTGCTGTCTTCGGGCGGAATAGTGCTCTGGTTCCGGTCGATAATTGGATCGCGGTGGCTGGTTATCAGCTGGGATCGAACGAGAGTTACATCCGGGAATATAGACTTCTGGCGAGGAACGGTTAGGCGGTGGTTGGTTCCATTCACCTCTGTTGACATGCTGCGGCCAGGGACGGAAGGAATCGGGAGGTCGCTCCTCTTCCGGAGGGCGTGGCGGCGATGGGGCCCTCAGTCTAGATCGTGGATCTTCGCGCCACCTGTTGAAGAGAATTAATTAACTGGATTAAACGACGAGAAGGTTCTCGAGCGCATACAAAATGATGGTGGGCTACAAAGATGCTTTAATTAATAGCAAGAGTAACTTTAGCGGTGAAATCGGAAATGAACTCTTCAAACAATTGTGGAAAATTCGCATGGCAGTGATAGTGGACTAGGTCTAATGGAAAAACGAAGAGAAAGGCTGACAAGCTAACTGGATTTCTTTGAATTCTGGGAATTAAATGTCACCCTTTTTATATAGGGAAATTTACCAGAACACGAGGGTATAATAAGTTACTGAGAGGGCAATGGCAATTTCGATGCAATTTTGCACAATATTAACTATAAAGACGCTCAGATGCCACTGACTATGGACGTTTTGTACCTATACTGTGAAAAAACTAAATGTTCTGTCCTCGGAATAACATAGAGCTATCGGGCAGTTACTATAATACATGGTACTTTTAAAAAATAGCAATGAGAAGATGTCAAAAGGTTGTTTAATCGACAGTTTACGGGTTAGGAGATGAAGGGTTATTTTAAAAAAGATTGATTGAACAAAAAAAGGAAATGTAACGCGGCACGGGGGTATCACTTGTGGACTATGTCAACGCAAAAAAACAAGATTGGTTAAAGGTTGTTCAGGTTAAAACAAATTGATTAGTAAGTTTGACACTTGGTCCCTGCTGTACAGAAATGCAGTCAAAAGATGGCTTGACGAGACAACTATCCGAAACGTAAGATACAACATAAACCTCTCTCGGTGAACACTCTTTCGTCTCTTAAAGGCTGATTTCTAAACAGTTGAGTTTTCATCAAAGTCTGCTTCCAATGCTTTGAATTCCGGAGCAAGCAGACAAACTGAAGTCTGGAGTGAACTACACCGACACGACAAATCGTTGCAAAATGCTAGTAAATATATTGGAAAGTCACGCTCGCAAGGACCGCAGAGGCTACAAATACTACTGCAGTTAAAAAGGTACAACTGACTTACTCATCGCGTTGCTGTGAATAGTATGTACCTTGGGGATTATGCGGGTAACTATGGTAGCAATTTGCTTCAGACACTCTAGAGTCTTCCCCCAAAAGTTCATCTCTCCTTTCCGGTGTCGGAAAATGATAGTCTGGGTGATTTTTCGGGAGCGGTGGGTAGTTTTGCTCCCATTCGGTGCCTACAAATGGACGATCGTATCGTTCATTATATCCTACAGGAGGCGGAGGTTCCACTCGGCCAGGGGGTGCTCGATATGGAGGAGCTCCTCTTATGTTGATGGGAGGCATGTGTTGCCGTGGATAATAGGTAGGTGGTTGGTGGAAGGGTCGATAAGGTCGTAAAGTAGGCTGACGGGGACCATACATGTCAAATTCTCGATTGCAGTCGTTGCGATGCATTCTCGCTTGCGACCTGAAATAAGAGTTTGGATTATCAGCGGCAGAAAAAGGTGAATTTGATTCCGAAAGAAAAAAAGCGTCGAATAAAACGAGGGAGCATTTTCTTTTACTGTGGTTAAACCACGGAGGGCACGATATTGATACCAAGCGCCACATATTCTCTCAATACTTCTAAGAAGGAGGTGGAGATATAACATCATCACTATGAATGATAGAGCACCTATCCACGAGAGGTATGCCCGATTATGACAGATAGGAAAATGAGCCAGTGACTAAATGTTTAGTGTGTTAGAATTTTAGTTAACAGGTCGCCGGTTACAGACTCAGGGATTTTACAATCTGGGATTGGGTACGATCAGCTGATTAAGATTAACAAATTCGAACTGGCCATTTTAGTTTACTTTTTCTTCGTTGGTAACGTTTCTCTGCCTTTCATTACTATGACCATGCTTAACTAGGAGGTAAACATATTCAAAAACACTGAGGAAGAACTACCTTATGAACCGCATTTGAGGCACTACATCATCAGCAACCACAAGCATCGGTCGAAATAGAAATTACTGCTATCCTGCTATCGGCTACACAGACAGTTCATGAGGGCTCATCATCAGAACTAACTACCAAGACCGCCTGTCAAGCTATCCGGTGTATCATCCTTCGCCATGAAAGTACACTTATACCGTTAATAATGTGAGGCTGTGAACGGTGATAAAGTGTACTGTTAACAACAGAAGAGAAAACTGCACCAGTCTTTCAAATAAAAAACGTGAGTAGACTGCTGACCACCATTAAAGCGTGCTTCACAGTTACACCTGCAGTGAGTCACTTGGACCAAGGTACGCGGACTCATCGTTCATTTCAAATAGACAGAGACAAGAAGCAGATCGATAATTGGTGGACAGATGGAAATCGACAACCAAATAGATACCTCAAGAGAGCTGCAGAATCTGGCAGCTACATCAACTGAAACAGAACGGCAAAGGGCTACCCAGTTAACGACAAGTATAGACCGTGACTATGTCGAATAGGCTCATGACCAATGTAAATGATGGCATGCAGAAGGATCTGAAGGGTGCACTGAATGAGCAAAGTACTAGAGTTTCTTATGTTTCTACAGGGGCATTCACGAAAAGGCAGCAGGGACAGAGAAACGATAAAGAGTACATGAAAGTACACATAGCGATCGACGAGTGGCTACAACAGAATGTGCGTCAGAGAAATATAAGCAAACGAAGGCACAGGTAATTTATACTACGAACTAACTCAGATGTTTTGCTGTCGGATATGTGATTCGTAGATGACGGATGGTACGGTAATCTTACGAGACAAGTTATTTGATAATTGACGTCCACAAGAATTGACTTATCATCGACGAGTTAGTCCAAATGCAAAAGATGAAGCTAGATAAAGCCATATACATATCTACGTACGGAGGACCATGTACGCTTTGTAGAAGATGTAGGAGTGCTTGAAAGGTGCTTGTTTCACGGGGGTAACATTCATAAGGTCAATAGCAGCATGCCATTTTTGGAAACCATGCATATTTTCAGTTTTAAGTCGTGTATCGAATAGCTAGCTAAGATTGGAAGTTCTGTACGTTGACTGTGCGATCTCATTCATTCACTTGCGTCCTAAAACTTAAAGGATATTCTAGAATTGAAAAAAACTGTAATTTTACCTAAAATCGTCATGGAGACAAGAAGGTATGCCCCGGATTTATTCAACGAAAATTGAACCAACATCAGTCTTACCACCGAAGAACGTTTCCTTAGAACTTAACTCAAAATACGTAGCAGCACAAGGAAAATACACGGTGGTGCCCTTGTAACTATTCGAGGTCGAATCTCATGGAATTAGAACGCATATGAGTTATTAACATCGGTTTTCCGACGCTCGAGACATTCCTTGCCAAAAAAAGAAGCACTCGCGTGCGCAGTCAACAATATTCCGATTTATTTTTTTGTCCCTTGGCAAATTAAAACATGTTTTATGAGGATATTTGCTCAGTGTATTCTCTAAGGACAACAGCGGATATATCTGGCTACTGGCCACTTTCTATGGAGAAAATAAAGATGACTACTATAGTAGTCGTCTCTATAGGTTATATAAAAATACCATATTTTATTCATGGATCGATACGTTTCATGTTTTATCAATAGAGGGTAGGGAACGGATCCATGTAAACCCCTTCTTTGCAGCCACCAGACATATGGAAGTTTTCAGGTTAGACCAATCCCCCTGCCAAGGCAGGGACACTCCCGTGAACGGTACAGATCACTGTTCGAATAAGGCATGGTATTTCTTCTTGAACTCGGCAACTGTGTCAGCAGCAACAAAATCTGAGGGGAGATTTCTCCATGCATTCATGGTACGTCTTGAGAGTCGATAGATGTGCAGGAGAACATCTGTTCTTTGTGCCCCCAGTTTAAAGAAGTGTCCGCGCGTAGGCATGTCAACGGCCAGTTTGAAGTATTGTGCTATCTCCGGGATTTCGCCGCAAACGATCACTTTGTGCATCATGATTTGGTCGCCTCTGGAGCGTCTAAATTCGAGGGTGAACAGGTTCAGTGCTTTACAGCGCTCCGGATATGTCAGCCACCTCACTTCGGGCACCATTCTTGACCCCAGCCGTTGCACATATATTAAATCGGTCATTTCGCACTTCGTACACGGGAACCAAGGGGTAGATCCAGACTCCATGATCGGGCGGATGAATGTGACTATAAGATTACGGAATAACTGCATGGACCAGAAAGTGAAAGCTCTTATGAACACCCAAAGTAGTGCCAGTCCCTTGCGTTTCGCCAGAGTTGATAGTTTTCGGGTTTTGAGGTCGTCTTGAATGATAACGCCCAAGTCACGAGTACTCCTAACAGCTGCCATTGTCATGTTGCCCATTGTATAGGGTGGGTGGTCCCGTTTTCTCCCTATTATCAGCAAAAGTAATTTGTTTACGTTGACCGATATCTTGATCTCCAATGACCATTCATGGATCACATTAAGATCATTTTGGAAAACCATTGTATCTTCGGGGCTGCGTATAACATGCCATACTTTGAGGTCGTCCGCAAACAGAAGGCATGGGGACGAAAGTATTGATGGGATACCCGAAACGTAAATGGAGAATAGTCTGGGACCCAGCACCGACCCTTGGGGTACGCCACTACGAGCTTCATACGCAGAAGAACATCTCTCACCGACCGTGACGCGGTATTGTCTACCGAACAGGTACCCTTTTATCCATTTGAGTCTAGCTCTTGGGATGGGCGTATTACTGAGTTTGGTCAGTAGGAGCTCGTTATCGATTTTGTGTGTGTGTCATAGCCCATAGTTGGATCAGGAATTTCCACCGGAATCCAAACTGCGAGTAGTTGGGAGACGAAGAAAAGCCGCGACGTCGACCGGCTTGAGCCACAGGTCCGCGGGAGTGAGGCGGGAGCCTGGCTGAGAACTGCAGGCGAACAGATGACGGCATTCATGCGGCGAGACGCCGCAGTCGGGTATGGATGGGTCGAGCCGGTGTTGGTACTGGCGAAGGAGCATGCAGTAGCCACTGCGTAGCTGCGCCAGGGTACAGCGAGTGACCCTCGAGAGATTGATCGACTTTGTAAAATGTCTTGCTGAGGTCGATTAAGGCTGCATGAACCGGTATTCGTTTTTTCTTTCGCTTCGCACCAAGCTTCGCGTGCCACCATGAGGTTAGTAGTGCACGATTTGCCTTTGACAAAGCCATGCTGTTCTATCGGCAGGATTGTAGATGTCCCCATGTGGGCATCGATTTGGCAACAGATGAAGTTTTTCAGAACTTTCACAAACACCGAAGTCAGGCTGACTGGTCGATAGTTCTGGGGTAGAAAACGGTCACCACCTTTGTATCTCGGAGTTATTAGGCTCTGCTTCCAGTCATCCGGTACCGTGGCAGTGGCTAGCGTACAAAGAAAAAGTTCTCTGATGCTCGGTGCGATTATATACGCAAGCTCACGAATAACCCTCGGATTTAGATTTTCAGGTCCAGCGGTCTTAGTATTAACCTACTTAGTGCATTCTCCACATCTTCAATGGTGATAAGTATGCCGCTTTCGGTTCGGTCAGGGATGTCGCAGACTTCACTGTTGGGCGCTGGAGACAGGTACACAGTGGAGTATTGTTCAGCTAGGAGTTCAGCCATACATAACTCATATGTTTGGAGCACACCATCGGTATTGTGGAGACCTTGAATGCCCGGGGTTGCACGACTTTTTCTTTTCAGGAATGAATAGGAACGATTGGGCTGAGTATCAACGTTTTGCACCAGCTCTTCTTCGTATGCTACTTTCTTTGACCTCAATATACGCTTGCATTCATCTCTGATTGCTTTATATTGCGCCTTCGCTTCGGCTGTTCTCAAGATCCTGAAGGCCTTGTAGGCGCGGTTCCTGGCCTTCAGTTTGTTTTGTCTCACCATCGATCCATGGGGGGTGACCTGCTGCCCATCCACAGAGCTTCAGGGGGACAAAGTCGGTACAGAGCCGCTCAATATTTCCACGGATCAAGTTCCAACATTCTTCGACATTGGCAGAGCTGCTCGGTTCCCAGGATAGGTTCATAGCGCTCTGTCTCATGGCGTCATAATCAGTCTTCCAATATGCCGGCTTGTAGCATCTATGCATTGACGGCAATCCGCTTATGTGGAGTGCTACTAAGACGGTAGCATGATCACTGGTGCCGAGGGGTGCAGAAACTTTTACATCAGATACTTTTGTGTGGCCATTTGTGAATATCAAGTCCAGGCATGAGGCCATACCCGAATCAGCTATCCGCGTAGGTTGGGCAACATGGTGTACGAGACAAGCTTCGTTTACTATTTCTAGGAACGCGTTCTCCGTTTCCGAGGCAGGGCCTTCTATAATTAGATGAGACCAGTTGATATGTGTGCAATTAAAGTTCCCAACAATTCAGAACCGCGACTGTTTGGCATACTTCTTGATAGTAGTCAACCAGTTGATACCGTTAGCTTGAGGGCTTCGATATATAACACCTATGGTTTTAGTTGCACCAGTAGCAAGCTTGACCGACACCCAGTTGTTCAACCGGCTGTCTTCTGTGCGTGTGCGTTCTAACAGTGTTACAACTAGTCCATCAGTCGCATATACCAAGACACCTCCATGTATCCTATCGTTACGGTCGCAATGGAACACTCGGTAACCAGGCACATTGATTTCGCTATCCTTTACGGATTAAAATAGCCAGGTCTCTGTCACCGCGAAAATCGCAGGGCGCTTCTGTGCGATAATTTCATGTTATTCAGCCAGTTTGCTGAACAGGCTTTGGGCATTTATCAGTAGATGGCCTACAACTTTATCAGAGCTTCCTGGACCATTACTAGCAATGGTTTGAACAGGGGTCTCCTCATCTGGACAAACCGAAAATTTATTATGCGTAGGTCTTTCTCCCCCGCGGCACGACGTTCTTTGAGTTCATTAACAGCTTTATGTTGTTTGATCTTGTCCTCAGGAGACAGATCTGCCCGCATTGAGATACTGATGCCTTCAAGTCTCCGTCCACGGGTCAGCAGTGTTTTTGGAATGTGGTCGGACCGGAAAACCGCCTTCAGTGGTCTAGACCGTCCACATTCTGCATGTTTTACACTAAGTCTAAAAAGGCTTACAATCGATACCTGTCCACCACTTGGGTCCAGCATTTTAAGGGTGATTGTTGTTATTTCCTTAGAGTCGTGTTGAACACGTTTTTCTGCATCTACTCCTTCGGATTCGGGCACATTAAAGAAGGGAAGTGACTTCTTTGTATCATTTGGGTCGTTTGTTGCTTTTGATGCCTTAGATACCGATGCACAAACCTTCGAAGTAGAAGCCTTCGGCACTCCGTGTAGCTCGGCCCTCTTATTTGCGGGTTTTGGCGTGTTCCACCCCGTATTTTCATCGATTTCTGTAGCAGGAAGCACGAGAGGTGAGACTACGCATTCCAGATCTTCTTTTGGCGTCGTCGCCGGTACTGTTATCGTATCTAGCATCGCCGCATCGGAATTTATCGCATCTTCGAGGGCTTTGTTTTCGTCTGTTGTATCAGTGGGGGTTTCCGCAGCGTCCTCGCCAAGGATACTACTTTTGGGGCGCGTTAAAAAAGGGTACGAGCCTTTGCGAGTCGTATTTTGTCAAAACCTCGCAGATTTCAGGGGTTATTTTTGCGCATTTTATGTGACCCATTGTTTGCATAAAGCGCAGAGGACGGCCTTAATCCTGCATTAAAATTATTGTTGCACGTGGGACATTTGGAATTCGTCATGGTTCCAAGTAAAACGATGCTAATAGAGATTATTTGTAAAACAAATACAAAGACTGAAAGTCGTTTCTTTTCTTGAGTAAATCGATATGTACGTATACTTTAGGTTTTAGGTTAGTAGGGCATTCCAAATGATCAGTAAAAGTGATCATACAAAAATAAAACGTTTTGCGCAAAAACTTTGACGAATAGACTTTTAGAATAGTCTATTCTGCCCTGAAAACTGGCCCAGGGACAAGCAAAACGATGGGACTTCGAATCATGCGCCAAAAGTCCGGAAGCTGCAGAAACGCAAGTCACGCAAGTTAGAGGTATTTGTGTTCACATTAGATTCGTCATTCACAACAAAATGTATATGATATATGTAGTTGTCAAGACTTCCTGTACACTTTCTGAGTACTGTATTGAGATCAGCATTTTATACGAGGCTGATCACGTAAACCTTCGTCGCTAATTGAAGAAGTCACATGTCGGAAAAAGGAAAATTATCACACGAAGAACATGGTTGTCATTCATTTGCTACAGTTAAAAAAACATTGGCTAACAGAGTTATCAGCTGAAAAGGTCACAATTTTTCAGGATCTTCTGCCGTCGTTCTCAGCCCTTTTTACTTATGGTGAGTCTGCTTTAACCCGTCAACCTGTCGATATGATTATGTATACAAATGATTAATGTTTGAGTGCCTGCAAGATCGATGAATGCGTTTGTGCAATTTGTCCCCTATTATCGTCATCCAAATTCCGTGAAAACTAAATTTACTGAATAGCCACCGAGATGTTGACTGTGCCTCCAATCTTTTTGTGTGCAATGAGGAAGACTTACGACCATTTATGTTATGCATAGGCGGATCAGGAAATATTTCAGTTGCTTGGTTCCGCATAATCTATATAGAAACTGAACCATGGGAATTGTGCGGTAGGCCATGATTTGATCCATCTGGTCCCTGACACATCTGGCCACACCTTTTCCCACAGAAGAAAAATTATCGGTGGCATGGCCATACGTGGTAATCTGACGTCTCTGTGTTGTGGCATTCAACTGGATCGATTCGTTCCACGGCGCCATCCAAAAAATCTGCACCAGGGGGCTCTTTTTCTTGTTCGCTTTCCCCTTATGGCCCAGATTTAACGGCCGCGAGTGCAATTTTTAGGCAGTCGGCTATCGTAATATGCTTACATATTTCGCACCGTTCTCCCATATCTTTATAAGCGTAAACTACAATTATGAGTATTCTGCATCCGCACATGAGCGAATAGGCGTTCGTCTGCATATACTTTCTTGTGTAAAAAGGTGACTGACAACAATTGTTGAAAAGTTTTATTGAATAGATGTAGGAAAATATTATTTGATCGAACTGTTCGAATATATGGTCATCAGCCTGGGAAATTTATATACATTCGGAAAAAAGAAGATGGAATACTACCGCTTGAAGTTCCTATAAAGGAAGAAAAATTGTAACACAAACGTAATTCTTGAAAAATAGAAGTACTTAATCATGCATACCTATTACAAAAATGTATAAATGCATAATGTCAGTATAGGCGACATCGCTATAAGTTCATTTACCGTTTTCTCGGACCAGCTGAAGGCGGGTTACGCGGGAAAGGAGGGTTGCCCGTTAGCCAAACTGCACGTTACCTGGCGCGTCCATGGGTGGTGGATCGTGGCGCGGCGTTCAGTGAAGGTTGGTTGTGAAATGAGCAGACTCCCGGGTCTGGCGAATAAGCAGTCACGGACGCAACAGCATCAGTGTTACCAGGGCGTGGTGGGCTGAGGTTTGGCGCACCGACTGCCTTATAAAATGCCGCAAGGCCCAATGACAACACTGTGACAGGGTGAGCGTGAACCGCCATTAAATAGGTTTGCTTGCCACCAACACCACTGCCTTGTGGTTAGGTTCTTAAGCCAAAGTGCTAGAGGAGACAACCTCGAACAAAGAATCCAAGCGGCCGTTGGGGACCTGCCTGTATTCAAAATTCCCAAGAAACCTTTTGATGTCTCCTTACCTTACCATGACCACTGCTACGGCGTCCGCGGGAACCGAAGCGCTCCACAACCCTTGTCCGGTGGTGCGGGTGAGTAATGTGCAAACTGGACTGCTGAACGAAAAACGGACTTTTGGTATTGGATGCTGGAATGTGCGCACATTTCTGGAACCTGGTACTCAAAGTCTGACAGCGCACAGTCTCCATGAATATCACGTGGATGTTTGTTGCTTACAGAGGTCCGACTCCCCAACTCAGGAAACCTAGAAATTAAAATCCCGGGGGTCGATTCTCATTTCACCTTGTATCACAGCGGTCCGAGTGACTCATCTGGTAGACACGGTGTGGCTATTGCCCTCTCGGAAGAAGCTTACCGTGCACTACTAGCATGGGAACCAGTCAACGACCGAATGGCCTATGTTCGATTAAAAGGCCATTTTACGAACATCTCGGTCGTATCTGTGTATGCACCTACATCGGTGGCTGAACAGCAAGAGAAAGATAATTTCTACTCGCAGCTGCAGGAGCTAACCGAACGACTCCGTCGCCCAGATCTGCTTATTGTTGCCGGGGACTGGAATGGTCGGACTGTGCCCGGTGACCCGACAAACAGCCACCTTCTTGGTAGTTTTGGGCTTGGCTCTCGACCGAACAAAGGTGAAAGGATGCTGCTGTTTGCCGAACAGAACCGACTGTAAGTTACCAACAAATGCTTTCAGCATCGTCATAAACATCTACTGACTTGGTATTCGAACGATGGCCGTACCGCAAGTAAGATCGATTACATTCTAGTTGGTTTACGGTTTCGCAGCTGTGTCCATGATAGCATTTCGATGCGAGGTGCCGAAACTGGTAACGTCCACGGGTCTGACCATGTTCTCGTTCGCACTCCCCTGAAGGTTCACCTCTCATCTGTGCCCAAACTGCCACGTGCGAGACGCCTTGATGTTGAAAAGCTCCGGCAAACCAACACTACCGAGACTCTAAGCACAGAAATTCAGTCCCGTCTTATGACCCAGGCTGACAACGAGGGCAGTAGCAAGTGGCCATCACTGAAGACATCCATCTATGGGGCAGCTGAAAAGATTCTCGGATTCACTCAGCGGCGCCGCAGTGACTGGAGCAGCGGAAGAACCCTGCAGCTATCGGCCGAGACGACTCGAGCCAGGTCCCGGAACGATGCCTCCTTCCACCAACTTCGAAAGCTGACAGCAAAGTCGGCTAGAGATGACCGGCAGAAGTTTTAGTCTGAAACGGCGACTTCTATGGAACAGGCTTCTAATGTTGGTGACACCCGAAAATGGTACCAAATCATACGCCAGGTTAATGGTAAGCCCCCGACATTCTGTGATTCTGTTCTTGATTTTAATGGAGGATTTATTGCTGACAACTCGGCCAAGGTCGATCGCTGGCGTGAACACTTCAAGCACCTACTCAACTTTGATGAACAACCCATCACACCCTCCCTCTCCTCCACAGCGGAGTTCTTATCCTCTCCTGCCTACGCAGTGTCGTGTGACATCCCTTCCGTAGACGAAGTTACCGATGCAATGCAGAGGCTACGCAACAACAAGGCGTGTGGAGAGGACGGTATTCCTGCAGAAATCTACAAGTCATGTGTCGACACCCTGGCTCCTCGGTTCCATGAGGTGATTGTACAGGCGTGGCGAGAAGAGACAGTTCCCGATGACTGGGGCTCAAGTATCCTTGTACCTATCCACAAGAAGGGAGATAAGACAAGATGCGAGAGCTACCGTGGCATAAGTCTTATCGATGTTGCTGCAAAGATCCTCGCTGTTGTTATTCTCAGGCGCTTTCAGTCTGTACGTGACTCCAGGACACGACCCAACCAAGCCGGATTCTGAGCTGGGCGTGGATGTGCGGATCAAATATTCAAACTGAGGCACACTCTAGAATTCCGCCACAGCTACCAGCAACCGACGGCCGTTTGCTTCGTCGACTTTGCCGCCGCATTCGATTCCATCCATTGTGAGTCCCTGTGGTGAATAATGGAACTGGATGGAGTGCCGACCAAACTCATTGCGATGATTAAGGCCTACTATCAGTCTACCACCGCACGAGTCCTGGTCCAAAACAATCACTCTCAGTCGTTCGATATCCGGTCTGGTGGCCGACAGGGCTGCGTCCTTTCGCCTATTCTGTTTAACTACGTCATTGACTGGATTCTCGGAAAAGCCCTTCATGAGGAGGACGGTGTTGAACTTGCACCCGGACGCCGACTAACTGATCTTGACTAGGCCGATGATATTGCACTGTTAGCCTCAAGCTGATGGTCTACAGTCAGTAGTGTCGCGGTTAAATGAGATCGCTATATCGATAGGCCTGTCCATAAATTCCCAAAAAGACGAAGTTGTTCTCGAGCTGCATCCCTGACCAGGAAAAGGCACCCTTGGGGATTGATGGTCATCAACTTGAAGAAGTAGATAGCTTTAAATACCTCGGGGCGAGGCTGCTACCGATTTGGCAGAGCAAGGACGACATTTTCTCCCGTATCGATGCTGCTCGCTGGGTTTTCTCTTTCCATCGAAAGCACCTATTGATCTGACGTGACATCTCCATCGCCACGAAGATTCGTGTATACCGTGCATCCATCCGGTCAGTCCTCCTCTATGGATTTGAATGCTGGGCTGTGCGCGTTTAAGAGGAGCGAAGACTGGAGGTCTTTGACCATCAGTGCCTGAGGATGAGCTTGTGAGTTAAGTATAGCGACTTCATCTCAAATGAGACAGTCCGCATCCGCTGCGATCGTATCACGAGGATATCTCAAGCCATTCAAGAAAGGCGATTGAGGTGGTTTGGACACGTTCTTCATCGTCCGCCCCACGAGCTAACCTATGCTGCCCTCGACCGGCACCACAGCCCACCTGGAAATATCGAAAAGGAGGGCAACTGAGGACTTGGCTAGACACCGTCCGTTAAGACATGGAAGCAGTTCTTGGGCCTTCTATCTTCGGCCTCCATCGGTGGAGAAGGGTCTGGGTGTAGCTTTCGAGATCCGCTGCCGCCAATCGCCACGCATGGAGAGGTACCAGTCGAAACATCATTGAGGCCGGCTAGATCAGGCATGATCACAGCCATAACAAGTATAACAAGTAAGTGGGCATGCATAGTCTTCGGTGTGGATACTTGGAACCGGAATGCAGACGGGCGATACTTCAAGATCAGACTTGATACCTGATGGGTGATACATCGGTTGTTCGACTGCCCACATACCGGTCCCTCGACCTCTGAAACCATTTACTGGCCATTCGTCATATTCCATCAATACTGCAGTTACCAGAAAATGGACAAGCAATGAATAAACCGTTTGTACTTCTATTCCACAATCCAGTAGAAGCTATGACATTGCGATGGGCCTAGTAGGAAGGTTGGCGGATTTTGATTGAAATCTGTTTCAGTTAGACCTCCCACCACGGCCAGTTTCTTTACCTTAAGAGATTCCAATAGACGTACGCATATCGCCCCGGCTGCAAACCTTTAGTCGATACTCATGCCACGAATGAAGTGCTCATATACTTGCACGCTACATAATGCGAAACTCAGAAATGAAAACTTAACATTGGCGATGGTTGTGTTCCTTTCCAATTTTCTATCCACATCCGTCAGTTTTGCCCGCACGTGTTGTATTTTTCTGCAGAGAACAAGCGATTGTTGGATCACGAAGTCGTCTTTTTTCCTAAAAGATTATAAGGAGGATCTTTAAGCGACTTGAGGGGCGCAAACCGCAAATTGATGTCTGTTAACTGCACACTGATGTCCATTATTTGACAATTCACGCCAGCCACGCACTTTTACAGCTGCAGCCAACACAGGTTTTGCGCAGCTAACAAGAAAGCCGACGCCTGCATATCCATAGACACTCCTACATAGTATCGAATAAAACTGAATGGAGGCCGGTGACGCAAGTTGTTTTGCCTACTCGACGAGGATAAGAATAGTTATGGCATATTTTTGTCTGTACTAAGCCTAAAAATATGTATATGTGACAATTAGGCTTGCTGCATTATTTCGGGTGAGGCTGACCAACTTAGCTGGCTGCATTGGCCTATTCAGCAGGTCATAATCCTCTGAGTTCGACTTAATCCTGCGAACATGTCGGCAAAGGAAACTTAACGGTACATACCATTTGGAGTAATCCTTTTTTCTCCCGACCCCACCCGATTCGCGTGGTTCACGCGTAGCGATATTTTCAATTGTCTCCACTCTTCACGCACTTTCTTGGGCTTTCTTTGGTGACTAGTCACTTTCCAGCAACTTTACTGATTACACCTTGCTGTACTCTGACTGTTTTTGGTTGCCCTCAGCAGCCTAGCCCGTTGTCTATACTTCTTCGGCCAGATTACGCTAGCGGCATTGAAAAACCAAGCGGCAGCTGCCACCTGAACAGTTTTGTCCTAAGCAAATTCCACAACTGCGTACATTTTTGGAAGGCTTGCCACTTAATTCGTACAATCCATTAGTAAGCGTTTGATCAAATTGGCATTGTAAACATGGGGTCACTATTATTTGGCAGTGTGTAGTATAGGAATCATAAAAAAATTCACCATCACTGACAAAGGAAAACGCTTAGTGTACTAGTTAATGACATGTCTATTAAAACAGAGGCCTAACAAATAAAGAAAGATTAAAAGGACCTTATAAGTGGTCCTCGCAGTCAAAAAAGGTGAATCTTGTATGGTTGTCCCAGGTGTCAGGATGCACGTCTATGTCCAGTAACTACGACATTATCGGACAGCTCCGGGGACAGAATATACCGCTTGAAGAACAAATCGTTGGATATTCGGCCAGTTAAAAAGGCCGTGCGACTCCCCATTGTCGTCCAACAGCACTGAACATGCTGGCAACCCAGAGGGATGTCCTTCGAAAAAGCGCCTGTACATATGTACGGCTTCTTTGTTTGGCCCTTGACGACGCTATGAACATCTAGAAAAATAGACTCGAATTAAAATGCCAAAAACCATCCAGGACTGAAAGCGAGTGATATCCTCGGGCGGGTGGGGGAGACAGTGGACATTGTAAATGACATCACTGTGCCCATAAAGGGTAGAATACTCGCATAAGAAATTGTAATAGAAGGAGAGAGGAATGTTCTCCGCAGGATAAATACAAAGTTGGATAGAAAAATTTTACAATAAATTCTTGTAGTGGGCGTCGTCCAGGTATGAGTACATGATGGCAGGATTCCTTTGAAGTATAAATTGTCTATACTCGGCAGCCTGCTAGAAAGGCAGGTTTTCTAGACTGGTGTGAAAATTTTATCAACAGGCATTGGTTGCATATCTTAATAAATCCGTTCAAGGACCTCAAGGAGCTACTGGATCCCAGTCTTCACGTATAAAGCAGTTCTCACATGATGCCTATACTGACAAGGTATATGAATTCGATCGGGAAAGCGGCAAGTACGTCCATGGAGAAATCCTGAAACGGAGCTATTCCCTTGGGATGCGATAGCTGATATTGTAACCTAAATGATCTCTCATCGAGCGGATGCCCACTGTACAAGAGTAATGCCATGTAGTTTGCAATATATTTGCTTTGATGAAGACACTTGTACTGATGGAACTTACAGCTACAAAACAGCATACCTTACGCATATTTAGTAGTCATTGTGAGTTCAAACGTGTCGGCATGAGAGCGGACAAGGGTGTCACATATAATATTGGCTAGGTGAATCTTTACCATATTATCTGCATTTGGATCACGCGGGCCGCGAGTAATAAGTTATTTCAAGTCACATATCCAATCTCTTAGGAAGACATTTAAAGAATTTGGATTGCTGAAACCACAGAGCACTCCAACAAGGGCTGCCCAGCATCCGGACGGCTCGCATGCACAAGGATTGGCCGCAGGCACTGAGCAGAGTCATTAAACAGCTAAATCCTGTCAACGTGCAGTTGAAGGCGCATTTCGGGAATGCTCGTTGCACGGTGATTTAGCAGTTGATCAAGCAGACCGCGTTCAAGGTACCAATGAACGTAACTACCCTTCGCCAGATCCTTGGTAGTGCAAGTTCTAGGCGTTTGCAACAGATTTCAATCAGCTTTCATCGGGCCAGTAAGTTTACATTCGAACGGAGGTGTGATGATAAACGGTGAGTTAGGCGGCAGTGGGGGGTTGGTAGAACTCCTCAAGGCTGAAAGGGGAGACGGTTAGAGAAAGAGCGCGGATAAGCGATGGTTGGCGACAATTTTACTGCTTGTTTTTTGAGAGTTTGAGCCAGTGATGTTGTGAGCAATGTCTGACCCAGTCCTCTTTTTCCCATATTTTGAAAATTTTCAGTAGGATCATTTTTCTGTCTAGTACAACGTATATGCATCTACCACGATAAATATCTTCAAAAACATTCACGTAAGGTAGCACCCAACTCAGGAAACGAAGGACAGGTATGACAGTAATACAAAACTGCCGGGCATATGAATTATATGTGTTGGGCTACCTGATAGAACATAGTACGCAATAAAAGTGTTAAGTTGTAATAATAATAAGGTTTATTTGTAAAACAAACCTTCAGCGCCGTCAAAATTTCTGGAAGGCAGGAAAAAACCTAACCCAAACCCTCTGTTTTGCGGTCACCGTAGGCTTTGTTTTGGTTTTTGCTTTGTCAATAGTGTGCGAAATAAGGAGTTCATTTTACTTGAAAAAAGGTGACTTCTAAGGTATAATACTAGCAAAATATAAAATAAAATAGCCATAAATTGTATGTGTTACTGTTTCATAGTAAGAATATTATGAGTCTGAAAAAACTGTCATGTCCTTTAACTGAGGTGGACTGATCCACGGTCAGTTTGAAGACGAACTATGTTACGATCCCAGGAAACTGAATGGGTCTGTTCATCTGAGGTGGGACTTGTTTACGCGCGACCCTGGGATGAAGATGTGAAGCTCGTGAGTGAGTGAAAATGACCGGTGCCCCTTCCTTTCAACTGCCGACCCTTCGCACACGTCCCAGAAGTAGCTCTATAAGGCGTTCTATACAGGCTTACCTGTTTCCGACTGGCTCTCATCGTGCCTCCCCACAACTGGCTAAAACTATGCCCATCCAACGAATCCGGCTTTCAATCCTCCATCTGCAGTTGCAACGTGCTCTGTGCTCCCCACCGGTTATATAGCTTGTTTGACAGTAACGCTCTCGATACAGACGCCGTAACTTGTCCTTATGTACACCCCTTTTCCCCTAGATATTCACCACTTATTGCTCTTAGTACATGCTTAACCTTCTTCACGGACTTAACGTCTTCTATCGTATGTATGCGTTGTGACGACTTTAACAGTTCCATTCAGACCTGCCTTAGACCGTACTTACTACCGGCATTCGACGTTACGCAGTGTATACCAGCTATCCCACAAACTCGACCCCACAGGAGCATTACAAATAATCGTCCTCAGGGGGGATGAACAACGGGATGAAAAACACGAAAATGACTCTCCAGAAAGTAGCCAATGAGTGAACAGCACGGTGCCCTAAATTGTCGTGTCTGGTATCCAGTAGTTCATCGCATCTTCCGTTTGTATGGGTCTGCTCGATACGGAGATTACAATCTTTGTCCATCGGCAGGATTGTTATCAATAGATTGGGCTTTGCAGATGTCTGAGGTGGGTCGAGGAAACTGGAAGCTGGTTTGCGAAGCACCATCGTCATCCCAGTGCGACGCAGAAGATACTTAGCCTTTCGTTCGTCGAATATCCCATCGAAGTGAGATTGACATTTTTGCTAAAACATGATTAAAATTTATACTACTGACATGTTATAAGAGGAAGCAATATATATTTAAGTATACATGTAGAGAAAACTATTTTCCTCTATAATTTTTTCTATAAACATTAAGATGTTAGTTAAAGAATATTGGGATAGATAAATTGTTTTCAGTTTTTATTTTTATTTTTATTTTATTTTTAAGAATTGGAAAATGAGGAAGGAACAATTTGGGTAAGTGATTGAGTTGAAACTTTCAGTTTCGTTATATCCACTTTGAATGCAAAGTGTCTTTTTCCACTTCGAAATATATGCGCCGTGTCATTTAAGAACAGCTGTTTGGTCGTCCTTCTACATTCGGCTAAACTGTGGCCTTCGCGAATGTCGTTGGGTAGGGCATTCCATATGATCGGATATCTTGTGGTGTAGAAATTTGATCACTGGGCCGTCCTAGCTTTGTTGTTATGAATCGTATGCTGGTTGTTTCTAGTGAGACGGGAACCATTTTGGTTTGTTAACATATTATTGCTAAGGATATTATGATTATGTGTCACTGTAAATAGGAAAGTTAAACCATTGTGGAGTCGCCTTTGCCAGAGGGGTTTCAGACCATATCTATTGTACATCATTATATAGGAGTCTCGGGTGTCATCGCGTTTACACAGAACTCGGGTAAACCTCCTCTGGATTTTTTCTAGTTTCTGTCTGTCATCTGATGATATGGTACCGAAAAATATGGAGCAGTAGTCTAGAATAGGTAAAACACACATTTTGTAAAGTTTAGTCTGAAGTGTAATCAATGTGAAATTTTTACTTATGAAGCCACAAAGTCGATTGGCTTTTGGTGAAATTTGTTTAAAATGCGGGGATAAGTCGAGAGTATTAGAATAGCTAAGACCTAAATCTTTTAAATATGTTAGCTCTTTTATTTCTTGACCACTGAACATTTTGAGGGGAAGTTTTAGTGGTCCAAAAATCATGAGATGACATTTTGTTGAGGAGAACGGCATTTGCCATTGAACACTCGAGTCGTTTGGTTTTTGAAGGTCTACTTCAATTGTTCGATGCATACTGTTTATCGAATGTTTGTTATAGGCATATGCAAGTTTTAAGTCATCTGCATATAAAAATGTTTTAGCAGAAGTTGATATAGTGGATAACTCATGCATGTAAATGAGAAATAAGAGGGGACCTGGGATAGTGCCTTGAAAACACCACTGCTTATATGAGCTGGTTCTGATACTATAGTTCGAAGTTGTACTACTTGGAATCGGTTTTGAAGATAGGATTTGAGAAAATCAAGGAGGGGGGGAGCGAACCCCGTGACTCAATAGCTTCATGATCAGTCTTTCATGGGGAACTTTGTCAAAGGCTTTTCTTAGATCAAAGTAAATTGTAGCTACCGTGTTCCCGTCAACTCTATTTCTAGAGATGAATTCCAAGAAAGTGATATGGCAAGACTGACATGACTTTTTGGGTAAAAAGGCATGTTGAGAGGGAGGTATGAGATTTACATTCGTCAGATGGCCTAACATTTGGTCATAAATTATTTTTTCGAAGATTTTGCTAAAACCGATGTTCGGTGAACACCACGATAATTTTGGGCATTGGACCGATTTCCGTTTTTGAAAATTGGGGTGATACATGATTTTTCCTTATTTCTGGATAAGTACCATTTGGCTGCAGTAACGAGAAAAGGTTAGACAGAAGTATTGGGGCAAATGTCATATGTCTCAGTATGCAAGGTGGGATTCTATCCGTTCCATATGATGTGGAATTGGACATCTGGTGGATAGCTTTCTTTACAGTTTCTTCGTTAAACAATATCTCTTTTAATACAAGCGCTGTCATTTCTGCTGGCTGGGGGATCGTTTCTTCCTCGACTGAATAGTTGATTGAGAAATACTCGTTAAAAATATCTGCTATTTGGTCGTCATTTGTTAGAAATAATCCTTGGTCATCAAGCATGATCTGGGGGCCTTGCTTTTGATGGTTATTTATTTGTTCCCGGAAAATCCTTGCTGCCCTTTCTGGGGACTTGATTGCCCGATGTTCTGCTGCTATGGTCTTATTTTGTCAATTTGCTGGGCTTACTCGTGAATCTCTGTAATGCGTCGGACCGTGGATAGATAACTAATACATGGGTCGTGGAGTTGTTTTTTAAGTTTTTTAGCCGTTTGGAAAGGAAGTTTTGGATAAGTGATTCCTTACATGGGAATCTCTCATCAATTAGAGTATCTCGAATTAAATTAAGGATAGCATATAATATGTAAACAGCTTCTAGTGGGGATGTTGTTATGTAGTTATTCATAGATTCAATGTCAAGATTTTTGGGGTTTATAGAAGTGTTACTAGGATCAGGTCTTATTTTAATGTTAAGAGGGAGCACTGCTAGCATTATCTTATGATCACTTTTAAAGGTTAAGCTGTCATAGCGCGTTTATAGTGGCCAGATGTCATTGGTGAGAATAACATCGAGTATATTGTTTCCCCTTCTTGGTTTATTTATTATTTGCGTCCAGTTATAAAACACAATTGATGATAATAATTCATCATGTCTGTATGGGGCTGATAGTTCTGTCCAGTTTATTTCTGGACGGTTTAAGTCTCCTGCAATAAATCTTATATTCAGTTAGGATATTTGATAGAATATATAGTAGATTTGTAAGGCCCGTGTCATCATTACTATATTCTGGAGAGGTGTACAAACATCCAAATATAATGCTTTTAAGGGTCTTGGATGTTATTATAGCGAAGCACGCCTCACCATTGAACGTTTCCTGTAGAACCTCAAAGCCACTCTGTTCTATGGTAGATCTAATGTAGATCATACAACCTCCTCCTCGTTTATTAGCGCGGTCCTGTCTATAGAAGGTATAGTTTGATATAAAAAGTTAAGCATTAGATGTTAATTCGTTTGCCCATGTTTCTGTTAAAAAGACTATATCGGGATTTTTGGATTCAATAAAAGTCCTAAGTCGCGGGACTTCGTTTACTATCGATCTAGCATTAATGAGAGCAACACTTAAAGTGTCAGATACAGAAGCTAGAATCTGTTGTGAAAAAAGGATTCATATTACCTGTTTGATTGTGTTGGGGGCTCATGTGCGGAAATTGTGTAATTGGTAGATAATATGGTGGTGTTGGACTATTTGTGGCGAATTGTGCATTAGTGGGGAAAATAGTTATGAGAGTGATGGGATTCGGTGGCATTGTGTAAATATCGGAGGTTATGGTTTTGTGCAAGGTGGGATTTGAGTGTGTGTTATATTGAAAGGGTTGGGTGTGTGGTGGTCGTCTTGCGTATGGGCTAGGATACATGGGTTGAGTGAAGGGGTTAGGTGTCATTTGAGGGTGTGCATTTAAATACGGATATTCGTCTTGATATGCAGTTCTTTTTGGGAATGGTGGTCTACTTTGGGTTTTTTTGGGGGGGGGAAATAATCTACCACTGGTTTTCTACTTAAGTTCGTTGAGTTAAGACTGGTATTGCTATTTATGGACATGTTTAGACTTGTGTTGCTATTTATCTGTGCATCGTGATTAGATCCAGGATTTGTGTGGTTCATGTCTATTGGGGTTGTACTATTTCGGGGTCTTTTTGTTTGAGCCTTATTCTTTCCCATAATTGCTTCGGCAGGTTTATTATTTGCTTTCTGGTTGTCACTATTATAACTAGAAGAAGTCGCCGTCGAGTCACTTAAGCTGAAGCTATGTTGATAGTTTTCGTTTTCCTTCCCAGAGGAGGACGAGCTCGGTAATTGTTCCTCTGAGATAGCATTTTTTGGAGTGCTTCTGTCCTCTGCGACTGTATGTGGCTGATTTTGTTCACGCACTTTGTCTTTATGAAAGACTTGTCTGCGCTGCATCGGGGTCAAGTCGGGGCCTATATATGCTTTAAAACTCCGGAAACTCCTATTTATTTCAGAATGTTGCAGTAGCATTCGAGCTTCAGCGTGGGTAGAACAAGTAAGCAAAATTGGTTTGTTTTACTTCGCGAATTTATTCTTTTGACAGACACCATTCGTATACTTATCCCACATTGTTGAAAAACGTTTTGTATTGCTAACATTGGATTATTCGTTTGAGGAAAGTTGCGGAAGATTACATTACAGCTACGTTTTGATCTATCTGAAACTTCTGATGATACTAAATGCACCACAGACTTTATCTGAGGCAAATTGGTGAGGTTGCTTTCAAATGAATTTGAGTCCAGAAGTGAATTGAGAATATTAAATACAGGTTCATACTTTTCAATAAAGTTCGTTAAATGTAAGAGGGCTGACAGATCGATTTGATCTTAAATAACTTTCGCGTCAGTCATTGTTTCTAATAAAATTTTCAGGTAAGGGATGTTTAAATGCCAAATATATGTCTAAGTAATGTTGTTATTGAAAAATAAGTGTCGGAAGAAAGTAAGATATCAAATTATTTGACTTTTTTAGAAGCCTGAAATTCGAGTCCAAATTCAAATCGCGCGCAATGTTTGTATTTTCGGGTTTATTATTTCAATAAGTAATGTTGACTTGGAAAGCCAAACCAAAGATTAAAAACCCTGACTAAACAATGCGTAAATCACAAAGGTGAAGGGCTATCACGCCAAAATATAAGTGAGTGTAAAACCTTCTCACGTGTCTTCCAGGCCTATGGCAGATGCGTGATGCCACTTAAAGCTGTCCCGTAGCAGTAACCAGTGCCGTGGCGCTAATTCCGAGTCGGAAGTTGCTGGAACGCAGTAGAAAGAGGTTAACGGCTCAGTCGGTAGCAATCCAAACCAATTGACCGAAACTACCCGAACCGAAACTAAACAGCCACTACTTTTATAATATCAGTAGATAGTTATAAATATCTTTTAGATTTGGGCATAACACTGGGTTATTATCTTCAATATTCAGTTTCAGGTTTGAATTTTGCTGAATTTCGTAAAATAAAGGTCGACAACAAAAGTCGCGAATTAATGTATCCAAGATTAATTAAAAAAACTTTCTGCATAAAGCTACCTCTTGAAAAAGGCGCTTTTATTATTGGATAGCATTACCTTATAGCTGCACTGATTTTTCTAGTAGAAATGGCAGAGTCTTGTGGTACTAGAAGCCAGTATTTCCTAAGGCCGTGTTTTTCTGATTTATGGGCGGTTTTCTGGAATTTTTTTATTGATTTATTAGTTTACTTATGCTTTGCAAGAATTCTCAGCAAGTAAAAACTCAATTATAACCAAGTTACCTCGACAGGAGCGCAGTTCAAGGCCACCTGGTGTAAGGGTGAATGTTCCTTTAACTGCCTACTTGTGTACAACCTTACATACTTCAGCTAGAGCACACTTGTATATGCACTGCATCGACCAGGCTTTTCACATGACATCCTTCACTTCAGGTCATACAGTAACAAATCATAATACCTACACCAGTGGCGGCTTCTAACTGATCTCAATAAGCAGAATGAGAGTGTAGAACTTAGTAGCAAGGTTGATGTAACGCAGTTTGGAACCACCAATAACAACCAAGCCTGCGCATATTAACACATAGGAAACGAATGCAGGCATCGCATGTAAATGTACATTTGAAGCTGTCAGAGAGGAAGTGGAAAATATGCATTAAACAGGGTTGCTACAACCCAAATGACAGGAGAAAAGGTTTCCACTTGTGTAAAGCGCTACCATATGATATGCAAAGTTGCCTCTGAAAATGGTCGTAAAATTTCCAACTTCCAGAAACATCACTATCTTGCTCATTGTGTGTAGCATGGCGAGTGCTGCAAGAAACATTTGGCAATTTGAAAAAGACCGGTAATCACTCGCAAACCAACATTGAGTAAGGTTGGAATAATCTTTATCCTACAATCCAATATCAATTCTTTTCATATCGCTAGGACGTCGACTCTGTGATGAGCTTCTTTCTGACCGCTGCGAAAAAGGTGATTCTGTAAAAAATGGCTACTTGAATAATATGCATTTTCTCATTGATTTTGATTGCCTTTATAAATTCAAATATATTTTATGAAAAGTATGCACGAAAAAATCCTCTTTTGTACTTATTTGATAGCAAATTACGCCTTCTTTACATTAAATTCTTAAAGGAAGGGTTTCCTTCAATTTCAGAAATTTCTAATTTTTAGTTTTTTACGATTTTTCGGTGTTCATTAATAATACATCGTATTTGTCCGTTTATTAATGCTGCCCCTGTTATATTGTCCATGTCTATTGCGAAATTATATGAGAGCTATGCAATGACTTCCTCAAACCGTAGGCAAGAACGTACTTTTCCTTAAACAGGATGAACACAGCATTGAGATTGTAAAACTTGAATTCACCTCTGGCATTCGGTAGGTTTTGAAATCATTCGGCAATTCAGAAACCACAAGTTTGAAATGCTTTTTTCGATTAGAAAGGATTACTTTAATGGGGTTGTGTGGGTAATCACTGCGTGGCATAATCTACTGAAACTGCAGGCTACCCCGTATGTTGACTTATAAATTCACGTCTTCTGGTCACCAGCAAAAAAGCATCCCGTAAAAATGACTACATGAGTAGCATGCATTTTTTTCTCATAAATTCCGATACCCCTGTAAACTTAAACCTCTTTTTTAAAATATATACTCACAACTATCTGGTCTTGTAGTCCTTCGACAACCAAATCTGTCTTTTTTAAATATGATACGAAAAAAATTTTTTTGATATTAACCAAGTTTATTATTAGAATATTTTTAAATCCGTCGAATGACTATTTAAATGACATCGTATCTGTGCCTTTGTGAATGCTCCTCATAAATTTTACAACAGTGCTCACCTTTATTGCAAGAATTTCATCAGAAATGCTATAGTACGAATCTTTGCCTTTCGGTATACAGATACAATAGAGCTTGTATTCTAAAAGCCCTAAACACGAATGCAGTAGCAAATTGACTTCGAAATTACTCCGCGACTGGAAAAATTTTAAAAACCGAAATGTACAGTGTGATGAGTGCTACATGCAAATTGCCTAAGTTTGTTAAACTTTGATCATTACTCGCATACCGGCGTGAATGTATTAACAAAAACTTTGACATAATAATGAACAGTATAAGGCATATTTAATACTTAAAGGAATTATAAGAAGTGCCTAGGGTTAGTTAGGAAAAATAAAATTGCCTCGACAATCCCCAAGTTCTGGAGAAGAAGAAATAGCTATAAAGTGTAACAATAAATTTAGATCTTTTATTAATTTGAAGCATAACGCAACCACTTTCTTTGAATAAAAACAACTTTTCTTTAGTCACAATTTTTTATACATATTACCATCAATAGATAACCATTTATTTAATATCATCCTTCGAATTCTGGCATATTTTTGAATGTTGCGTCCATCAATTGAGATTCTCTTCGATGGTTTCATCAAAACCCTTTAAAATAAGATATATATCAAGAGCACATACTAAAAAATAGTTTTGGATGTTATTTTTTATGAAAACAATGTGGACCATATTTAGAGATGCCTCAAAGCAGCAAACTACATTATTGAGCAAAAAGAACGTCCACAACAGAAGTCTGATTTTTTGATTCCTAAGATTAATAAAAAAATCACTAATAAGTTGCCTCTTTAATCAGCTGACGAATTCCTATGTATATTAACTTCGTTCAAAGTAATGTCAAAATGAAAATGGATATTTTTGACAATTTTAATTTACCTGAAGTTAATGGTTCAATTTGAATGGAGATGAAAGAACGCACCTTTCTCCTCATGTTGGATTATTTTTGCCATAGTGGATTAATTTCAGGCTCTTTTCAAGGCTTGCGAATGCAAAAAATGTGGCCATATCTATAACAAGATATTCCCATAATTATAGTTCTTCTTTTTTAAAACACGCATATACGGTAGAATTTATTGGCAGCGTCTTGTCGCTGCATAAAGATGATAATGCAAAGGACATGCAACCGTTTGAAATTTTGCAGAATGGATGACATAACAGCAAGGGTTATAGCTTGGTTTAAATAATGATCAGGTAAAGGACACTGCACAAATCAACGTATGGGAAGTAAGAGGGGATGGGGATTGAGGGAAAGTAAACGAAAATCACTTGGGGATTAAAACTAAGTAACAAATTACCAGGGTAATTGGAGGTTGACCACTTGTTCAAGCTGCTTGCATAGGTCAGGTTTCTCTCGTCGAATGTAGGCAGCTTCCAAGTAACGCAAGGTTCGAATTGTTTTGGCCCGCACAATTACTCGGAATGCTGTTTTAACGTCGACAGAATCACTACTGTCTAGCAGATGTTTAGTAATAAAGGACCGTGGTACTCTGTATTCTTGCTTGAATAGCCAGCTGGGCAAGTGTTTAGCGGCCTTGGACGCTAGGTGCCTTTGTGTGCGCCCAATGTACTTGCATCCACAAGTACATGTGAACTCGTTCTTCTGTCTGTTCCGTTTCAAAAAAACGCATGAGCGGAAAGTATATTGTGCAAAGAAGTATATTAAAATGCTTTTTTCCATTAGGAAGGATTGCTTGAATGGGGTTGTATGGGTAATAACTGTGTGGCATAACATGATTTACATTTGATAAGGCCTTTTTGACATTACCTTCACGGTAACACATACGAAAACTTTGCCTATGTGCCATCTAGGCATACGGTAAAACAAAATGCCACCAAAATATTTTTACTGCATTTTGTGGGAAAATCGTTCACGGTTAGATTAAGGTCATTTTCAAGCATAAATCATTCCCTGTTTCTCAAAATAAATCCGATTCTGTAAACGTGGCCTCACTTGCATTTGAATAGTTTCTGATAAAATTTTCCGGTCCCTGAAGGCGATATTTTCACATTTTCTACTTACTTGGGAATCCTTACACATAATAATGCATATAAATAAAGAGTTTGGTTCTGTCATACTCAGGCAATTTCTTCGATATGAGAACACTTCAAATTTTGCCAAAATAAATACACATTACCCTAAATAAACTTAACTAAAAGGCTTTCACAGGATTAAATCTACTCAGAGGATCAGCATAACATGGCGAAATGTCTGCTTAACTACCAAATTAAATTTCGTCATTACTTTTGCCTGCAGCACTCGCCATACTGTTTAGGTCCTTTGAGACTCAAATGTGCAGAAGGTGCGATTCTCTAGCAAATATGATCGCAAGTAAATACTTTTATGACCTTTTTAACAAATTTTTAAATTTACAAGTTCATCGAAAATCAATAGAATAATGCAGTCCACTTCAGTAGTCATTTTTTACCCAAATATGGTATTCCCAGGCAACTAAAATGACATGTATTCAAAAATCCACATTCTGGTGTGGCATAAGTACCTTGAGATTATGCTCCGAGATAAGATGCATATTAAAATTTCACTTCAGAACACCTTCCTAATCGAATGCACATTTCAGATTTACGGTTAAAATGTCATGAGCTCCTTCAGTGACAGCAAGTGGAGAGGGTATCTCAGAGACGGCATTCTTAAATAAATCTTATTTTTGAGCAGCGAGTTGATATCACATTTTGTGATAAATAGTGAAGAGAAGACTAACTACGCAGGCAGAAAATTTACGGCAAAATGTAATCCAACCCTCCAACATCAAGTTCATGTCAAGTGTCCAGTGTCAATGGTACTGCATCGGTGCATGCTGAATATACGAAGCACTCAGTGTTTTCTTCCGCTGACTTGCAAAACAAGAATACTTTTTATTCTGAATGACTGTTTGTATAAAGATTAAAAATCTTTAAAAAAAACAAACTTGAACATGTCAATAAACTAGATGACCGTCATTGTCTGTAGTTCTGAAGACCTAGAAATGGAACGGCATACGCCCTTTTCGCTTTCGAGTAAGGAAGAGAGAGATACTAATAAGTTGTCAAAGTGCCAGATATGACTTCGATATGTGTTAGTAGGAGTACATGATAGAAATTCAGTGGTGCAGTAACCAAATACTTTGCAACTGCAGGAGTTTTCATTTCCCTACTGCCTCTTAAAACAGAAAGTACTGGTCACCAGTCAAAGGCTTCTGCCGGATTTAATCTACCGTCCCCATATCGGCAATGGCAAGTGCTCTAGTTGTCAAATGTGTTATGATTCGGTATACCTGCAGACAACCCGACAAGTCTTTGCCCCAAGTCGACGAGCCGTTCCTGTAAGAGAAGGCCGTCAGGCGGTTGATGCATTTTAGATTACGTGCTTCTATTTGTACGAAGGCTTATCGAGGGGTGTTAAGGTTAAGAAGGTTAACCCTTAAGGCTGCGATCTTTCCAAGGAGAGGAGAGAGAGGTCACAGGATGGTCAGAGTGATAGGAATAGTGTATTCTGTACAGACGGGAAGGAGAATAGTTATGGCGTCTTAACTGCTGGAGCGCATTTACAGCCGTGAGGTGGGCTAGGTCCGGAGTGTTGCCTGAAGGCAGACATTCGGGTGGCCACCGTTAGCCTAGTCTTGTACAGCATTGAAGGTCATTGGTTGGACCGCGCGGGGCTACGTACCGGCGTGTGCGTGTTAGTAGGTCGCGCATCAGTTTGCGTCTCACCCGAGGTACGCCGAAAACTGCCCTGGCGCGAGGTCCTATGTTCCGAGTGACCTCGTCTGTGGCGTCAAGAGTTGGCAGAGCGTCAGGCAGCAGCAACCACTACAGGCTTGCATGCACCACGGTATTGCGCATCTCTTTTTACTTTTAAAATATTACTTAACCGGTCGACCGCCGACACCTTTGGGCCAGCTCTATAGAGGCTCAGCGGTTTGTTTGGCTATTTTATTTGGATTTGATGAACTAAAGGAGAGAAGAACGCATATGCATGGACGGCATTTCGGATATTTTGTTTTCGCTCCAGAGAGTCCCTTTCGGTCTCACAAATGCTTGTATCACCTGACTACAGTAGCATCGCTATTTTACATAATGTCAACTGGACATTTGGAATGTGTTTTTGAGTCAACAAATGCTTAAGCGTGTTTGAAATAAAAAAAAATATCGTACAAACTTATTCCAAGACAGTTATGTTCTGTAAGAAGTCGGCCAATAAATGGTCCCGTGCAAAAACTGAACGCTGTGAAAAGGGTAAGGTAGGTAGTATGGACTTAACAAATTTATCTTAAAGGCTTTTCTAAATGGAGAAAATGCATTTTGTAGGAAAAATTTATGAAATTCCTTTACTACTCATATACTAGAAAGTTGTGTTTTCTACACATATAATACACATGTTTAAAAACCAAAATAGTTTCTCAATTTGAAGGTGCTTTATATTTGCAGCATACAACGTGTAGCCCAACAAAATCCAACAACACAGGAATTAAAGCGAACGCCTTGACTGTACGCTTTTATAGATCGTTGCCAGCAATTCATCTGCTGGTATTTACTGATTGCAATCGCTTTACATTATTCGACTTTCAAACAGTGAACACTAGAATCCAACATCGAACTACCTCCTATAAGACGCTGTTTCCTGAGTTCCGGAAAAGATTTATTTCGAATGTGCTTCTGCAGTTTTGGCGTGTGCATACATGCATATATTAAGTAAGGAAGGCCTTTGTGCAGCCAACACTCTACTATAGGGCTACGAGGCTCACTGTGCGCCGTGAATTAAATGACACTTGGATCGATTTTACCCATCAAACCTACTGCTTGTATAGAATTCACCATTAGGGAACAGCTGTTCTGCAATGGTGGATTCCATACAGACAGCAAACTGGGCGAGTAAAATAAATCCAAGTGTGATTCAATTCACAGCGCACGCTCAATGTTAGAAAGTTGGCTGCGCAAAAGCCTTCCCTACTGTGTGGGTTCGACTGTCACCGAGGCCGCGAATTTTTCACAATTAGATCAACTAAATTTCTCGAATCTTCCAAACTCCCTAATAATATACTAAGCATGTTCTTAACTGTCCCCTGCCCAGATGCGTAGTCCTGAACCAAAATCTGTAAGCACGAAAAATTGACGGACATCCGCACTTTGCAGTGCAGTGAAGCTATGGGAACCCTTACGCCCTACAACACCAAAATTGAAATTGGGTGAAGCGGGAACTTTATGGAGGAATTGGCTACATGCGCCGAATAAAATGTAACAATGCTTTAAAAAAAGCGCTTGATTTTTATGCAAACTAATGTCTGAGTCTCAATAAGAAAGCAGTTTTTTTCGACAAAATTCGGTGCATGCTTAGCTCGCCGACTCGTCTGCTTCTACGACTTTCGGCAAGTAAGACTTCTGATTAAAATCGACTTCTATTTTAAGCTGCTCACAGTGTAGTATACATCACGTGAATCCGAAAGTAGGTGTTTATTTGGAAGCAGCATTTCCTAACCCTCGAAATAGTGGATGTCAATACTTTAAAAGGTAGGTAAAGTCAGAGTTTTTCTTGGCAAAGAATAGTTACGCGGCGTGTCACTGCAAGCTAGTGATCTCACATCCACTAAATTGGTTTAGTTTTTAGTGTAAGTTATAAAAAGATTATATTATCAAGCTTTTTTATCGTCTTTTTTACCTATCGTGTGCGTGTGTGCTTTCTCCCATCTCCGGTCTTTTAACTTTTTTTGATATCTGGCTCAGGTAGGGAAGGGGGGAGAGAGAGTGAGATAGATTAAAGTAAGTCTACTTTCTTTATAATCCAGCGAGAGTTACCGTTCCTGCAACACCTAGCTGTGAAGCCTACGGTCGAAGTCATCGAAATCACGGGCCTTGTAGTAGATGCGCTGATCAGATCAGGGTATCGCAGGCAGAAGTTGCTTTTTGTTGCCACAACAAATGCCAAACATGGAGGGGGAGGGGCGTGGTGTCACGCATAGGGGTGGCTGCGGCCGCGCCAGCCACCTGCGCCCGATTCCACCCCCGGTCTTCTTGACTCTGTCTTCACACCGGGCACAGGTGACTGAGGGAAGAGAGAGAGCGTGCGGTAGATGCGGTGCAAGTCTACTACTACTGTGGCGACCGATCGGCTAGGCAGTGGCCCGTTGCTGGCGGTGGGGGAGAGAGGGAGGCCGACCCTCAGCGCATTTCCATCCTCACTATGACCAACCTGATGTGCTTGAAGCTATCAGAGTGCAGTAAAGGTCGTGGCGTTGAAAATTGCCAACTGGCGGGATAACTTGGACATCGCAGTCGGCCCAGTGTGTGTCTTGTTGTGTGGCGTGGCTTACTGCGAGCGGAGAGTCGGGCTCAATGGCTCCCTCTTAATGTGGCCTTTATGGCGCTCCCAAACGGGAACCTACTTGGCAAGGTGTAATTGTGGTGTGCACTGGAGTGTGTTTCGCGCACACTACCTACGTCTTCCCCCATCTTCGGTCTTCTCGAATTCTTTCTTGAAATCGAGTTCCAGTGTGGGAGTGGTGAGTGAGTGCAGTAGATTCTCCGCAAGCCTACTCTCAGTATAACCCCGCGGGGGTCACCGCGTTGCTTCAGCTTGCTGAAGCCCGTAATGACATCGTCGAGAGCAATGGTTGCACTGTCGGGGTGGAGTTGCTGACTGGTGAACTACTAATCAAGCTACAATGACTCCTTCTTAATGTTTCCTTTATGAGACTTTCACGCAACTGGGATCTGAACCAGGCGTGGTGACACGCAAAGGAGCGGCTTCGACTGCGCCAGCCACTTGCGCCCAATCTCGCCTCTAGTTTTCTTAACTTTGTCTTTACATTGGGCAAAAGTGAGTTAGGAAAGATAGAGAGCGTGCGGTAGATGCGGTGCAAGTCTCCTATCCCTTAAAACGAATACGTTCGCGAGTCATCACATTTGTTTTCAGCATGCTGAAGCACACGGTGGACAAAGTCAAAAACAAAGGACAAGTTCTTTCCTAAGAGATTTTCGACGTAGTATATGAAAAGTACTACAAAATGCAACAAATTGAAAATTTATAAAATACTGTGGAGTATGTTCTGTTGGAAGTGCGCTCACAGATCGAGTTACTGGAATTGCTTGCCTTGTTGTGCTCTGTGGCTTGTTTCAGCGCCACGTAAGTAGTCGCACAGCGACTAGCATTCTAGTCAACGAAAACTAGGGAGACTGAGATGACAACTTATGGCTTATTAGCCGTCATCAGCCAGCCCTACTCAACTCCAGATCAGAAGAAAAAGATGCTATCAGTGGTGTAATAAGTTTATTTTCCTGACGTTTCGGATTCTATCGAGAATTTTCAATCATAGGTAAACGTAGAATGCTATGAGACATGCGCAGATTGGGATGACACATGCATTGATTGAGCGGTATTCATAGATTAAAGCGACCATCTGCATGCGTTTTATAATAATCAGTTCCTGTATTCACCACCTGGTGTCGTAATTGGTGCGGTGATGGCTTGGTTATTTGATTTCGAGTCAGTAATTGCCGCGATTCCGTGTTCCGTTCTGAATGCGGGCTTGACAATGGCGTGATAATTATTTTTCCTGTCGTTGGATTTGTCGCTGGACCCAACCCTTCCCACGTAACTTATGCTCCTGTTCAGACAATGCCTCGGGAAAAAGTATGGAAACGGCATTGTTTTGTGCTTGTTGATTGACTGCGGACCTGACAACTATGATTTGAGCTGCTCGTGGTCCACGCAGTTGTCATCTCATGAGAAGATCACTTCTTCTTCTTCTTCTTCTTCTGAACTGGAACTCGCATATTCGCTTTTATCGTCAACCGCAGGTTTTGATAGCATGAGTTAAACCCGTGTACTTTTGGTCAATAAACGTCAGTTAGCCCAACATGTTGAGCACTAAGCATGCGCTTGTATGTACTAGCTCGCGTCGAAGTGAACTCTGCTAGAATCTCACGACTGTGGCTCTTGATGACTGTGAACAGCCAATCACAGATGCCGCACAGCTGGTTCTTAGCAAGGCGACGAATAGCGAGCCTGCACGTGTGAATGCTTTCTCTGTCCACCGGCCTGACTGCTATCAAACTGGCATTTGGAACGCGCCCGGCCTTCTGGCTGGTCATATGTTCCAAGTGAGATTTCTTCCATCTATTATCCGTTCCTCTGTGTACACAATACAGTATTCCTAACACTCTGGCCTTCCCAAAATCTCTCCTCATTAAGTAACCATGGTCTGAAGACCGCAGTTGCTAGGATTTACCTTACCTTACCCTCTGTGATAGGCTCGTTCTAAAATTCACCGAGTGCTTTTATGACAACATCCTGGCTTAAGTGTAGTCTCTTGCGCATAAACGATTCGTAAGGCCTGAACAGGCGATGTGTCGGCTAAAGTTTGGGTGGATCGATTAATTGCAGCGGGATTTCAAAAGCCGCTTCTGACAATTGTGTAATTGTGATGGTGGTGCCGGCGGTTTAGCATTGTAATTCAGCAACATTGGCTCAGGCCTGTTTGCCAACATTTTTCACTTGGATGAATGTTTACCCTGACCTTGACTACACTGCATTCAAGCATAAACGCAAGTAAGAACATGGTCCGCATTTCGCTTTGCATGGCAACAAAATAAGCCACAAAGATAAGCTTTTGCTTAAAGCGGGTGACAGTCATGAAGGTCCCAAGTCAATACTAATTAGAAGAGAGTTTAGCGCAAAGTTTTCAGGTTGGTGCACAAATACTGTGCGGGGTCATTTAGGCTGTCTGTGCAAGCAGATCTGCAGTCAACGAGGGTCATTAGCCTTCACCTAGTTGACGAGGAGCCATTTATTGATCAGCCTTGAGATTGCCACCCAACTCGTCTTCTAGGCCTTATGACGAGTGCTGCAAGCGAAATGCCACAATTTGCAAAACACTGGTAATCACTCGCGTAGCAAAATTAACTAAGGTTGCAATACTGACCACTGTGCAGGCTAATCTCGAAACTTTTCAGTCGCGCCAGGGTGCAGGCTTCCTAATGAGCTTGATTCTGGCCGTTCACTAGATGTCGATTCTTAGAAAAGGGCTACTTAAATAGTATGCATTTCTATCATTGATTTTTATTGCATATATAAATTCAAATATATTTTATAGAAAGCATGCAGGAAAATATTCTTTCTTACACTCGTTTGG
Organism: Ligula intestinalis; assembly: GCA_036362985.1. Lineage (NCBI taxonomy): Eukaryota > Metazoa > Platyhelminthes > Cestoda > Diphyllobothriidea > Diphyllobothriidae > Ligula > Ligula intestinalis. The sequence goes on from JAYGXS010000004.1 coordinate 29,420,664, forward strand.
TAGAAAATCATGGTTTCTTTGAATTTTATATTAAAGAAAGGGTATCTTTCAGCCTTAAAAATGTTTGTGAATTGCCGAATAATTTTGAAATTAACCCATTGCTACATCTGAATTTATGGTTTCCAAACAGCATGCTATCTACTTCTACTTATGGAAAAACACTTTTACCTAAGGTTTAAAGAAAAGGTCACATGGTTTTCATAAAATGTTGCAGTAGACATGGATCATGCTGTATACATTATCAAATGTAAATTCTGAAAAAATGGCTACTTAAAAAGCATGCATTTTAAACACTGCTTTTCACTGCCAATATAAATTCAAATTTATTTCGTAGAAAACATGGACGAAAATATTCTTTCTTGTACTCCTTTGGTAGCAAAGTTTTAAAATGTTTCTGAATATGCGAATAGTTTTGAACTCTACCGACTGTGTGCTAGGTAAATTTTGTTTAATGAAAAACACTTTTTACCTACGGTTTAAGGAAGAGGTCACATAGTTCTCATAAACTGTTGCAATTGACGTGGATCATGCTATATACATAACAGGCAGCATTAATAAATTGACGGATCGAATGTTTTATGAATAACCACCTCACAGTCGTAAAAAGTCTCATAAGTAGATATTTTTTAAACTGAAAGACACACTTTTGAGTTAAAAATTTAAAGTATGCGTACTTTTCCACCAACCGAGTAAAAAAATAGAATATTTTCGTGCATGTTTTCTATAACATATGTTTGAATTGACAAAGTTATTCGAAATCCCTGATGAAAATTCCTACTATTTAAGTAGCCATTTTTTACAGAATTGTGTTCCTGTAAGCAGTCAGAAATAAGCTCATTAAAGAGCCGGCATCCTAGCATGCCTGAAAAAACTTGAGATTAGACTGCATAATATCAATATTGCGACCCTAATAAATGTTGCTACGTGAGTGATTTCCAGTCTTTCGCAAATTGCGGCATTTTTCGTGCAGCACTCACCATACTGTATGGTACGAGGAGAAGAAATTCACGTTAAGCGGTTTGGCATTCAACTTAAAGAAGTCACCGTTAAAATAAACACAGATAATTGGCATTTGCGTGGGTTTGAGAGTGTAGTCACGATTAGCTTACAACTTAGACCGTTGACCGATAATTACTTTCTCAAACGATGAAGACATGTGATTGCATATTCAAATTAACTTGACGGTTCAGGACATTTCCTACTGGTCGTTGTGAATCTGCAGCGGTTGGTGATTCCTACAACCTATTTCACTAAAAAGGAGTATACTATAATCTAGAACACGTCACCATTTTGAATGCTTTTTTTAATGACTTAGTGTCTTAATGAGATACTGCAATATAAAAACGTTTTTAATCCGCTAAATTAATCACCCTGAAAGGCATTAAAATGAACTTCTATCGATAATTTGAGTTGAAACTTTAAAGATATTCAAAGATTTTAAAGCGTGCAAGGCCATCCTATTTAACTACCCGTTTCTGAGTTTCTTCTCCCTAGGGAATGAAGAAACACAAAAAGTGACCATTCGATTCAGTAGGTTATCTCCATCTTCCTCTCCCCACTGAAAGGCCACTCTTCTAAAATTAGAAATCGCACGAGCTTGAGACGAAAATCCCTGTTGCACGTAATTCGCCTACGCTGCATCCTCAAAAACCTTACAACAGTAAAGGAACAAACATTTTGAAACCAAGAGGTATAATGTGCTTGATAAATTACTATTTCGTTGGTTAGACATACCAAAGTTTTTAGAAAAGCGTGCAATTCTGAAAACATGAAAAATTGGGTTCTTTTTCTAATGCAACACACACACAAACATAAACAAGACGTTTTGATCCGCAGCGCTCACTAGCGTTCGAAATCCCGGGGATATCAAAAACGTTGGATTTGGCCCACTTCTTCGCTCAATACACTGAGCTGAACCGAACTCTTTTATTTGCCTATCAATTCAATTTACTGAATACGAAAAACAAACTTCAATATGTGTTCAACCACGCCCTCAAATTTGATCTTTAAATATCATGAGTGAAACAAGCTAACGTATATTGCCAGTTAATCTCGAGATCACATGAAGTCAGTTGTTGCAGTTACATGGCATGGTATTCAGTTCTCGTGTGATCTCAGAAACCCGCTGATACGTCATGTGATCTAAACTCCTTCACTTGACAAACGGCCGTCAAACATTGCTGGTAGAGACAAGAGAGACTAAAATGGTCCTTTCTGGCTCATTAGCCGTCAGCAGCCAGCCAAACCCAATGCTAGGTTGAACACTACCCGAGACTCGAACCTCGGAGCCGTCTTGCAGCGGGGCTTAATAGTGAGCTCGAAAGACACGAAAAGGGACGAGTGAGTCCTGCAACCAATTCGTGAGTGCCTATCTGTCAGTATATACGAATATATAAAGTATGCTCCATAAATCGTCCACCATGCCTAACTTTGGAAAGGTTTGATCATTAATCGCATGCAGGCGTGAACGCATTTATGAAAACTGAGAAAAAATAATGAACAACATAAGGTAGACTTAAGTGTTTGTTAAGACAAATAAAACTTTCTCGATAAGCTCCAAGTTTCGGAGACGTGAAAAAGGCTGTAAATTAGTAAAATAAATTCAAATATTTTCTTCAGTGGAAATATGTGCGCAACCACTTTCTTTGTATAAAAAGAAATTTTCTCTAGTGATAATTTTTTATACATATTACCATTAAGGGATAATTATTTATTAACTGAGGTTCCTTTCTACATCAAAACCTTTCAAGATTACTTACCGAACAATGAGTTTCTTGGATATTAGTGATCATTAAGATGGCCATGTGGATCATATTTAGAAATGCCTCAAAACAATAAAACACATTGTCGAACATAAAGAACGTCCAAAAGTTAATTCTGTTGTTGCTATTCCTGGGATTAATAAAAAACTTTCTGCAATAGGTTACCTCTTAAAAGTGCCTGAATTGGATATTCGACCGACGAATGTCTATGTATTTTACCTTTTTTCAAGGTAATGTCCAACTGAAATTGGAGAATTTCGAAAAATGTTTTACTTCACCTGAAGATAAGCCATTCAGTTTGACTGGAAATAAAAGAACTTGCTTTTCTGTTTATAATGGATTATTTCCCACCATAGTGGATTATCTACAAGATCTGTTATAAGTTTTGCCATTTTTTAAAATAATTATTATTCGTCTGTATGTGCCGTTGCTAAATAACGCATAAGCGGAAAGTATATTATGCATAGAAGTATACCGCTACACGACTTACATTAACCAAGGCCTACTTAAAATTTCCGTCATCGTAACAAATATGGAGACTTTGCTTATGTGCCATCTAGGCGATGCGGTAAAACGAAATGCCATCAGAACATTTTGATTGCATTTTATGGAAACAAACCTTCAGAGCTTAGCTAAATATAATTTTTAAAACACAAATCATTCCTTCTTTCTAAAAATAAATACAATTCCTTAAACGTGGCCTCATTTGCATTTAAACAACTTCGGACAACATTTTCCGGTTCAGGCAGCGATAACTTTTACGCCTTTTTACTTATTTTGGAATTCTTCCATAGCATAAGGCATATTCATCAAAAGTTTGGTTCTGTCGCGCCTAGTGACATCGGTAATTTTTTCGATATTAGACGACACCCAATTTTGCCAAAATAAATGCACATTACACTTAATAATCTTAACTTAAAGACATTCCCAGGATTAGATTCACTCAGTAAAACAAAATAACGCGACCAACTGTATGCTCAAAAACCAAGTCAAATTTCGTCATGAGTTTTGGGCCACATCCTTTGTTAGTATGAATGAAGGTGCGAGGTCCAAAAAAATTTCCCCCTTCCCCCCCCCCCCCCCCCAAGGTCTTTTTTTACAAGCACATATTATACATCAAATTGCCTTATTACCGGAAAGAGCCTTTTTGAATCCAGAAACCTTCAGTTGCTTCTGAGGCCTTAGAAAAACTGGCAAAATATTTTGATGACTGCCCCTGTTGGGAGACGGACAAGCGTTTTGTTGATCCCCTAAAACTGAGATTAACTGTCTCGTTCTTTGTGCACTTTATGATGCTGTCAAACCTTCGAATCAGGGCACTGTTACTTTTAATCCGCTCATCGCTGCAGCCTGTTGTGGTTGCCCAGCTGTGCATTAGGTTTTACCCCTGTAGTTCTCACGGGCTGTCATGCGACATATCATATTCACGTTTCTCCAAATCAAAAAATATGATTTCGGTGGAGAAGTGGGACTCAGCAATCCAATAAGTAGTTTAAGGAACAATTTATGAGTTCTGTGCCCTAAAATCAAGACCCTATGTTACACAAAGACAACTGGTTTCACTAAAGAAGAAGAGCCTTTTCTTTTAAAAATATCTTAAATATTTTGACAAAAAACTGAGCCCACACTGGGAAAGACCAAAGAAGCTTGCATTTTTTTAATCTATGCCTTTTATGTAATCTCATCCAACTTATTCTTCCCGCTGCATATGGAAAATTACAACGGCAGTTAATTCTTCATTTATTTCATGATTCTTTCGCCCGAATCTTTTTGCCTGAAGATATCAAATTCAATCATAAAATATCTGCTGTCTCTGCAGATTATAAATGGATCCAACCTGGTTAGCATCAACAGCAGAATCCTAGTTTGGGCCCGAGAAATTACTTAAGTTATCTTTTTTACGCAACAAAATAGCGCACCATAAGTAAACACAGAAATTTATTTACATTTCTTACTTATCTATAATATATTGGGTGTAACACATGTGGACATCTTTTTAAATACTTATACTTTATAGTTTATTGGGTTTCTTGATATTGCTGAAAACAATTTCATGGTAAGGAGGTCGTCTACTTCAAATTTCCTGAGGTCCAACTTACCGCTCGGGCGTTAGATTAGTATAGTTGGCGGCGTAAAGCGCCGCGCACACTTTCAATTTACGTGTGCAACAACTTTACGTTAGTTTATTTTATTTGGCTTATTTAACTTGTTTATATTTAAGTTTAGCTTTTATTTTAGTTTTCAGTTCACTCTCGTTTTACTCTTTTTGTTTTAGCTTTAGATAATCATTTAATTGAGTCAATTGACCTTAATTTAATTGACATTTTAGTTAGTTGGTTTTAGTTTCAATTAGATACTTCGAACTTAACTTATTTCGCAATATTTGCGTTTTCGCACATTTTAATCATCCAGCGCTTTCTTGTTGGCAAAAATAAGTGCACTTAAGTTTTCAGCTTTTATAAACTTCATTTATCATGTATATCTCCTTTTCTTTGTATTGCCCAGACTGCATATTCGTTATTTCACCCGGCTCTCCTTACAGAAGGATGGGGCTTTTGCGTGCTGATCTGCGACCCAATCTAGGATTCTGTCACATAAACAACAACAAAAACAACCGCCACATCAGATGGCGTATACGCTCACTATGCTTTCAAACCATTTTAATTTATGGATTTTTTGCTGACTCCGCACACACTCTTAATCAAACGACTTAGTTGCCTCTGCTCAAACCTCTGTTCCTTTTTTACACTCTTGCTTGGTTTCTCTGATTGTGGCAACATTTAACTTGGCTTTCAAGACTTTTACTCTGTGCGAAAATAAAAAAATGTGCCTGCATTTACGCTTGCAGACTGAGCCAAAGTCTTCTAAAAGATTAGAAGATCTGCCAGCAGGGGACATCTAATAAATCTTCCGTAGGCAAATACAACAAAGGCAGCGAGTTTCAATTCAACACAGACCTCATCTGCCCCCAGGATAGTTTCACAGCAATAGACACCTGTCTACTTTTACGGATTGGTTTACAAAAGTTCTTGATTTAGAATCCAACCACAGACTGCATCATATTACTTTACTTTTAGCTACAGTCATTTGAAGATATGGAAATAGGCAGCAGTCGAAATGACTTTGGGCTATCTAGCTGCTATTGGTCTCTGACTATGTCTCTGAGGAAAAATTCGAGACGGATATCGAAACGTCAGGCGAATAAAAGTATTTTCCTAGCGATCGAGTCGTCTTCTTCTCTGTTAACTTTAGGCTGTGGGGAATTTTTAAGCACCTTCGTAGTGTAAAAGCATAGTTAATCGCAGATCCAACAAGTGGCCTGGTTCCTATCAAAAAAATCCTTGAAACCATCAATAAATTAATATTTGACATATCTTTTGAAACTAATTCTGAATTCTAAAAGATGGTCTCGTTTAAAAAAGGACTATTTGTCTAACGATGTTAAACTGACAGTAAGGTTGGATACTTCCAATAATTGAAGCAAATGTTTGCATCCCAGGTATGTGTATAGAAGATGAAGGCGATTTGATTACCGGAATCATAATTTCATTCTTCTGAGCTTTCGGGATGACAACCGATGTATTGAGCTGGCGCCCGCATACATCGCCCTCCGCAGGCATATCCGCACGGCCGACGTTGGTGATTAAGGAGTTCCCTCCCTTCTCACCCCTCCCCCTCTAACGGTTGAGTGGCTCCTGCCCCTTATAACTGTTGCTTTCTTTTCGCTGAAACTTTATTTCTGCCGACGGACTCCCGCAAAAGCCCGAAAGTTCAGAAGAATAAAAATATGATACCGCTGATCGAAATGCCTTCGTATTTTACTTCCAAGATGCGAGGTGCATCCTTCTGAATGCGCATCGTTCCAACCACTCACGAAAAATTGACCACACATGTAGTTCGGTTTATGTCCATAGATTTCCGATGCTTCTATGAGTCCAACCATATTAGGAAATAAGACAGTATTTGTACTTGTTACGGCTGTAAGCATGGCTGATCTAGCCGGTGCCGATGGTGACACGAACTGGACCCCCCCCCCGCACGCATGATGATCTGCGGCAGCAGAGATGGACGGTGCAATCCATTATCTTCCTCAAAGACGAAGGCCGAATACCGAAGGTCCAAAAAACGGTTTCATGTCTCGATAAACTGTCTGTCGAGCCTGATTTTGAGCCAGTTCCCCTGTTCAACGCCTCCAATTGGACAATGGTGCCGGACCGAGGACCGTAACACCGGGCCCGTGAGCTATACAACAAAGAATGTGTCCAAACTACCTTACTCGTCTTTCTTGGATAGCCTGGCGTAGCCATGCGATTTTGTCGCAGCGAATGCTGCTTGAGACGAATTCGGTGTACTTCACACAAAGCATAATTTTCAAGCAGTGAGTGTCTGATACGTCAGCTTTTTCCAGTTCATTTGAGGCAAACACTTTTCAGCCTCACAAGAACTAACTGCCCTGGTAATTGTTTTTTTCTTTTGGAAAAAATACAGGCCATAATAATTTCAAACAATGGACCTCCTACACCCCTAGCCCTAGCATTTTGTCCAATGGTTAAAAGAGTTTCATGGGTGGGGCATTAGGATAGGCAGCGGAATAAACTTTAAAAGCTGTCATACGCATTTTCATTTTATTACATTTAGAAAGGTTGTTGATTTCTGTCTGTAGATTTTCCTAATCTGCATTATCGTTTAACTTATTGCGGAGAGACCCAATTACCAAAATGCACGTTTCTCATAATCACTGAAAATAATAGAAATGGTGGTTAAGTTTGCGTCTTCTTCAACTCACCTGAGGTCCATCTTACCGTCCTGGGGTTAGGTTCGTATAGGCTACAGCGCAAAGCGCCGCGCACACCTTCAATTTACATGTGGAACAGTTTACACTCAGCGGCCGCGGGAAACAAATTCAACGATATGTTTTCACCTTCTACTTACTCCTACAAAGTACCTTCTCTGCTTTTCCTACCTCTCTGCTCTAAAAACGCTCATAACTACCGTGTCCATAGGACAAAGTGCTGGGCCTAGAGGTATATGAGGTGTACCACTCAAACTATCCTTTCCAAAATGTATAAGTTTATGCAAAATAAACCCTCGCATAAACCTTTGCATTGAATAGACATAATGCTGTATACCTCATAAACAGCATTTGGAGATGGGCAGCTCTGATGCTATTTAAACAGATATTTGACTGGTTTCAAAAACATCAGGGGCAAAATCTTTTAAAAGTTACAAACTGAACTTTTTTCGGGAAGAACATTTGTAGACGTAATTATCCACGAAGTACGTATGAAATGGGATATTTTGTCTAGCTTTTGTGTTTAATACAGTTAAATAGACAGGGATGTCGAAAATAAATCCGGAAAATTATCCCATCCGAGCAGGAGCTCGCGAATGCAACTGTTGCCAGCTATGGAAAGGAGCATTTAAATGCAAGCATCCGGAGTCGACTAAAAATAGCTTCGGATTACATAGAACAATATTCAACACCACAACCGCGCCCAAGCATTCCTTCCTTACAGAGGTCATCTTGCAGGATTCCATTTGACGTTTTATTAGAAATGCATATTGACAAAATCCTTTGCTGACAAATGAAGTTCGACATCTTGGAAAAATGCGAACAGATATAATCAAATATGAGTGTGGTTGCGCCTAATTTTCCGTGGAATTCGCACAGGAGGTGAAACATAACCGAGTGTTGATCTAGCCAATACTGTACAGATGTCAGTTAAATCATCATTTTTCTTGAAGTAAATTTGTCTGTATTTTGACAGCACCCAGAGCAAAACTCTGCTTACTTTAGTCTCGACAAGGTTTATGTCCTGATCACTTTACTTAATAGTTGGTTTACAGATAAAAATAACCAGGAAGTGAAACAAAAGTTTTGCTTGTCATTGTTTTTCAGTGCTGAAAGCAAGATTATGTTTTTTTATATTTTTAAATAATGCTAAATTAACCTAGATAACAAAGATTGCCCACAAAATATCATTTGCATTATATTTGATAGTAAAACAGCTTCATTTAAATAGCATCTTCTCTTTGTTGTTTTATTGTCACAGATACAACAGATACTTCAAAAATTAATAACAAAAGATAACACATTGGAAGAGCTACTGATTGTTCGGCAAAAATTCCCATTTCGTTTACGATTGAAAAGTCGTGTTGCCAAACAGCTGTTTTCGGTCATTCACTTCAGGCCGTTACAGTGACATGGAAAAATAGGCGACTAAAGCAGGCAGTTCGGTACAGTGCTAATATAGTTCTTGAGGTGGGGGGAGGGGGGTAATTAATCATCTCGTGGTTCCCTCGTCTCCTGCCAGCCGGACTCAGCATGCCGAGGACGTTGGGTTGTCACGCGTGTGGAACGGGGGATGGACGTTCCCACGATCTACGTCATACGCGCAGCGGGCTCTCTGTGACTGTGAGCAGCATGGTCGCACTGCGTGTTCTCTGCGGCTGTGGGTAGTATGGTTTCGGGCTGCGTAGCTTCTGACGTCGTGAGTTCTGACGTAGTGGCTTCTGGCTGTGCGGGATCTTTATATGCAGTCGGCCACGGGAGGGAGACGGCATGTACCAGCGTCTTTTGACAGCAGAGAGCGGGTTTTGCTAAACGAATTGTCTCTGCCTCAGCTGTTGCTAATACCCGTTTACGCAGGCCTTTAGAGTAGAACGTGGGTGCCTAGTATATGATCTGAAAAGCCTCTCTCGCGTCAACTCGGTGATTTGTATCGATCACGTGTGCGAGGATTGAGCTTGAGATCGATCGATTTTCTCCTTTACCTAACCAGGCTGGTATGTGTTCGCGTATCCTCTTCTCCAGACGTCTCATTGTTCAGCCGATATATCCCGCCCCACAGGAGCAGGTGAAGGAATAAATGCACATGGAAGTGGCCTGTAGCGGTAGTCTGTCTTTACCCCCCATCCGCAGAAGGGGAGAGTTTGTGAAGAATACGCGAAAGTAAGCCGCCGGGAAAGCACTCGTGACTGCTGTCCTTAGACGTCGTCTTACTAGTTCGCTTGCTGCGTCTCCTAGGAAGGGCAGTCTTATGAAAAGGTCTTTCTTTTCTGCCGTTGCTACGGCAGGCTTTGCGACACACTCCTTAATGGCACAAAGGATGAACATTTCTGGATAACCATTTTCACGGAGTGTGTTCTGTAGCTGCTGCAGTTCTCTTTCAACTACTTCAGGAGAGCAGATGCGTCGTGTTCTGGCTGCCAAGCCCTGGACTAAGTTTCTTTTAAGATGAAGGGGAACAAAACTGTTGAAATTAATGCATTGCCCCGCCCAGGTTTTCTTTTTATTTACGCGGTGTTGTATTGAACCGTCTTCTTTTCTGTGCAGAAGGACATCTAGGAACGCGATTTTGTCGTTCACCTCCGTTTCCACAGTGAACTTTAGTGCTGCGTGGGCCGTATTGAACGTATGAACTGCGCCATCTATATCGGTAGTCTGCTTCGTCAGGCAAAAAATATCATTCACGTAACGACCATAGAACATAAAGTTGTTGATAGTGTCTTTGAGGTTCGATTCCTCGACTTTGCCCATGAAGACATTCGCGAGGAATGGTCCAAGTGGTGAGCCCATGGCCACACCGTCTATTTGCCTGTACAACTGGTCATTGCAGAGAAACTGTACATTTTGCGTACAGTACGTCAATAGTTCCTTTAGTGTCTCTACTGGCATCCCTATCTGGTGGTTTGTCTGATGTATAAAGTCGCATAAGTACTGAATGGTTTCCACTACCGGCACGTTAGTAAACAATGAAGATACATCTAATGACAACATTTTCAGTTTTCTTATGTAAACATCCTTGATCGCTTCGACGAAGTCAAAGGTATCTTTCAGGCTTCTAGGGTATAGACGACTCTGAAGTGGCTTTAGCTTTTTAACAAGCCATTTTGCAATAGAGTGGAAGGGCGAGTTCTTCATGTTCAAGATAGGACGAAGTGGCACGCCTTGTTTATGAATTTTGGGTAGGCCATACATTCGAGGTATTGTGGTACCCATGGGTCTAAGTCTAATATGCCGAAGCTTTTTCGGAAGCTGCTCACATTTTAGGTTCACAAAAATCATTTCTAATTAATATGAACCGTGTATTCTTATGGTGCGTAAGGAGTAACTGAACCAACTTGTGAAAAACTCGGTGGCCTCGGTGAAGCAGCCAATCAAGCCAGCAAGAAGGCTCAGGAACAGCCAGGGCCCCAGTTTACGAGGCCCCTACCGAGAATCATAAGTTTAATTACGCTTCGGTCAATTTACCCATCTAGCCTATTGCAACGTATAAAATCCACAGCAAGATGACTGCCCAAGCCGGAGATCCCAAGGAATCAATCTAGATGATGAATTTTAGGCGCAATTAATAAGTAGGAGATTTTGGCAGATTTGAATAATTTATTTGATTCACTTTTGAAAAACTCGGTGGCCTCGTAGCTCCGTTGGCTAGAGCTTTGACTGCGTTAAAGCCATCCCCCTGCTAATGTGGGTTCGTATCCCACCGAGATCACCAAGTTTTGCGCAAATAGGTCAAATAAATTATTAAAATCTGCCAAACCTCCTCTAGTTGTACCTTATTATCACATTTGCTGTCAGTGACTGTATTTTACTCTAAATAAATCTGCACTTCTTCCCTGTACACATATATACCTACATTTCAGGTAATATGAATTGAATAATTTTGCAAAACTACTTGCCTTTATTTGTATCCAGAAATGCTCATCAAACTATTATAAACAGCATCAGGCTAGTTTTCAACTTACAAGAATAAGAAACACAAAACTCTGGAGTGTTTACTCTCAAATATGATTTTGAAATTTAAGGTGTCCACATTTATGATAATAACCGAAAGGGATGTTTTAAGTGTAAACTAATTTCGACCAAGATTGTAACATAGAAATGTTGCCAAAATCTTTATTCCTCACGCATCATGTACTCATTTCATGCTTTAGAATGCTACTGGATTTCGCATATGGTCAGAGCTTTCTCATTTAATAACAATTTGCTGTTTAGGTTTCATTTTTCGCAAATGCCTACCTGCCGAAAATAATTGATTAGCCATGTAGGCTTCTAAGTAGCTTGATAATTATCTAAATTTGTTCAAAAATTTCCCGCTTTGCCGTATCAGTCTAATTTTGCAATGAGGGTTACCTTTTTGGACACCCTGTTATCTTCTTTATTCAAAAGAATGGTTTTCGTTTACTTGATCCTCCTATAGAGAGTAATGCTACGGTGTCTGCACGGTTATAAGTCAACCTACTTCGTTGATAATTCTGTAATATTTTTTAAAATGACCTTTGGCTTACCTTAGTGTCATAGGCCAAAGGCTTCCTCTTTCCTCCCAAAATATACTATGTATGAAACGGGCTCAGTACATAAACCCTAATTACCGAGCAGTGCATAGTATTTTAGACCGTCTCAGTCACGAATTAAATTTTCCGAACTTGCCCATTTATTCTTATTAAGCCCAGTCATAGAATATTATGGCATACTCGTCTTCAACTTGCATTCCAAGATGGATATATTTCTTTGAAGCCTTATTAATTTATGATGTATCCGTGATATTTGCTCTCAGAGATTCCTCATAAATGCCACTGGGTAAGCCTATAGTGAGGGAGGATGCAGAATACATATTTATCTAATTGAGCTATGGAATAATTTTTTCAGTATCTTTTCAGTTTACCCAATTGTGAAAAGTTTGCGGCCTCGGTGGGAGTCGAACCCATAAAGCAGAGAAGGCTTTTGCGCAGCCAACGCTCTACCATTAAGCTACGAGGCCAACCTTGTGCGATAAGTTGGGCGGGTAAAATTGATCGAAATGTGATTAATTTCACGACGCACAGTGAGTCTCGTAGCTCAATAGTAGAGCGTTGGCTGCACAAAAAACCTCCTCTGCCTAATGGGTTTGACTCGCACCGAGGCCACGAAATGTTTCACAATTTGGTCAACTGAATTAGGCGAATCTGCCAGAACCTCCAAGCAAGCAATCTCTTTTAATAAACTCATTGTCTTTACAACATTTTACGAATTTGACGCCACTTATTCTACAAAAAACTCAACTTTTGAGTTAACTAATAGACCGGTGTGCCACTGTGGTCACCATATTTTTCAAAACTAGGTCAAATGAAATATTTTTAATTGGTCAAAACTCCCTACTACAGTACGCGCCAGAATTCATGCAACATGCCAACATATGCGATAGATGGATACTCTTTCTCTAATCAGTATTGACTCAGGTTCTGATATTGATAACCACGTAGTTTATACTGAAGTTATTTCAGTCATGTTAAGGTGCGGGCTTTTTAATTAGCTTTCTTTTGACTACCAGCAAAAAGTATCTATTGTAAAAACTGGCTACTTAAATAGTATGCTTTTTTATCATTGATTTTGACTGCCTTTATAGATTCAAATATATTTTATGGAAACATGGACGAAAAAATCATGTCTTGTGCTTTTTGTGATAGCAAATAACGCCTTCTTTAAATTTAATACTCAAAGAAAGGGTAGTTTTTGGTTATAAAAAAGTTGCTCAATAGCTGAATAATTTTCTAACCTAGTGACTGCTTCCCTCGAACTCAAGGTTTAAACACTGAGCACTAAGTATATTCTGTTTAAGAAATTGTACGTTTTCGCCTATTGTTTGAGAAATAAGTTACATAGTTCTCATAAACTATTTAAATAGATGTAAAGGCAGCATTAGCAAATTGGCGGATACGACGTTTTATCAATAAACACCTAACAATTGTAAAAAGCTCATAATTAGCAACTTTTTATAACCTAAAGCTACCCTTTTTTGAGCACAAAATTTAAAGAAAGCGTCATTTGCTATCAAACAAGTACAAGAGATTTTTTTGTGTATGTTTTTGCACAAAATATATTTGAATTTATAAAGGCCGTCAAAATCAATGATAAGAAGGCACACTACTTAAGTAGTCAGTTTTTACAATAGATACGTTTTGCTAAGAGTCACAACGAAGCTCGTTAAAAACCCGGCTTCCTATCTTGACTGAAATGACTTCAGAATACACTATACAATAATCAGTATCACAACTGGAGTCAATACCGATTAGCGAAAGAGTATAAATCTTTCTTCCATGTCGAAATGTTGCGTGATCCGTGGCGTCTACAGTAAGTAGTGACACCTGGTGATCATCTCATTAATTTCATATTGCTTACTGTGGAAATTCTTTTGGGAAGCCAGATTACTGTAAAATCATCATCATCATAGGTTGCAGTAGACTGCACAGATGAACTGATCCAAATGTGATTAAATGTACGGTTCCTGGTGGGTCCCCATAGCTCGGTGACCAAGAACGTTGGCTATATCGAAGCCTCTCCGTTACTGTCATGGGTTTGAATTCCACCAAGGTCGCCGAGTTCTCTCCACTTAAGCCAAATGAATTACTCCAATTTGCCAACCTCCCATTATTAATTAAGTGATGGGAGCATTTTCTGATGGTCGGAAAAGAAAATACAGGGTTTCCTACAGCCTTACTTCAACGCTAACAAAAGAATCACAAACAAAATCTATAACGAATGGTCAAGTCCTCAAGAAATAGCAGAGACAGCCTTTCTAATTAGCACTATCGGAAGCTGAATTAAAAATAGCAGGATAAAATCCTTTGACCTCCATCTCTACGTAATTAGAGGTTTGCCCACATCAAGTACATCAGTCAAATGAAACTGCTAGTTGCTATAGACGATCGTTCGCGCCCGTGGGCCAGTGCAAATATTAAAAGTAAAAAACCCGAATAGTAACACTAAACTCCTCATCTCTTTCACGTACTGAAACATGCTTCGCTTAACCTAGCATCAAATTCCGGAAAAGTGCCTATTCAGCTTTGGAGCCTTCACCATCTTGACAGATACCAATTGCATTAAACGAAATGATGTCTAAAGTATGTTAAGAATAAAGTCAGTGGTGGCCCTCCTGTGGAGCCTTACAATACAGGCCTACTATATAAAAAAAGAGAAAGACAGATTGGGTGAGCCGCACAAAACCATTAAAAGTAATTTTTGCACTCGGGCTTTTTGCAAAAGTAGGACAAGGAAGCTGGATTGCTGAAGAGCAAGATACAAGGGATCGGAAGAAGAAGAAGAAGAAGAAGAAGAAGAAGAAGATGATGATGATGATGATGATGATGATGATGATGATGATGATGATGATGAGGGAAAGGAGCAGTAGACTGCGAAGGACAAGTACGCAGTGAGAATAATTAAAGCCATAGAGGAGGAGGAAGAGGAGGAACAAGAGGAGGAAAAGGGAAATGATGATGATGATGAGGAGGAGGAGGAGGAGGAGGAGGAGGAGGAGGAAAACAGGAAGAACGAGGAGTATAAGTAGAACCTGCCTAATGAAATGGCAGTTTTCGTGTTCTGTAAACAAAATGTATTTTGCTACGGTTAGTAGTAGCATCGGTGTTCTTGTGCACTGGTTGTCTCAACCACCAAAAAATTATGCATGAATTATGCTCATTGCTGTGTAGATACTTTACATACAGTCTGCCTGCATTTCTTCCGCATGAATGGGCAGGACTTTGGAGGCGGGAGCTGTTAGAGGGCAATTCCTGAGTGAGAGAGTGTGTGGACATAGCGAAGTTGGGCAGCGTCGCGATCCCAATTCGAATGGGCACTGGAGGAGTAGTACATATATAGGCTATCACAGTCTGCACCTTGGGCATACAGAGGCATGTGAATTAAAAGAGCCCTATTTGAACAAAAAGACAGAGAGGCCGTATAAAGCTCTCCACTCCATCTTGTGCAAGGAGCCGTCAACGACAGGAGTTTGGCACATGTCTTCATAAATGCAATGCGTGTGGGGGGTGTAATAAAAGGTGTACAGTGGTAGCAGCAGAAGATAGAGGAAAATCAGCTGAGGAGACGAAGGTAGCAGAAAACCAAGCAGTCTCCACCTGTAGGTGACCTTGGAAGCCTAGTCCTGCGTCGAGGACTTGTTTTTACCCTAGATGTTCTGTGGTTTGCTGGACAGCTCGTAACGCATTTTGTCTCCGGCCCCAAGACTGGTATCGAAGTTGTCGTGCCGAACTACAGCCTGCGTAGTGGTATTGACGGTCGTCAGGTTATTTGTGGGCGTGCCCGTGGGTTGTTGGCAGCGATGTTCCGTGTTGAGACCGTTACTGACCGTGTTCATCTCGCAGGTGGTAGTACTAAGGCACTGGCTATTTAAAAGATGACGTGGTTGGCCATGCGCCTGTGGTTTATGCTGCCGATCCACCCGCTGAGAGTGCAGTGGGGACGTCTGGTGTGGCTTGCTTGTCTCAAATTGTAGTGACTCGGTGTTATTTGGTACACGCTGCGAGGAGGCGTGACTGATGGAGACGGAAGTACTGTTGGCAGCGGGCAGCGAGTAGATCTGCTTCTG
Organism: Ligula intestinalis; assembly: GCA_036362985.1. Lineage (NCBI taxonomy): Eukaryota > Metazoa > Platyhelminthes > Cestoda > Diphyllobothriidea > Diphyllobothriidae > Ligula > Ligula intestinalis. Next base: position 29,436,796 of record JAYGXS010000004.1, read on the forward strand.
TTCTCCACAGGAGTACGGTGTAGTTTGAGTGGTCAGGGCAGCCACCGCGCCAGTGATTGTTGACTTTGGCTGTCGGCGACGTAGCCATTCGTGACGGAAGGCTTCCCTCGGCGTGATACGGTCCTCGGGCAGCCATTGAAGACAGCGGCTTAAAAAGTCCAGAAAGACGGGGTCCTCACAGCCTTTCAGGGCGGACACAAGACTGCGGGAGCCAGGGATGTTTCTTATTTTGCCCCGCTTCGTTTTGCCTGGTCGCAAAATCACGCGACCGTTCTCATCCACTTCCATGCAATATCGGGGACAGCCGTGAGTGGTGGAGAAAAAGTGTTTGAGGCGGCGGCTCTGATCTAGTAATTTCTGTGGAGGCATTCCCTGGACTTCCATGATACAGGCTAATTGGTCTAGCTCGTCTTCTCCCGGAAACAGTGGCGAACCTGAGCAAATATAATGCAGAGGAGATTGTAAATCTGATTAAATTCGAAGGTCAAATTTGAATGGAGGATTTAGCACACATTGGAATTTTTGTATTTTGTTCATTAGTATACAAAAAGTGGTACGTTTACGATTGTACCTGACAATTCCATTTAAATTTATTAGTCACTGTCCGGCATGTCCGGACGTGAGCTTACGAAATATCTTGCTCTTCTGACCCCTCAATCAATAAAACAAATCAAAAGTTTGGTTGCCTTGTTTCAACGTAACTCAAGCAATGTATAAACGGAAGAAACACCTAGCAATTATCATTAAACTGTTTTGGGATGCATACTCAAACTTTGGGCTGTTCGGTAACAACCATACATTACATTGCACACTGACGACTTATGATCGCCAAACGAATGTTTGTTTGTTAAATATGCTGATGATATGGTTGTTGGCCATCCTCTCAAAAGTCAGACTCATCTCCAAGTACTGAGGGATGGCCTGGACTACATCTCAGCATGGTCGTCAGCAAATGGCCCTCTACTTACTGAGCGGACATCAGTCCAATGGTTTGCATGAACTGTTTTTCTCCACATTTAAAGCTTAAGTTTACCTAGTACACCCGATGTTCACCTTTTCGAAATTTTCTGTTCAGTTAAAAAAACCGTTATTTCTGAACAACGTAATATTAAGGAAGTCAAGTTAAGCGAACGAACGTTTTCGATTAATTCATCATCAGGCAATACAGTAATATAAGGGAGGGTAGAGTTAACGAAAGTTTTAGGCAAACCAATCAGTAGTAACAAGGGGGAGAGAGGGGGGAGAGAGTTGTCACAGGATCAAGTGGGGATCAACTGTATTGCCTGATGATGAATTAATCGAAAACGTTCGTTCGCTTAACTTGACTTCCTTAACGTAATGTTACATGATAAATCGCAATATGCCCTATTTTGAAGAGCGATCATTACTTTATTGCAGTAAGAGTTTGGGGCCGCAGCTTGGGCTACTTTGCGTAACAAGGAGTTTTTTGTAAACACCATTGGATTTCATGAGTAAGCCCATTTACTCTATAAAAATGTTTAAGTCATTTTGATTGCGTTGGGCCGGACCCACCGAATTTTAGTAAAGAGTGGAACTGAGCAAGTAAAGGTTTCCCTCTTTTTCGTTATTTATATGCGCGTTCTGTATTCAAATTATACAAGAACTCGGATAACAGGTTACCACCCTTAGCCGAGAAAATATGTATAAAAGGAGAAAATGGTATTATGCTTTTCGAGCTACATAACCGAGGTAGAAACCTGTGAGAAGAAAGCAACTTAAAATTCCCTTGAGCTTTCTTTCTTACAACAGGACATGGTTGCATTTCAATAAGAGGCAAGGAAGTACTTTGGATAGAGTATGACTGCCTGATGACGTCTAATAATCTGGTAATGGCCATTCCTGTCTCCCTTGTCTTCTTCGTTTCCATATAAACATACTTCACAAGTTGTTATGTGACTGCTTGCGCGGGCTCTCTAGTGAGCTCAAGGGCACCAAGGCACATTCTTGTTCCTTAACCAGCTTGCTGAGTTCATTTCTACCATAATTTAATATGCCGGTGAAATGCTCGAGTCACTTTTGTGTCAATAAGAAGCAGCAACCACCGAGTCAATCATCAGACCTCAGTGACTAATATGTGTGACCTATGCTGAGTGCAGCTTTGAGGGTAAGACTGTTGTCTTTTAAAATCACACAAGTAGCTACACAATTTTGCACAGAGTTGGAAGTTCATAACTATCATCAGCAAAAGCCTAGCCAAAACAGGCTTAACTGCAAGGAATTCTAATATGCGTGCCCTGTGCACTAAGATGTTCTCCTGTGAAATCAGTCAGTAACCATTCAATGGAGCTATACTCAATTCAATCTAGTTTTAAATAATAAGAATTACATTTTCAATAACGATACATTTGGTCTGCCTCCTCAAATAACCCTGGTCCCAGTCTTCTGTCTTGCATGACAGGTGTATTAGTTTGCAAAGTTATTTGTTAGTTTTTATTTAGTTTATTAGTCCAATTTTAGTTTTAGTATGGTTTAGTTTTAGTTTAGTCAGTTTTGTCCAGTCGAGCTTATCTTGGTTTAGTATATAGTAGTTATGTAAGCGACTGTATCCAAACTTTGTGGTATCTAACTTAGCTAAAAATAAAACTGAAGTAAAAGTAATAAACCAGCTAAAAAACTAAAAAGTAAACTAAACTCAAGGTAAAACTAGTAAAGCTAAAAATAACCACGGGACTGGAGGTAGACCAAATTAACTGTCACCACATTTAACTGGCTCCAGACAGTTAGGTAATTGGTACTGGTTGGAATCATCCGAATAAGCTAGCCATTCGGGTCATGAAATCTTCTTGAAGTTAGCAAATAACACAAAATAAAATACGTTATTTTCGACGCAGAATGCTTTTTTTATCGAACCCTTTTTTTACACATCGATGCACCCAACTTTCATACGCGCAAAACGATCAGAAAAGATATGTTCAAACTTTCAAATAAATAAAATTAAAGAAAACTATGGAATACTTGGTGCCAACTGAAATACAAAACGAAAAGATGAAATAAAATCCAATGAGGCGAAAATATCAATGAGCGAGTATTAATGTCTAGTTAACGTTCAAAACAACTGGATCTGTTGTCGGACCTGTGGTGCGTACATAAAATATGTGCATGCTACCTCACTTTCGAGACAGCCAGGCACGTTTTCATCGATTATCCTAGGCCTTCCTTGCATTGTCCGTTTTATGTTCTTTGGTTGGTGAGGCGGCTTTAGTGTCGAGTTATGCCCCATTCATGCAACACGTGATAGAAAACTGTTGTAACTTGAGAGACAGCTAGTCGGTTAAAGTTTTCGTGTGGCTCTCCATCTGCCAAAATGACCGAAGGCCTCAAGCTGACATCATCCTCAATTCCATTAAGCCCAACGCGGCTAGTTTCTTTTTTGTTAATGGTGATGATACCTCAGCCGGATGAGTAGGGCCGTCAGAAAGGCATTCTAAGTGTATTCCTCCTATGTGCGTTGCTTAATCTTCAAAGTGCTTTCACCTTTATGAGTTGCTCATCGGACGTTAACAGTGTGAAAAGTCTCAGTGGTTGATTTCGGATCGAGAGTTAGAACAGAGTCTTTTGTATAGCCAGGTCTTAAGTTTTTCATCCGATTACCCTGTTAAGGTAAAACTCTCATGCATGCAGGAGATAGTAAACTGATGAGGTTGAAGTAAGTAGGTAAGTAACTTGCATCATCTAAGGCTAAAATATATCCTGGGCCATTGTTACTCCAGTGGATTTAAACCGTCGGTAAACTTTGTCAGGGAACAATATTGAGGCTGACCGATCGCTCATTCTGTGTTAATTTATGAGGGCAAAAACGGTCCAGAGGGTTCAGGGCTAGCTAGACCAGAACCTGGTGGACAGCCAGTTAACCTGCAAGGGAAGCCAACATTTATGTTTATCTAACCAGCTTGCTCCCTATTTGCCGAATGACCACCCAGGAAGTCAGTAGGTAATAACACTTTTTCCTGAATCTGTTAGCCACCAACCGGCAAAATGGTGTTAAAAGAACAAATTTGATTCATGTCTAGGCCAGCTACGTAGGACGCCTGTGAAAAATTCTGAGTTATTTTTCTGCCTTAATAATACACAGAAGAACCGCCCGTTTAAAAGTTCAGCTAGGTAATTATCCGCTTTCTTTCTTGGATCATCAGCCTAAAAGTCGTAAATAAACCTTTCCAAACCCAAAGAAAATCATATAGATGTGTTTATGTCTTACTTGCTAGGGTGGCTTAATTCGGTTGACTCAATTTGGAAAAAATTCGCAGCTTCTGTGGAATTCGAACGCATAAAGCAGGCAAGGCTTTTGTGCAGCCAACGCTCAACCATTGAGCTACGAGGCTCACCGTTCACCGTGAATTTAATCGCACTCGGATCGATTTGGTCAGCCCAGTTTACCGCTAGTGTGGAATCCACTATTACAAAACAGCGAGCTAACTTTCTAGGCAGGATTTCCTAAACAATCATCTAGAATCCACCAGAATTACTACTAGGCTCACTTACTCGCTATGGGGTTTGGTACATTTGCTTAACTCAGTTGAGACAATTGAGAAAAATTCGCAGCCTCGGTGGGAGTCGACCTCACACAGCAAGGAAGGCTTTTGCGCAGCCAACGTTCTACCATTAGATTATGTGGCTCACCGTTAGCCATGAATTTAATCACACTTTGACAAATTTACCCGGCCCACAATCGTCAAACCCCTAATAATTATGGTCAGCTTAGTAGTCTATCAGGTGGATCCTAGATGATAACTTAGGTAATCCTGTCTGGCAGTCAGCCTTCTAGATCCGTAGTGATGGATTCCATACGAGCAGTAAGTTGGGCAAGCAAATCAACCTAAACGTGATTAAATTTACGGCTCATTGCGAGCCTCGTAACTCAATTGTAGAGCGTTGGCTGCATAAAAGCCTTCTTTGCTGTGTGGGTTCTTTATCCACCAAGACTGCGAATTCAAAGTTTTTTTTGCAACAAGTAGAATAGTACATTTCAGAGCTTCCGATGCTTGGCAGATGACACTTCGAGCTTTTAATCCGACATATCTACGGTTCGACTGCATCATAGCAACCGATCTGAGTACAACATCCTTGTCATATCAGTCAGGAAGAGGAGACTATCGATCCCTTCGTCAGAACTAGTTAATGTATCCGTGATAGGTTGGTACTAGAACAACTACGCAAACTCGACGCGTCAGTTGTTACAAACCTAAATACAGTGCATATTTTCCTCTTATGTAGATGGTCTAATATTTCAGCTTCTTAATTTCCTGAGAAGTTAATTTCTGTTCGCGGTATGCATCAGTATATTTAAGGTCTATAGACATAGACCGAAATTTAAAGTGTATATTTGGGTGGTGATGATGAGCCAAACCCCTCGCAGCAGTAAAACACGTGTCTGGGCCTTTAAGTTAGCATGGTAAGTTGCAACATCAATATATACTACTAAAGTCTGTCTGTCGGCAGCAAGTGCATATTTCCCTGTGGTTGATAGGTTTCAACCCAAATATGCACTTAAGATTTCGGCCTATGCCTATAGACCTTAAATATACTGATGTATACCGCGAACAGAAATTAATTTCTCAGGACATTAAAAAGCTGAACTTTCGAAACCGGTATATCAACCAGAAAGCAAGCAGGGAAAGCCGGGGGACCCACTGATGAGCCGGACCCCTCGCAGCTGCGTCAAGCAGCGGCAGAATACCGGCAAAACAAGTGTCTGGATCTTTTAGCTAGTACCTAGGCTGTTAGTGTGGTAAGTTACAAGGTCCAATGTCTTTCAGTTGATCCCAAAACTTTAATTAAAGCCTCATACTATTACAGCAACGAACATATGTTCTAATAAATTGAACGACTCAAATGCTTATAAGAACCCGCTGCTGCATATACTTATGCTAGTTTTAAGGAATCTTAGATTACTAGATGAAAAAACGACTGATCTCGCTTTTATTGTGGTAATGCGCTTTCCGAAAACGTGCTTGTTTCTAAAATAATCATCTGCAATAATTGAATTCTTAACCACTGTAACAGGCGTTCAGTTAAGGCCTTGAGAAACTCAGATATTTGTGCATTTCTAGTATTGTCAGCTCAATCAAGTTAAAGACGGCCTCGCTTTCCGTGGCAACTGGAAAATAGTCTTGAATACTTTTAAGTTTGGAGGATTAATGAAGGATTGTTATGGCTATAGCGTATGCGAAAAAAAACACAGTGGTAGGGAAGATATATGAAAAGGGAAGTTGTCACCTCCAGCTAATTTTCGAATTAGTTTCATTTGACTTAGCTGAAATCGAGCATTACGTGAGCTGTCCGAGGCTCAGCATAGCACCTACCTATGAGCAGAAATCACGCTTAGAAAGAACAATAATCTGTATTAAAAATATCAAGCTCTGCACATATAGGCGTTGCTTGTGATATATAATTTCGAGCAGTTTGCTTTTTGCTCAAAAGCCACTTTGCTCTAACAAAATATTTCTACCTGCTGAAAATATTTTGGTAGTGCAAACTTGTGTAGCAACAAAATGCGTGGTGGACGTGCCGCTTAATAACTGCAGGATTCAGCTTTCGCGACATAACTTTATCTCTGAACTAAATCGGAAATTATAAATAGCAGATATTAATTTATAAACCAAGTGGAAACCTTATGTTCCTGACTGGCTCCCCACATGCAGTTCCTCACCCAAATTCTAATAATATTTCCACCTTACTGCTGATTCACTACAAAAATATCCGATGTAAGTTGCTGTGCAGGCTTTCTTCCCACTTAAGTTCGCTATAAATAAAATTAATAAGTTATTGTATATATCAAGCTTTGCTAAATGCAAAACTGTCACACCCATTTAAGCATGTTAACGATTTTCTAACAATTTGTATTTCGACGGCAGTTTATTCTTTCCTATGTTACTCAGCCTTTATTATGTAATTTTAAATAGACACGTGAATACAACTTGATTTTATCTGCCACAAGAATGTGTGGTTTAACCAAATGTATTTATTGAATTTAATATGGCGCATTCCACATTATTGAAACATTTTTAGCTATTTTTTTTATTTCCGGTCTTTATTAAGAGCTTTGTTTTATAATTGGATGATAAGAAGTACATAAGGGAACACATCCCCCTTTGGATCAAGGAGAGCCTAGAGTTTTCCCTTTTAGAGTCAGTATATATTTTTAAGTGCCGTTGTTGTGCAAAGAAAACTTCAAAACGATAGCCTACTAACATTTCAAACCAGTTTCTCTTATATCCACAAAACATGGTCATATATTGCGACTGAGTAAATTGGCTATATAGTTACCTGTGGTTGAAGATAACCCTTACCAAACCAAAAGAACCCCAGAAATTCAGTTGACCCAATTGTGAAAAGTCCACGGCCTCGGTGGGAGTCGAACCCGCACAGTAGGGAAGGCTTTTGCGCAGCCAACGCTCTACCATTAAGCTACGAGGCTCACCGAGCACCGTGAATTTAATCACCATTGTATCGATTATACCCGCCTAATTTATCACTCGTGTGGAATCCACCATTACGGAACAGTAAGCTGACTGCCTAGGCAGAATTTGCTAAGCAATCATCTAAAATCCAACAGAACGACTACTAGACTCATTGAATTCTCTACAAAGTAAAATACAGAACGACCCTCAGGGCACTGGCGGATTAATGTGTAGTCTTATAATCCGCTTATTAACAAAGAGCAAGTTTCTCTTGTCTTTTATCGGTTCAGTGTAGGGCCCTTCATTCAATGTCTCATGCGGCCCAGAAACTGCATAATAAATTATGCAGTATTGAATGAAATAAAGGAAGATTTTGCTGCATTTGCATCTTCATTATATTTTCCCATCTATATCGAAGACCTTTAAGTGCAAAGTGGGCTACTGATTAAAAGCTGGTAGGCATAAATCTTTGTGCTGCGGCTTACGCTTGTGGCCATTATGAAACTTATGCAAATACGTATTCCAATAAATTTAGGACCTATTGAAAGTTTAAGTAATGTTTTTGATTTTTAAGCTTCGCTAATTTTCAACGTGGGAAATGTTTTACCACAAGAAAAAATAGACGGGCTTGCGCAACACTTGTAAGGTACTTAATATTGTGTAGGCCATGGATCTGTAACTGTTAGCTGGAATACTTACTCCTGTTCACGCAGTGATGACAAATCGGAAAATGCCACGTTGAATGGGACGCACTCAAGCCCAATGTATCGTGCCACGACAGAAAAATCAATTAGTCTTTTTGCTCTTATTGGATTTGATCATGGCTTTCGCATCAATATCACTGCCTAACATAGGAAAGATTACTTCTCCGCATGGATGCTTAATTTGAAGAAAAAGATCTAGGGGCGTGTCCTAGCCTAATAAAATGAGTTCTTTTTTATGTTGCCAACGCTGCTGTCTATAGTGAAGAACAAGGTATGGAACGCTATGTTTGGGACGTCCAAGACTTAGTATTATTATGTGTATTGGAACTGGATTAAGAGTTGCATTTATAACTTTTACATTTCGACCACATTAACCAACCTGCATTCTTCCTCGCCCATTTGGGAGGCCATTTCCAGTGACCCTCAAATGTCACTTTTCCCGTACGGATTTCTAAAAGCAAAGTTTACCGGTTGTGCAGAATATGAGGCGACGCGCCGTTTTGTTTATGGATTTCTTGTTTAAGGTGGTTTAAATGGCAAAACAAAGGACACCGTGCTGGCTTCTTGTGGCTTATTAAGCGGCCTTAGTAAGAACGGCTGCTCATTAAAAGGACAATTAGTCAAACATTGTAACATGAAAAAAAATGTTTCGTGCCGTGTCGACTGCGACCAGGTCTTTCAGGATCAATATTGCCCAAAGAAGGCAGAGCGCATAGGCCATGTCAACTCTATACTATCAAATTTGGCCTACAGTTTCACAATAACTAGGAAAATGGCCTTGCTAAGCAAGTTTTTAAATAGGCTGGTGAGAAATATGGAAATAATTAGAGAGGGTACTTGTTTTAAGTTGGCTCTAGTTGTTAGGTGGATCAGTTTTTTATCGAAATGTTTTACTAGACTAAAATTCTCCCGCAGTCATATCGACAGGAAAATATAAGAGCGAAGTATAATACTTCGAGAACTTAAAAACCATAATGTTTAAAACGTCCAGTCTATAATTAATTAAATGTCTAATTGAATTTTCATTTTGCGACAACTATTGCAAAACTTATGGTAAACTGTAACTCAGATCATCAAAAACTCACGCATAAAAATTTCCAATTCTTATTTTAAATCTAAATTAAAAATTATGACTAAAATCAGAAAAGCATCTTTGTTTAGGATGATACTTTTTATTGAAGGAAGAATCAAAAGTGATTAAGCAATACCATTGCATTTAATTTCTGCAACTTCATGCTAGGAAAAATATTTATTCCTTCAGTTTTAACATTCAGAATGGTGACAGTAATCTCTTCTATCGTTCTTGTTATTTGAGTATTCGGCTAATTATTTTACTTTCAAAGGACAACGATCGGTAAAACCTACGGTCAACTGACTTTCAAATTTCCGGAAGTTAATAAAAAGAAACAGTTCACGGCTATTAAAATTTTTATAATTCTTACATAAGGTCTTGTTGCCTACCTGTGAGAAGTTCGGCCAAAATACATCCAAAACTCCAAATATCGATGGAAACGCCATATTTGCATCCCAAAATTACTTCCGGTGCTCGATAGAAGCGAGACTGAATGTATGTATAGATCCTTTGGTTTTCAAAGCAGCTGGAACCGAAATCAATTACCTTAATGCCGCTTCGACCTTGTTGTTTAAGCAGAATGTTTTCTGGTTTCAGGTCGCAGTGAATAATTTTGTTGCGGTGAAGCATATCAAGACAAACCAGGATAGAATGAGCGAATTTCCTAACTAATTGTAGTGGAAAGCCTTGAAATTTATTTCTTTTGATAAGTTCATAGAGGTTCATGTTGAGTAGTTCAAATGTCATGCAGACATGGTCCCGGAAAACAAAATGGTCCAGCAAATGCACAACATTTCTTGTGTTATCGACATCTTGAGCTCGAAGAAGCTCGAGAATTCTTATTTCCTCAGCTGCTTGCTTTGTAAAACGTCGTTCATTCCTAACCATTTTTAAGCCTACAAATGTGTTTGTCTTATGGTCGAATGCCTTGACGACCTGGCCAAAACTGCCCTTCCCCAAACTTTTTAGAACCTCGTATCTATACGATACTTGGTCATGAGCAGTGTGCAGATAGGATCCTTGTTCATCGTCATATCCACAGTTGTTGGCTGCACCGGGAATTCCTTGTCGTTTTTTAGCATTATGTCCAACAAAGTAGATATTCGGGTAATTTAGGATCTCCGTCAATTCGTACGCTGACAGTTTCGTTTTGAACTGTTTTATTGCAGCCTCTGGGGAAATTCCGACTGTCGGTAAGTTAACAGCGGCACTTCCATTCCAGGCTGACTGACTGACAACCGTGCCACTTGCTGGTGATCCGTAAGCAGGAGATTGCTGACAGTTTTGACTTATATGAAGACTTCCACCTCCTTCTGCTGTCGTTCGAGTTCTTGCCTTTGCTGTGCAGTTGCTCTCATCTGCTTTTCCTACGCCTCCATTTTCGGGCGGCGAAGAATTGCTGGGTTTGGAGCATCCTTTAGCACATGCAGCAACTGACTTTTGGTTACCTAATGGCACATTTGGGAGGTGAAATTCCTGCTGGGTGCCCGAATAGCCGGTGCTGTTGACTGGTCCTGCAGAGGTCTGCTTAAGAAGGCGTTCCTCGTACAAATGGTTTATGCCACTGAAAGCTTTGGCATTGAACGTTGTATTTGAACATGGTGTGCCAACGCCATTGATTGCCAAGGATCCCATATCGCTTACACCCTTTAATTCATCAGATGAATATACAGTAAAACTCCCAGTATTGTGTACCGATTTTGACTTAGAAGCAGTAAGTAATGGTGGAAGTCGCGGAAATATGAGTGTTGGGTTCGAACTGGACATAGATCCTGAAAGAACTTATCGTCCGATATAAAACGTCCGGACGTTGAGGTCCTTACAAACGCCGTCCCATTTTATAATCCAGTTAACTAAAATTCAAGAAGACATTGCTGATTAAGGGAAATAAAAGTAAAGAATGGCAAATAAATGAAGTGTATTTACTTGAGCAATCTGTCCAAGTCCGATGAATATAGGATATAAATTTGGTTGAAAGGGCTAACGTTTGTATTTCTTCCTAGTACCAATAGGCGTTGATTTTATTATTCCAGGGCACTTTCGTTAAAGATTTGTAGGAATTTTTGAAAACATACTCAACCTGGTTTTCGTTAACTGACTTTTTTTAAAGCCGAGTAAGCTGCACTCATGGAGAAGAGAGGAGAAAGAAGGAAATGTAGGCAAATTGGGAAAATGATTTTTTTTCGTAGGAATTATGCCACAAGCTAGTTATATAAAATAACTGCGGCTCATATTTTTATCGGAAATGTAATATTGCACCATGTGACACGTACTTACGAGACGGAAATTACCTTCAAACCTTTCTCGAACTAATTTAAGTTGTTAATAAAACATTATAAATATAAGATGGTGTTACATAACGAAGCTGGCACATTTTAAAATCATGACGAGAAAAATAAAAATAAAAGACCGTACCTTGATATGTATAAGTATTGATATTTGCATTTATATGTTCTAGTTGAGCGCTTAGAAAGCTAAATACAACATTTCAACCTTTTGGACAAGCATTGTCTGCAACGATGAACAAAACCTAAATACCGATTTTCATATCTCTATGTTCAACAATTAACAAGAACTACAGCCCAGATTAAGTCTTGTGCATATAGTTTTAAATTATTGAATTCAAGGCTACTTGGCACTTAGCAATAATTCGTGTACGTTTATAATTTACGTATGCGTAAATTATACCTCAATATATACCTCAATATTTGCGGTCATTTAATCGTATATATGTTAGTGTTCTGTGACAAAAAACGTTCAAAAAAATATTATTTTGTATGCTTATCATATGATTAGTGAGAATATTTTACATAAAACATTCGAACAAACGTATGATTCAGATTCATGAATAATTTCAATGGTAGAGTTTATTCCCGCTGCCCATATCTGCTAAGGGGGACAGATGTTAACAGGGATGTAATTCATTATCGCAATTACACTTATTTTTATAGTAAGGAAAATGGCATATTATTATACTAAAAAAAATAATATGATCATGATCAAAAGAAAGAAGATCTTCGGAAAATCGAGTTGTACTCGTGAATTTTCGAATAAGTATCACGTGTTCGTCGTCAGACTAAATTAAAAGTGAGGGCTGGGAATGTCGCACTAGATTTTTTGGAGGCAGAGGTTACAACGGACGGGGGAGGGAAAGGGGGGATTGGGTGGAAGGGTTATGGTGACGTGACACCCGCGGCGATAGGTTGTGCTAGTGAGGGGAGGGGGGTGTTAGCGTTTGGACTATGGGCCGCGTGTTCGGGGGAAGGGGGGGGCTGGTAAAGAGTCAGAGAAATTCCACTTGACCGGGCACAGAGAGCCAGTTGTTGTTTCAGGCTGGTTAAGAGTTAGAGAAATTCATGATCATGATCATATATGCATATATATACATATGCATATTAGTAGTCTAGTATAAGTATAGCTTCAAAGTTAATTAATTTGACTGCTAACAGTACAATTACGTCCGAAGCTCTTTTTTATTACGAGCAGTTCTCAGCATTCACGTCAACTTATTAGTCATTTCATAAGGGGATGTCTAAAATATTGTATTTGGTTGTGTATTATAGTTTATTTTATTCAGGCGCACCTTGAATCTTTACAAATATATTTCTATAATTTAGAATGGCTGTGCAAAGTATCGTTTGCGTGTATGAGACTATTTTCATCAAAATAATTTTGCATAATTTAGAATGGCTGTGCAAAGTATCGTTTGCGTGTATGAGACTATTTTCATCAAAATAATTTTCTTATCAGCTTCTAGGAAATGCTCCAATGTTAACATTGAAGGTGCGTTACAAACCTATTTGGAAAATTTTCGAAAATGCTCACTCACGTCAGTTTCCATGACCCAAATTGTGCGCATTATTAAAAGGTGCACATTTTGTACTAGCAACGCCGCGGCGCAAATGACTATACAAAACAACATTTCGCTGACCAAATTAAGAAATATAAAGTTTTGATTAAAAAGCATTTAAAACTCTTATAGATCAATAATTCGCTGTTTTTATTGGATATGTATACCTACGTGGTTAGCCACATAGTGAGCAATTGCTTCCATTTTAAAATCCCAACCGCTTCCAACCTTTTGTGTCTTGCGGATTTAAGCTGCGGGAACTTAAGTCATTTTATTTATACGATGAGGCTTTAACCTTTAAGCTTCATTTATGTTAAAAAAGTAGAGGATTAATCGTTACGACAGAAACTGTAGAAGCCATATAATTGTCAGTACATGGGCCACAAGTGTCGAATTTCAAACGTGCTCGAGGGCGCCACTTCAGCAGGAGTTCGTTCCTTATTCCACCGACCCTGTGCCAGAGGGCCTTTCTCTTACATTTAATCGCACAGCTTCGTCTGAAACTTAAAGGGGTGACCACAATGACTGTCAGTGCCAGTTCATTTGATCAAATTAGAAGGCTCTCAAGACCAAACACAGTCCATTAGATGCGTGTGGCGTCATCGTGCAGTTGCCTGTAGTTTAGTATAAAATATGGCGTTCGCGTAACCTAGCTTCCTATTACAGTTGATAAATAGGTTTTCCCATCATCTTTTTCATCGCTTTAACTTATTTTCTCCGTGAACGGTCCTTCTTCATGCGAGGTCTATGCTGCATACGTAAGTAAGATTGAACCAAAATGCGTTGTCTATTTATTTTTTGCAAGCTAAGATAGCTAAGTCATTTATTTAGCCACCATCAAATACAGTGACGACATCTCAAGCACAGCAGCTGTTTAACACTTGCATTGATCTGTTTTCAACGTCAGTAGGAGATTATAAACCGTAGCCTTTTTCGCCTTTAGCCTGCGGTGCGCTGGTTCAGGTCACTCTTCGCTATCAGAGGTCACGGGTTAAAGCCCAGATCGCAAAACCTCTATAAGTCCGTTTCTCTGGTGTTTTATATACAGTGGAGCCTCGGGTGACGAGCATCTCAATCTACGAGGACTTCGGGTAAGGAGCGAGTCATTCGCAGAAAAGTTGTTTCGATTGACGATTAACGAGTTGTGAGTGCATATGCGTGCCCGCATCAGTCATTTACTTATGTGCCCAGGGCATGGGTTCTCGGTCGCCTGCAATCGATCAGAAAACTTATACAGTTGGATTGACTATGATCTCTTGCGAGCCTTGTGCAAAAAAATGTGCGGCTCCAGCAGCAAATTGTCTATGAGTACATAATAGAAAATGGGAACAGCAGGGATAGCGCCAAAATTCGCAGGCGAAGATTAGATGAGTCAGTGGTGGTGATGACGGTGGCGGCAGTGGTGGTGCTGATTGCGAAAACGGACCATCACAGAATTCATCGGCATTTATTGGTTTTTTTTAGTTTTTTTACTACAATTTGTAGTACACGATTTCGTCAACAAAGCTGCTTGTCAATAATGAATTACCGTATGATTTCAGTAATGCCTTCATGGTGCTAATTAATCTAAATGTCAAACTATAAAATGTCGAACGATTTTTTTTGGGGATGAAAAGGATTCATTTTATTTGCATTAGTTTAGATTGCATAATTCGTTTCGCAAGACGAGCGTTTCACATTACGAGCTCGGTATCGGACGCGATTAAACTTGTTAACCGATTTTCCACTGTATGCATGTTTCATTTGTTATATGCAGTATACGCCCTTGATGACCCTGTTAATGTTAAGCACCCGTTACATATCCACAGTCAGTATAAAGTTATATATATTTCAAATTTTTTTTTCAAAAACGAATACAAATTCGAATGATTTATCGCAGTACGATGCGTAACAAATTGAAAAAAGCTGGATGAAGGGTGATTTTACAAGGCTGGCATTAAGGAGCCATGCCGAGAGTCGTCTTTTATCAAATATGATGCCATCGAGTCTTCTTTTAAAATCAGACATAGCGTCAGTGTTAACCGTCTCACTTGGTACCGAGTGCAATGTTCGTATCACTCTTTGACCGGAGACAAACTTTCAGAGGTCCAATTGAGTGCGTACGCTCGCTACCTCGTAAGGATGACCGCGCAGGAGAGTTGCGATGCCAAACTTGAAGAACTCCTCTACTATCAGGAAGGAACCAGGATTCCGGATTATCCAAAATGTCTAAAGCAGGCTACATTGTAAGTGGCTGTTAGAAAAAGGAAATAATACAAGGTTTAGCAGTCTTTCTTGGTACGGTATGTCCTTAAGACTATCGATCATTTCCGTCGCACGCCGTTGAATTTTTTCGAGAAGGTCTATATTTTTCTTTATCCACGAGGTCCAAACAGGCATCCTATAGTCTCGAGGCGGTCTCACGAAAGCGCCGAATATTCTTTCGAAGAGCTTAGGTGAGAATATTGTTAACACACGTCTGATCCAGTGCGGTCTACTAGTTGTCTTCTGAACTGTCTTTTTTACAGTATTCTGAGGGTATCTAGCTAGTGGTTGTCCATATGTCCAGAGCGTTGTGCGCATCCACCTCCGTTTTTTAATAAATAATATTTCCGCGTCAGTATTCGACCATGGCTACTGTGAAGGAGCATACTCATAGATACATTAAAGTTAAGAAGCCACGTGGATGACCAGACAATCAGTTTGTCGATATTCTATTGTTAACTTTTTGCGTCATCAGGGCAGCCAACTTCAATCCACATATCTATGTCAACTACAAACATAACAGCCTCACACTCTTAGTCATCGAGACAAACGTTAACGTAGCTTAGGAAGAACTGCGCCCCAATACAAAACTTTACAGGACCTGCTTTCCACTTTTGTCCAGATCAAACAACGACCCTCTGTTTCCTGGGAGGCAGAGAATCCATGATCCTTTAAGGTTCCACGCTTGAAGTCCCTCGTCCCAAATCTTATGTACAAGAAACCTGTGCAATATGCTATCGAGGGTCTTTCTGAAGTCCAAAAATATGACAGTATCTAGATTATACTTACCTGTGGCCCGTGTCCACTTCTCGTGCGAATAAAGGACGCGCGTGAGGCGTAGCGTTCTGGACGAAAGCCGAGCTATTTATCTCACTGTATTTTTTCCCAGATATTTCATCAAATGTCTTTTGATAACAGGCTCCATCAGTTTACACGCGATATAAGTTAAACTGACTGAACTGTAATTTTCGCCGACAAGTCACGAGTAACGCGTGTTGACTTCCGTTCTAGCAGGAGTTTACCACCTTAAAATAATTTTTGAAAATAAATATGTTGGTTCGCAAAATTCTTGGGCTTGCTGTCATAATGCTTGCGCAGGAATTATAAGTGGTCCCGACGATTTGGCAGGCTTCAGGGGAAGTAATCTGCCCCTGACTATGTCCAGTGAAAATTGGAATTCCTCTTTTTGTAGGATGAGGAGGAAGAGGAGGGGAGAAATGGTGGAAATATTTGTTAAAGAGGTGATGGACCAGCAGCCAAAGCATAAGGCTCCTATGGGAAGGCGGAGTAAACGAAATTGGAAAGGAAGGATTCTTTAATCTGATCGTTGGTTTCCAGTTTTCTGTCTGCAAACTGAACCATTATCTTTCTTTCCAAACGATTCGCCCGAAGATTTTGTTCCTTTTTGGGATGCAAGCTTCAGTATGGATATCCTGGATTAAGGAAGGCAGTGATCTTTCAACTAGGTGCTACGGTGGGCGAAAAACCTGGTGAACGATCTTTGGGCTCTTATGGTTCAGTGCTCCGACCGAGCATCTTTTTCCTGCTCGTTAGTGATGGTGCACAGTAATTGGACTGTGAGTCTGCCATGTTTGCAGACATTATAAAATATGAAAGATCATCAAGAGTGCTGCCGGTGAACAAGACTTTCAGGAAACTGTTTATCGATTAAACGAATGGTCATGCAAATGTCTCCTGTCCTGCCGCATGTAGGAAATCGAAATCGACTCCCTTATATGTGGCCCTATAATCTGCACGGAGTCCCACTCCGAGAAACAGAAATATAGAAGAATCGCGACAGTTGGATTACAAACAAACTAAAGCCTTCTACTCACTATCATAAGGCGGCTAAATTGGCAACTTCAATGATGTACACCAACAAGCAGGCATTCACCGCTTTTGATGAAGACTGTTTCGAAAATCTTTGGTACATATCGCAGGCGGTTAAATTAATAAGGATAAACCTAGCAGCTGCTATCTTCAGGCCCCAG
Organism: Ligula intestinalis; assembly: GCA_036362985.1. Lineage (NCBI taxonomy): Eukaryota > Metazoa > Platyhelminthes > Cestoda > Diphyllobothriidea > Diphyllobothriidae > Ligula > Ligula intestinalis. The sequence continues at coordinate 29,454,078 of JAYGXS010000004.1, forward strand.
TTCCTTGGGAAAAGGAGTAAGAGGTCAGAGTGGTAGAAAAGTTTATTCTGTTCAGAAGAAGTGAAGAGTAGGAAGGGGGAATTGACTCTCGGAAAAATGCACTCCGCTCTCTAGCGGGGCGACATCCGGGTGTCATAGCATGGATAGTCATCATAGTCAGACCTTTTTTAATCGGCCTTGAAACGATTGAGTGCGTACATGCGTGAGCGTCCGCGTGCAGAATGTCGCCACATACCTATAAAAGGCCACATATTGAATATGCGATCCAAGCCTGAAGACAGTGGATGCAGCAGGATTGCATCCAATCAAAAGGGCGCAGCGGTGGTCCACAACCTTAGTAAGAGGTCATGGTGCAATCCTTCATGAGATCTGTCTACATAACTTTCATCTCTTTCCTCTGAGTCATAGGCAATTATGCGGAGATTTGATGTAAACTTTCCGTTAATAGCACGGCTTGGACTGCGCCCTCCTGTGTGACGAATTTTTTCCAACTCGGCATTATAAAATATTTCCGGGACCTCCCTTCAAACTACGTTTTAAACTAGGGAGACTGAATGTGATGAAGTGTTCTTTCTCTAACCGAGTCAATGAACTGCGGAATAACTTAACAGAGACGTGCGTTATGTCCCAATTGGTGGAGACATTCAAACACGGGCTTGATATACATATGCTGCAGCACAACGTGAACTACGTGACTAATGGTAGAAACAAATGGTAAAGCCACCAAATGGCAAAAGTCCCTCAGCCCAAGTGTCTGACGAAATTTTGATTGTTAATCATTGAATGCTCGAATCATGAGCAATTAATGGTGGGAATTTGGTGGGGTTATATGGAGCAGAGGCGCGGCAATTCCCCCATGTGGCCTCCCTCTAGCCCCCTTGCAAAAAATGCGCAGTGGGCGCTTATTTTCGAGATATTGGTAGCCCGGTCGTATGAATCCGTCGCTATTCCTACTGACGCATATGGTAGAACACAATACTATTATTAAGGATGGTGGATAATTTAGTGCTAGGAAAAATAATTTGGAAAATGTTTGCAGCAAATAATATCGTTCGTCCTCCAATTGCACAGTTCATGGGAAGCCTAGCTTTTCTCTTCCACAGCAGGTTCCTTTAATATTAAAAATCTGTTGGTTAGTAAAATAAATAGGTACTAAAGAAGTTTGAACAAACCGGTATTAGAAAGCGTAACTTTAGTTATGTATACATACAGATAACAGATGTTCAAACTTTTACGTTCGAGTCCATGTAAACCAATGCATATAGAAGGGCACTTTCACTACTTCTATAGTCAAATTTCCGCTGTGATGCTTTTCCCAACTCTTCAAACGTAAGTACACAAAGCATTGCATTTTCCATGTGCAGCTTTTTCGGGAAAAGAAGGAATTTGTTGATAAGAGGTAAACTGGTACACTTTGTAAAATCTAATAGAAAGGCTCATAATTCAATTCTACGAGTTGTTTTACAGCAAATATTACTTCAAAATCGACTACGAGAAGCAAGTTGGGGGTGTATTCACAAGCTTCTCAGGAGATAAGGTGTGATACCCGGGACAGAGGAGGTGTCCGGCTTCTCGTCTATCTTCTCAGAGGTACCCTGAAAATCCTCTGTGGGCCGACTCGTTTCATCATTGTCGTGATTGTCAAGAGTCATCGGACTATCAGGCAGTCAGCAAAAGTCCAACTATGATTGGAAGAGTATATTGTATTAGGGGAATGATAGAGAGATCGTAAATGGAAATAGGGCAAACACTGGCCAGTGGGGAAGCGGTTAATCGGTCGAGTTCAGAGGGGGAGTGGCGTTGGGAGCGTCCACAGGTGGGGAAGGGTCCTCTCCGTCAATCACTTGCACTAGAACGGAAAAAGAGGAGAAGCAACCACGTGCACCAAGTTACTAGCCAAAACGTTAATTGCCCGCCAAGGGGTCCATTTTAAACAAACCGATCAGACCTACCGGGTCGGCCGCTACAATGCCCCCCCTCTAGGAAGAGCCCTGTCCCCAGGGCTGCCAGGGGGCGGAGTGGGTGCGTGGTCACTTCGACCTCCGCACCCGGCGATGGTACCAAGTGTGGTGGTAGGATGGCCAGGTTGGTCGGCGTTGTAATGGGGGCGGACCCGTTGTAGGGTCTGAGCTTTGCGAAATGCGCTGTGAACTCGGGGGCGTCGGGAATCTGGGCGTCGCGAAGGATGTACGTCGCTGGAGAGAGGACATCGACGACGACGAATGGCCATTCCCATGGATAGAAGAACTTTGCCGATGATCCGACGGGAGGTACGTCACGACGACGCAGGACGTAGTCGCCGCGTTGGTAGGGGGAACCATGTAGGTGGCGATCAAAATAGTCTTTTTGTCGGTCGGCCGAGGCACGAAGGTGTTCGCGTGCCAGGTTGTGGGTTAATCGAAGGGTTTCGCATAGGTCGATGACATAGCTGTCGGCCGTGTGAGATGGTGGGGCGAGGGCAGGGCGGGTGGAGTCGGACGGCAACCGAAAGTGGCGGCCCGTGAGCATGAAGAGCGGGGCGTACCCAGTAGACGAATGAACGGTCGCCCTATACGCCATCAAGGCGTAAGGCAGACGGGTGTCCCAGTCGGTGGATGGTAAGCGAAGGACAAAGGCTTTGAGAAGATTAATGAGCGTCTGGTTTGTACGTTCGACCAGCCCATTGCCCTCTGGATGTCCGGGAGTGGTACGGGTTTTGTGAGTGGCGAGGAGGTCGCAGACGTCCTGGAGCAACCGGCTCTGGAAGTTTGCGCCGCAATCGGAGTGTAATGACAGGGGTGCACCGAATTGGCATATCCACTCGCTCAGAATAGCATCAGTCACCGTCGCCGCGTCCTGTTTGGCGATGGGGATAGCCTCGACCCACTTAGTAAAGTAATCAACTAACACAAGTATGTAACGGTTCCCCGCCCGAGTTGGGGGTTGATCGGTCCAACGATGTCAATGCCGACTCGTTCAAACGGGAACCCGGTTGTCATGGGTTGCATAGGTGCCTGAAATTTATGGGTAGGGCCCCTTAAACGAGGCACAGGTGGCACATGCCTTGCAGAAGGTGGACACGTCCTCGCGGAGATGCGACCACCAGAATCTCTGGCGCGCTGCAGCCTCCGTTTTGAAGGAACCTACATGCCCGAGTTCTTGGTGGAGGTCCTTAAGAACGGTGGCCGTTAAACAACCGGGGACGACGAGACGGGCGGGCTGTGTCGAAGTATCCGTCATGAATAGGAGTTCGTTCTCGACGAATAAATTCGCCCACTGGTTACATAGAATGCGGGCGGCTTCGGAGGAGCCGCGTAAATCAGTCTCCGTCGGCCGAGGACGGCCGTGCAGCTGGTGATCATAAATAATGGCCGTGTCGGGGTCGGTGCTTTGAGCAACCGCCCAATGGTACCGGGTGGGTTCGCTGACCGTCAGAGCGGGAACCGTAGCGGGTTCTGCAGCGGGCTCGGGTGGTGACGCTGGGAAGGGTCGTCGGGACATCGCATCGGCGTTGCCATGTTGGCGACCGGGTCTAAACTGACACTTGTAGGTGAATTGTTGTAAAAGTTCCTGCCAGCGGGCATATTTGCCCTCGGCGTCCTTCGAGTTGTGTAGCCACTGCAAGGCTTTGTGGTCGGTGCGAATAACGAAGGGTCGGCCCAATAGGAAGGGTTTTAAACGTTTGAGGAATGTAATAAGTGCTATCAGTTCCCTGCTATATGTGCTATAGTTGCGTTCCGTTCTGAAGAGGGACCGGCTGGCAAAACAGACAGGCCGTTCGCGCCCAGTGTCATCGGCTTGAGACAGGACTGCGCCAATAGCTTCTGCGCTAGCGTCGCTGTCAAGAATAAAAGACGAGGCATCCGGAGCGGTGTTGGGGAGCATAAGGACGGGCGCGGCGATAAGGCGGTTTTTCAGTTCCTCGAACGCAAGCTGGCATTTGTCGGACCAAGCAAACTTACGGTTACGTTCTTTCAATAGATGCAAGGGGCGAGCGATTTCCGCGAAACCCTTAATAAAGCGACGGTTGTACGAAGCGAGGCCGAGAAAACCCCTGACTTCGGTGGCTGACGTGGGAACGGGCCACGTGCGAACTGCGTCGATTCTAGCCGGTGAGACGTGAATGCCCTCAGGGGTAACCTCATGTCCCAGGAACGTGACCTGACGCCGCAGGAATTGGTACTTCTGGGGGTTAAGGCGGAGGCCCGCGGCGCGCAAGGCAAATAGTACCGCGGCGGGTTATCAGTGTGCTCTGAAATTGAGCGACCAAACACAATCACATCGTCGAGGTAGATCAAGCAGCGAGTCGGATACAGATGAGCCAATACGCATTGCATCAGCCGTTGGAAGGTGGATGACGCATTGCAATGGCCGAAAGGCATAATCTCAAATTCGAAAAGCCCTTGCGGCAATATGAACGCCGTTTTGTGACGGTCGTCCGGTTCTACCTCGACTTGCCAATATCCAGACTTTAAGTCTAGCGTGGAGAACCACTGGGCTCCGGCGAGGGCATCAAGAGTGACGTCGATCCGAGGTAACGGGAATGAATCTCGAGTAGTAAGTGCATTAAGTCGACGGAAGTCAATGCAAAACCGAAGGCTCCCGTCCTTCTTGGGCACAAGCGTGACGGGGGAGGCCCAGGGTGATTAAGACGTCCGTATCACTTGAGCTTTAAGCATTTTTTGTAACATGTCATTCACCTCGTGTTGATAATGAGGTGGTATCCGCCGTGGTGGTTGCCAAACTGGTTTGGCGGTGCCCGTGTCTATGGAGTGTCGAATGACTGCTGTTCTACCGAGGGATGAGTCGTCCCAAGCGAAAATATCGCCCGCCTCGATGGGCAGATCGCGGAGGACCTGCCGGTCCTGCTCTGCTATATCCGGGTCAGTGGGCATAACGGACTCGATGTCTGTCGGAGGAGGGGCAGCGGCCGCCGCGATAGCAGCACAGATAGTGTCTGCGTCAAATGAACAAGGGTTAGCCTTAACAACCGGTAGCTCCTGAGCAAACGTCAGCGTGCGGTCATAAGCGTTCAGAAGGCATCGGTGGTCTGATAGGAAATCGAGCCCTAGTATCATGTCCCACGTCAGCGTAGGAGTAACAAAGAAAGTGTGTCGGCGGGTCCTGGACGAGAACGCGAGTGGGAGCGTAACGGTGCCGAGTATAACCATATCTTTACCGGTGGCGGTACGGAGTGAGGTGGGTTGAGCGGGTGGGCAAATGTGACCGGCCCGGGTGTCAGAAAGCTGGTCGGCCCTTACGAGGGACACAGAGGCGCCAGTGTCGATCAGCGCCTTAAAAGACTGGTTGTCTACCCGAAGCGTGGTGTAAAAAGGTTCATCGGAAAAAGACATGTTAGAGCAAACGGGAACAACATTGTAACCTTCGTTGATGGTCCAGGTAGGGTTGCGTTGACGATCGCGGGGAGGTCCGTTGGGAGGGTTCCTGGGTGGAACCCTGTAGAGATTCCGAAATCCACCGTTCCTGTTGCCCCGGTCTTGGCGGTAAAACGAGGAAGGCCGCGAGTGCGACCACGACTGGGTCCCGGATTGGTGGTTGGCGGGGTTGGGTCGCCAGGCAGTCCCAGGGTTAGAGCCAGTGGTGGTGGAGGGGTCAGGCTCTAATATCCGCGAAGCACGCGAGATGGCGTCGTTGAGATCCCCTGGTGGCTGGATGCGAAGAGAATAGCAGACCTCCCGGGAACCCAGGCCTCGCTTGAAGTAAAAGAGGACGACTTGGTCTCGCTCGGCGGCCGCGAGGGAGGGGAAGGCGTCTCGGCAGAGGCGAATAAGCCGGTCTGCGAATTGCCGCGGAGTTTCGTTGGCTTGCCGCTGCTCGTTGGTAAGTCTCCCCAGTGCCTCTTCGATGGACAACGGCGGCTGGAAAAGGCGCTCGAGTTGTTCACAGAGACACTTGAATTTTGTATCGCGCGAAAGCCCGGCCTCGAGTGCCCGATCAAATTGGTCGTCGGCCAAATGCCTAAGGAATAAGTGACTGCGTTCGTCTGACGGGGCTGTGTCAATATAGTATCGAAGGCGTTGAAGCCAGGACTGGAAATCTTTGGTGCCATCAAATGGGGCAAAGGAGGGAGGGACCGATAGGACCTTTTGGCTAGCGGGCGGTGGGTCGTTCTCTGGCGCTGCCACCATAACGAATGCAAGTGACTTAGAAAAACAATGGTACTACGTATATGCAGAGAATACAAATAAGGCTCGTTAAAAGTCCAATGCTGTTGTATCCACAGCACAGAACGTATGCGACACTGGTTTATTCCATCAATGTGCAGCTTGACAGAAATTCAGTTGCCATCATTTGCTATCAGATGACCTACAGTGCCTGAGATATCTTAGTTATACTCTAGTAGGGGGTGCGGGTTGTCACGTGCATTTCGCTAAAAAGCAATGAATTTGGACTTCTGTCATAAGTTTGATTTCGTCGGCGATCTCTACACGTGAAGCGTCATTCATGCAGCTTTAATACCCTGCAAACGTTACATACTCTCTAGCATACTTAGTTTTTTTAAGAGTAACTACAAATAAGACATTAAACATACAAGTTTACAGACATGCGTAAAACACAAAAACGACTTGGTTTACGCACCAGAATATCAAAATTGTTCAACCATGGGAGATAATTTGACGTATAAATGCAAAATAATCGCACAAGCTTGTCTTCTTATAGTTTTCATAGATGTAGGCTTCAACATGCCAGAAGAAACCCGCAAGATATTAGCAAATTTATCGGAAATACAGTCACAACAATGAGAACCGGCGTTCTGGTGTGAACAACGGTCCCCACAATCAAAGTACAGTACGCAAGATTGACGTCAAGTGAATTAGCCAATCACATTTAGTCACGTGCAGTTCTGTGCTGATGCCAACCAACGAAATGCAGGGCTTTTTAAAGGAGCCATTCCCCGCCTGGCCTACTGAGAGCCCCTTCCCTTAATACACCTACTAATATTAGTTTAAGATCACTTTTATCCAGTAAATATTATAGATTTTGGTTAACTTTTCTTCTCTGATCCCTCAAATATGCAGATGTATGCCAGGAAATAACTTCTGCAATAGTAATTAGCCTTAAGTAAATTCTGACGGGGATATATCCTCCTAGCCCTTCTGAGCCGCGTCCTCACGGCCAGTTCATGTGTTTAAAGGGCCATTTAGTCGCCGAGCTTGTAGTGTTCATTGCCTGCTCAATGGCTGGCCTTCCTGTCGTGAGCTCAATCTGTGTGGACGGCCCACAAAGATGTCCACCAAACGCTGTCCATCAAAGGTGTCAAACAACACGCCGTCCAACCAATCACTGGCCGAACTAGCCAATTAACGTGCTCTCTCTGGTTACTGGCCTGACTGCTGTTAAAACCCCACTTGGGGTCTGGTCAATCTCCTGAGTGGACGTGTTTTCACAAGTCAGACTTCCTCCATCCATTCTCCCTCCCTTGTGAAAACAATATACTCTTCCCTCTACTCTAGCCTTCACCGACTTCTCCTCTATTAAGTTGCCATGGTCTGAAGATCGCATTTGCTGGGTTTGACTCACTTAACCCCCAGTGATAAGCTAACTAATTAAAACCAGTTATAAAAGTGCTCGCAAATTTCTCAAGGTCTGGTGGGAAGTAGTTGCATTTCAATCTATAGCAAATGTGTATTATTGATGTACCATAGAAATCTGCCGTAACGAGGTCTGCCATCCAAACAAATTACCAACACAGTCCCGAACTGGGCAGCATTGGCGAAGGGGATTCTAGGTTTGATTGTTTAGACATATGAATTAATCGGGTACTGTAAATTTTTTGAATGCTATTAACGGATATAGAAGGCAATGTAACTACTTGTTTGGATATTTTTCCGCTTAAATTATGTATTCAAATTAAATTTTATTGCATTTTTACATAAAGCTAGAGCATCCGATACCCCCAAATTACAGCTTTTACCGACGGGGAATCCGAGAATTTTGGTGGGACGAAAAGACAATTCCTTCGATTTCAGCATGACTGTCGAAACCATACTTCTCTATCAACTGCAACAGACTACCGCCTCTTGTTGAGTCACAAACTTACCCCAACGGAACCCATTAACAAACAAAACGTTTCCCATTACAGATATAAAAAAGTAAAGGGAAGTCATAAATAGCCCAGTGAGTAAGAGATACATTGGTGTTGGCCTTAACGAGCTCTTGCATTCAGCAAGACTCATTATTTGTTGTAGGACAATCAGCATGGGACGGCCATGGGTGTCAAACCACGTCACACGCTTTCGCTATCGAACAAATGGGTTTTTAACTATTGCAAAAAAATGACTGTAGCTTTAAATAACTTACAACAACGGAACCTACACAGTACCGCATGGTTTACATTTTTTATATTTCATTTGCGAGTTTTTTGGTTCATTCGGAAGTTATTAGGATTTGTGGCACTTGTACTACTGCCACTGCATTGATATGTCGTTGATTTTTCTAAATTTCTGTTTACACTGCCTCGTTTTCCTCGCTGAACCCTGTAAGTAATGCATTTGTCTTTGCGGTCCTGCGAATATTCTTGGAACGACCTGCTGAATGTCACCCGTCTATCCTTCCCCTTTCAGAGTTCTGTTGTTCATCCTCATAAGTACTTTGCGTTCGGTGTTCTAGCCGTTTCTCTTAGAAGGTTCAATAGTGTAAAGGTACCTCCTGCCTCGACGTTAGACTCGGAAGCCAATGGTTATACTACTCGTTGACCTATCTTAGAATTCGATACATCAGCGCCAGGAGACCAGGTCCCGGCGCGCAGCAGCTCCTTTTTTATTTGACGTAGCAGTAAAATATTTTAATAATTCTGAACAGTTTATAGAACGTAATCTTTCCATTAAAAAATGAAGCATTTACCGAACATGTGTTTGTTTTACGTTGCTGCAAGCGAAATTCATCGGCACCCGCGAAATGAGTGTGAGTAGTTTTATTGCTTGCTTTTGTTTCGGCTTCGTTTTCTACTTTCGGTTCCGCATGTTAGTGGCTCGCGTGTTTCAGACTTGTTTTCTTGGGTATTTTTCCACCTGGTCCCGGAATTGGCATGTGGATTGCAATAGATATCCCGATAGGTAAGCAGAATTGTCCACTTGTTCCAGCAATCCTTACCAGCGACATATTCTACGTTTATGATTGCATCCATCAAGGCTATTCCAGCTTTTTAAATGTTATATTTTTAAAATGGCTCGGTGTCCGAACAACGCCAGTTTGCAATCTAATGGGACGCTTCGATGCTGTCATCTCATGTAACATTTCGTCAACCATTTAATTTCTCATTGTGTCTGCTGTTAGCAGTGTACTGCTAATAGACAGGCCCATTTAATTTTGCCTTCCGTCGGATGCGCACATATGCTTAGAATGTGCTGCCAAGCCTTCATTTTCCCTGACAGCCATGCTTTATTTTCTTTTTGCGTTATTTTATTATTTCTCACCAAGGTGCCAATGGCGTCCTCGCAATTGAAGCCCATGACTTTTAATTGTTCGCATGCATGTATTGTTGATGCATTTTGTTAGGCGTCGTGTTTAATTCCTTTGTTTTTCACAATTAACTGGTCCTGTGTGTGGGTTTCTGCCTCTGCATTTCACCCGTACGAGCGACTTGTGCTGCGCATTCATTGGCGCGGTGTCCAGCCAGGTAGCATTATGCGTCTATCGCTGTAGTTTCAGCGACGGCACATGTGTCCAACGCTTAGAACTCTCTCAAGTCTTGCAATTAGCATGGCTCGATGAAGGGCATTTTGCGGTACTTCCCGTCTGTTCGACAGGACACATAATCGGTAGTTGCCTCGAAAAGTTAGTCTGTTTTGTGAACCCTAGGTTTGTTGAATGTAGCCAAGCCAGCAAATTTAGCACAGGTTAAAATCTAGAGGAGCGGTGCCTTTTATCACCCTATATAAAACTTCTTTTGACACACAGAAGCATAAGCTGGTTAGAAAACCCTCATAGCTGCTCACCTGTTGTCCATTTTATTGGACTAAATCCGCGAAATCTTCTACATGGTTTTTATTGCTGGAAGACGAGCCTTTCGATGGAGTGTACTGGCTTACTTTTGAATTTGTAGTCCGCACTCACTGCAACAAAACCCCCAGACATATCAAGCATCCGTGGGAGATAACGGACAACCTGAAGCGGGATCGGGCATCAAGGGCCGGCGTGACGTTTGTTTGCGCATAGGCCTGCCATCACACCCCTGTATGTGATATTTGTCATGGGGGCGCACCCCTAACAACGGTCGTTGTGCCGCAATCTGGTCCCGTGTTGATCTAGGGCATCTACGTGTGGTCTGATGTAGGGATCCAAACGGCGTCATTGATGTTGTAAATGATGCTAATATAAATGCACCGATCCGCGGTAGTCCGAGGAACTCAATCCGCTCGTCTTCAGCGATAAGCATCCCCGTTTCGACGAACTCCTTCGAACGTGGTTTATAGTTGAGCCTTTCGTCGCATACAGTTGGGTTAAGTGACGTCGGATTTAAGGCAGCAGCTCCGTGCCCTTGGGGCTAGTCGTGGAGAACGTGCAAACCATCTCAACTGACACCTAGATAGCCTATGGAATTCCTGCAACGTTGCACCGAGTGTGGTATTGAGGTGCTCACTGATTGCTTTATGGAGCACCCCTTGCGTTGTGCCTTGGGGCTCCCTCTCGAGTGGATGGAATAACATTACCGACTGTTAGTATACCCGATCACCATCAACAGGCCAACCAGCACGTGGCTCAATATTTAGGACGGTGGATTTCTAACCAACAGGTCGCGGGCTCGAACCCCGGGTGTTGCAATACCCTGGGTCGAACATGTTCGACTGGTGCCAGCTAATAAGCTGAAAATATATTTCAATTTTCCTTGTCGTTTTCGGTAATGCTATTCCGCACTGAATGCATTATGTTTTATCCAGACTAAAGTAAAAGTGTTACACCCGAAGCGCCTTTGTTGGGAAACGATGGTTAAAGTTTTAAAATCTTCCGTGTATTCCATACGAAACTCGGCATCCAAAGAATGACCGGGCAAGTATCGTTATCATGACAGGTTCGTGGATATCTCTGAAGGGTCGTATCTGTGTAGGCTTTCCGCCGTCATTACTATTTACTTTGCGTACTAGCTTTGGCTCAATGTCACTTCCTTATTATGAGAGTCATTACTCACAGGGTGTCCCTGATCCTCGTCAAACTGATATATTATTCTGATTTCAGCAGAGTCGCTGTGTAGTCCGACTGAATTAGCGGCCATACATGATAGTCTTGAATCGCCGTTAAATAAGCTTGCTTAACACTGCTGCCTTCTGGTTAGACTTGAGATAAAGCCCTAGAGAAGGCAATTTCGAAAGCATAATCCAAGGGGCTCTTTAAAACCGATCCACACTCAAAAACCTCAAAATCGTGACTGAATACAGTACTACAATCCATGTTAGGGCGTCTGTGGGAACTGACACGCTACGCAACCTTACTCCAGTTGTGTGAGTGACTTTTATGTGAGTTGGACAGCTTGATCAGGGAAGGACTCTTACTATTGAATGCTGGAATATAAGAACATACCTGAGCCTTGATATCAAAAATCTGACTGCGCGCAAACTCTACCAGTAAACGTAGATGTCTAGTACCTGCCTGAGGTCCGAATACCAGATTCAAGCGCTCGAGGAATAAGGATTCCGGGAGCCAACATTTTCCTCTACCACAGTGGTTCACGCAACTCCTTTGGTAGGCATAATGTGCTGATCATCCTCTCTCAACCATCAAACATAAACAATCAATGAATGGATGGTCTACGTGCGACTGGAGGGTCTCTTAGCAAACAATCATCGTCTCCGTGTACGCACCGACCTCCACTGCTGAACAGCGCGATAAAGGAATGCTTTACTCACTTTGCTTTACTGCTTTACTCACAGAAGGCCTATCTCGTTGCGATCTGCTGATTGTTACTGAGGACTGGAGCGGCCAGACTGTACCTGGTGACTTCGCAATCTCATTGGCCGCGTTGGGCTTAGTTCTCGCTGTGAAAATGGCGAGAAACTGTGGAACATTACTGATAATCAACTACTTTCACGACCATGTTGTTCCAATATCGCCATAAACATGCGCTGACCTACTATTAGAACTGCCAGTCAAATCGACTACATTCTAGTTAGTTGAAGGTTCCACAGCTGTTTGGTGTCCAGATTGGTAACACCCATGGGTCGAATTTTTTTCTCGTTCGTGCACTACGCTTGAAAGTTCCCATCTCATCACTGCCCAACCTGCCACTTGCTGAGTGCCTCGACATCGCCGAAATCTGGCAGTCTGTGCGGACCAGATATGTACACTGAGGTGCATGCTTAAATCCCACCATAGCTACTTATACCCGATAGCTGTCTGCTTTGTTATCATTGCCGTCACGTTTGCTTTCGTCCGCCGTTAATTTCTGACGGATACTGGCACTGAAAATCATCGCCACGATCGAGAGGTTATGCGAGTTCTGATCCATAATACTCTCAACCGTTCAGAATTCGTTCTAGCGTTCGGAAAGGTTGTGTCCTGGCACCCATTCTATTTAAATACGCTATTGACTGGATTCTCGGGAAGGTCCTACACGAAGATGACGGTGTTGAGTTTGCATCAGGACGCAGACTACCTACGCTTATAATATCGTGTTGTTAGCTTCAAGCTTTGATTATCTGCACTCCATGGTGTAAAAAGTAAATTAGATCATCAAATTGATCGGTTTATCCAAAAGCTGCATTCCTGATCAGGAAAGCGCACATCTCGAGATTGATGGCTGCCAGTAGAAAGTTTCAGATACCTCTAATTGAAGCTGCTGCCGAATGGACAGTCTGAACGACACTGTCTTCCTAGTCTATGCTACTTGTAGGCCTTTCTCGAGCTCTAGAAAGTGCCACGACATCGACGCGAAGATTCACGTCCATCCCGTTTGTGTTAGATTTGTCCTTTGTGGTTGTGTATGGTTGGCTTTACGCGTGGGAGGTGAGTGAAAACTGGCGATATTTGGCCATCGTTGCTTGAGGACTATCTTTAAGTGAAGTTCACCGACTTCGTTTCAAATGAAGCAACTCGCGCTTGCGAGCATATCCCAGGCCATCCAAGAAAGACGACTGCGGTTAATTAGGTACGTTCCTGGTCGTCCACCCAGTGTTACTGCTCTCGGTCCGAGACTGTTAAACCATAAAAGGCGTCGAAAAGGGGTCCAGCTGGACATTTGGTTGGAATCAGTCCGTCAGAACATGGAAGTGGTTCTTGGACTTTCGGTATATCGTCTAGCGCTGTCGAAGAGAATGGACCGAACTGTCCAAGTCCGCTGCCGATGATCGTCATGCACGGAGAAATACCGCGCGGGACGTCATCGAAGTCGGCTAGCTCATTCATGATCACAGCTGCAACACATACAAGTACTGGGCACAGGTGTGTGAGATGAGGGAGATCATTGAAACGAATCCATGTGCAAGTCACTGTCCCCGCACCACCATCCTGTGGAGCACACATTGGACCTCGTCGGACTATGACGGCCAAACAGTATTCATCAAGGCAATTAGCTTGGCCTTACACTACTCGTGTGATAAGGAGCCGAAAGATTCGTTTTCCAAAACTGGGATTTTCGCGATTCATTACGCAGGTCCCCGTGGTCGTATGGGCCTTGGCAAATTAGAAATTAGACTGTTGGTTTACTACAGTCTCTGTAACAATTAAAAATTAACTTATTTCTCTCGAATTTTTTACGCGTGATATGCAGTACCCCTTAAGTTACTGGAGTGTATCTTAGTCTCAGCTTTCTTCCTGGCGTGATTTTCTTTGCTTGTCAGCAACTGGTCTGAATTTGTAAATACTGATTTACAGAAAAGGCGTCAATATCTTCTGATGTAAAGCAACGACCAGGGGCAGCGGTAAATTCGCATGCGATGGTCTTAATGTCGTCGCACGTTGCCAATTCTAAAAGCCATTTGGTACTTGCATTTCTGATTGTGCGCATTATATCTTCGTATTTCTGCCTTTCCCGTCTCTGTAACTTTAAAGTTTTTTTTGTTAGGTACTGGCCCCTTGGTCAAAACCTGCACAAGCTTCTGTACGAGTGTGTCCCATCAGAAAATCTTATTTATGTATGAATATCCGTGTTTTCACATAAAAATTTTGACCAGACTTTTTCATGCTTTCAGATGGACATTCGTGTCCGCCTTCGTCCATGGCTCGAAAGTCGATTAAACGAGGGCTGGATCGAGGGGTTAAACTGGATCGACCATGAGAAGGGAATTTTTCGCATCCCATGGAAACACCATAGTAAACACACATGGACTGAACAAGACGCTACAATTTTCAAGGATTGGGCCGTTGTCACTGGCCGTTATCGCGAAGGCATTGATGATCCTGATTGGCCGATGTGGAAAACGCGTTTGCGATGTGCCCTAAACAAGGCGCCTGACATCCAGGAGGTCAAACAACGGCACAACCTGCACTGTGATGAACCTTTCAAGGTCTACCGTTTCATTAGCAAGACGGAATCTCTCTGGCGGGCGAATGCGTCCAGAAATGCCAGCATGATTTTTGATGGCATTCCGGCTATGCCAAATCCCCCGCCACTCCATTTGTCTTCTGCAGTCCGTCGCAGTGTGCAACCGACTACTCTTCTGGGAGGGAAAAGACCTGCATTTTTTATTAGAAGACTGGTCAGACCTACAAATGGCTGTAGACCAATAGCTGTGGTACGCTGCTCATTTATTTTTTTAATTGTCTTTTTTAGCTACGCCGAGCTCATGACCAGTTATTTCTAAAAAAACTCAGTTTGCGTGCACAAGCCCAACCAACACCAATTGAACAATCGCCAGCATTTAGTATCTCCGAGACTGCCGACTCCTTGGATGTCGGCGCAGTCCAAGAAATAACTGGTTTTTCTGAGGAGTCGACTGCCTTAAGTAGACCAAGCTGGCAACAATACGCTAACCACGGGGTTCAGCCGATTCATCTCCCGCCCTCTATATTGCGGAAAGTTGCCCCAGTGCCTGGTGCCACGTATCAGGGCCCTGGCTATGATCAAGCGAATGGAAATTCCCAGTCGTTTCTGCCCTTCCTTCCTGACATCATGGAACCGGAGTTTCATCAGTTAGGCGTACGAATTCAACACTTGAACATCCGAGTCAAAGACTCCATAGTAACAAACCCTAATGGCTGCTGCATTTACTTCGGACGATACGATGAGGTAGACCTTGCAATCTTGATCTATTCTCCTTTCTTTCCAGACAAATTCTTCAGCTGTTCCTGACGCTATTGAAGCTCAAATTATTCGGCATGTGTCTGACGCTAACCGTTCTTATGTCAATCTCCTGCTTGACAATATGTACCGGGGTGTCATTGTCACCTCTTCCCGTGGAAGCATTTACATTGAGCGGCTCTGCAAATGTGCTGTTTTTGTCTATGCGCACAGCGGGGATGATTATGTTTTTTTGAAAAACCTCAGCAGGAAGGAGTGTGCAAAGGTTTTTGACTACTCGCAGTTTATGACGGATCTAGAGTATCATCGCCGCAGACAAGGACCCAGGCCGCAGTTTGAAATCATACTCTCCTTTGGACAACAATTGAGACCGGGCGTATCCACTGATAGCCTGCTTGTTTGGTGTCGCATCGCCAGCTGTCGTGCCTGGTTCCAAGCACAAAAGGTTACTGGCTTTTTTATTATATCGACCACTATGTTTTACTATACTTTTTCAACTAGACCATTAGCCTTTTACCGTTTAATCTTTTGGTCAGGATCGATTAGTTTTGTTTTCTACGGCCGTTGCATGAGCGATTCTTGTCAAGCCAACTCTTGATCTTTCCAGGCTCATCACGCTAAGGGACGTTATCGCTAGTTTGCACGATTCCTTGACGATACAAATAATTGCGTGCAGTTGGTATTTTCTGTATTGATGAAGAAATTGGTACTCCGTTGTCTAAGTTGTAAATAACGACCGAACAGTTCTGCGATAATTCCCATTTTACGATTGAAAAGTCGTATTGACAAACAATTGTTTTCGGTCATTCATCATCAGGCCGGTACATGACATGGAGGATAAAAATGGTCAGTTAATTGCAGCATTTATATGATCGTCAGGTTGGGGAGGAGGGGAAGGAAGGGGGTTAGTGGGTGAGATTAATTAAGCAGCTTGGTTTTCCCTCGTTTTCTGAATGCGGGCGCCTGCGCGCACAGTTCATTTAACCTTGCCGAAATATGTTAAGACGCTCACAGCTTTTTTAACCGGTTTGTACCACCGGCTTTGACCGAGGTCGTCAGTCGGGAGACGAATCAAGGGCCTGTTACTTCTGGAAACATTTCGACAGGACCTGGGGTAGTTTTCCACCCCCACCAGTTCTTATTGCCTTGAAGACACTGAAGGCCTACATTAGGGGAAATAACTCGTGCAAATATGCGCATATTCTCAGTGCCTATCTCGTGTTGCTTGCGCAATGGCAGGGCTCAAGGTCGCTCGCAGCGGAGCAAACAATGGTAGCTGAAGGTCACCCCCGGCAGAGCTGACTTAATCACGCAGTGAGATGTACGTTTTTCATTCCTTGACGATGGGCTCGAGTGAGAGTCCGAAACGTCGGTCGGACAAATAAAATATTGGTCCCACAGAGTGTTTTCCTGCCTTCTATATGTGCATATTTACAAAAATATCCTTATATTCCAAAAGCTCACCCGATCACATCGAACACAACATTCACCTAAAATCAAAGACTCGCATTCAACTGAAAACACTGCGGTGATATAAACGTAGATATTTTTCCAAAAAGTAGCCCTATGTTACGAGATCTGGATGTACTAAAGAGGCAGTAAGAGTGCGACTGCCACGATGGTAAGTTTGAGCGAAAATCCGAAGAGTCGAACGAGTAAATATGTTATTCCAGGGATCACATTTTCTTCTGAATTGCTTCTGTAAGTCACCTCTTCGCTTTTATTTTGTCTTATAATATACTCAGATGTTATACTAGTGGAGGCGTGGTCGACAATTTCACGATTATTTTAAAACTTATAATTACGTATAGGATAATACAGGGACTGCCCGTCAGCCTCACTGCCGTCTTAGGACAAACCAATAAAGATTTACGTCTACTAATTTCTTGGAAGGTGTTTATATTTTCGCACGTAGTTTGACTTTTCACCTTTTCACTGACTTAGAAATTAACTTCCAGCCTTACGAAGGTTTTTTTTGCAAACCTCTTCCACTTACACGAGGGCGCACCCTTTTGGAAACACTCGAATTCGCGTATGGTCTTCAACGGGGATCGTCCGAATATAAATATTATTGATCCTCACTCAAAAGATTAGTATTTTCACAAAGTTAACTTGAGCGCAAATTCCTATGTAGAAAATATTGTTGAATTCTGAAGCACGACTTGCAGGCTCTGGATTTTGCTTGTCATGTTTAGTTAGCATGGTCACCTACTGTACTCGTAATTAGTAGTTATGGCCATGTTTGGTTTAGCCCACCTTAATTGCCGTCATAATTCCTTGTTTGAATTTTCTTCTAGCGCTTCAGGTCTTCGCACGTAAGCGCAGCGCAACAATGGCAAGGAAAGGTATCTGTGTAACTTAGCTGGATTGCATACAAGGCAACTTCTGAATTGTCCGTTCACTTTTTGTTTGGGATTGACGGTTCTGACAAAATGCTAGACTGTACTTCGAAAGCCGTTCGTACCTATAAAAATTCTCACTTATTGTATTAGATCACCCGAGCCTCCTACATGTTATCCTTTCTTTGCTACTTTAGGCGTCAGCGGAATTTCCTAAGCTCGACGAAGGCCTCTCCAATGGCATACTTCTTCATCAGTCCCCTCAAGACGCTGAAGGCAACGGTGGTCGGCCCTTGGATTGTGACATGCATATATCCTATCGCAATGAACCTACATCATTTGACAAAAATCCTTATGAACCATCGTATGTCCGTATGGGATCTTCTGTATCGGCTGATTCTATTGTTAAAATAGAAGATATGGACAGTGGAATTCACACTGCGGATACATTAAACTTAGCTGATGGCCTGCCGGATCGATCATCCAGTTCCGAACTTGTCATTGAGGAGGGCGTCGAGATTCCTCTGGATGACCAGGACCACCTAACCTACGAAGCGCCTGGAATTCATGATGATTTGCTACAAAATATGGATGGAGATGATCTTGAGTCCCGCCATGCAGAATTCATGAACGCTGCTGAAGGTATGGACATGAAGCCCTACATATCCGAAGACGCCCTCCTCAACCTTGGAACTGACTTCAAGAGCTGACTCACGGACTTTCAAAATCAGGAACTAACAAGCCCGCAATTTTTTGCAGTGTACATATACATCCCCACCCCATCCCCATATTTTCACTCCATAAGATGTATTTACCGGTCATACTGTTCACTTTTATTGTTGCTTTAGTTATTTAGTGTTTGCACGCGTTCTAGAAAAATGTTCATACCTTTTTTATCTCTTGATCAGTAGCTTTTTCAAGCGGCTTTGTGGCTATGGTTGGCCAGACTGACTTCAACCGTCAGGTTCTTGTCCTCGCTTTTTCTTCTAGTAACTGAAAGTGATCGTAGCTAATGTTGGGTCTCGTTGCTTGTGACGGTTCAAGTATTGGTGGTAAACAGTCATAGGGTTCCAATTTTTTTGTTGTTTTATAATTTTTAGGCGTAGGGCGTGCTCGTTCTGTCGCTCTTATGTACAGAGCATTTTGTGTTAGGTTTTTTATCACCTTCTTGAAAAATAAACAGTAAATTCAGTGCTTTAGAAAAAAACATCTAAAAGTCTCATGAACCCCCGGGGAACGTTTCGGATCCGACACATGAAGCATGTACAGTCACCGACATGGGGCCACAGGCTTTGTTGTAGAAGTCTGGTCGTGCAAGGACGTGTGTGCCGTCTCCCACTGGACTGTGGTCTTGGATTTTTTGCTGTGGCTTAATCTTCATAGGGGCATATCCAATAGGTCGGGGAGGTCTTGTTGAGCTCGGCGCCACGAGTCTCCGACTTCATAGTACACATTGGTCGCCACTTAGCCCTTTTGCGTGGAGACGAACAACAACTCTAGGCCACGCGATCGGATATCGTCGGCTAATGTAGATATATGGCTCCTTCAACTATTCCTAAATTGCTGGGTTCGTCCCACGCCCGAGAATCGTGACGTCACCGTCCTTTCTGCTTTTACAGATTTATTTGGCAATGAAGTACCCCTTAGCCAAAAATGGTGTGGGGCAGATGATCGATGTTTGTCGCAGCTCATTGCTGCATCAGTAGTCACTAACGGAATCCAAACTGGTTGTAGTTTGAAGCTGGAAAAAAGCGGAGTCTCGACCGGCTTGAGCCAAAGGTCCGCGGGGTGAGTTGGGTGCCTGGCCAGGAACTGGAGGCAAATAAATTCTGACAGTCATGCGGAGAGGCGCCGATGTCGGGTGTGGACGGGTCGAGCCGGTGTTGGTACTGGCGTAGAAGCGTTGAGTAGCCTCTGCGTACTTGAGCCAAGATAGAGCGAGTGACCCTCGGGAGTTGTTTTTCTGAGGCCGCAATCGGAGGTGGATAGCCGCCCAAAAGGACCGGGGATGGTAACTTCGTTTTTCTCTGGTGAAGAAGCTGGAAGCCTGTCATGATGGCGGAGCCATCAACGGGTAAACATGAGTCGACGGTTTCCTTGTGCAGAGCTCAAATAGACGGTCGAAGGTTTCAATTGAGTTCAGGAACTTGGCGATGGTAGCTATTCCGCTGGCCAAGTTGCGGGCCGGTCCACCAGAACTGCTGGCCTAGGAGTGTGTTATGAGGGGCGACCGGCAGGACAGAAGCATCTGCATGCAGATGATCGATAGGCGACATTTTTATAGCAACCCGTGATTGTGCGGTGAGCAGCGTTTTGAGCTGACTGAAGGCGGCGGGGTCTGGAAGAGCTGGTCGTAGAAAATCAGGTTGGTGCCGGACCAGTGGGGTACGGCTTGGTCAGCGCTTTGAATGTGGTCGTCAATATCTCTTTCGTGCAACTCCAGGATGTGCCCGCTAGAGCCTTGAGGACCTTGCTGCAGTGGCTCACTCACGTTGGATCAGATGATCGGTAATTGTGATTGGTGATTTGTAAACTTGCATGGGAACGGACTAGGGTCCTGCTTCTCGGTTTCTATGGCAGAAGGGCTTTCGCCAAATAGAAACCTTTCGAGCCTCTTCAATGTCAGCTGTTGTCCAACAGCGGATCTAACAGCCTAGAAAGCAACCACCATACTTTTGCTAGATATTAGGCCCGCCTTTGGTAGAGGGTCCGAGATGCTTTTGGTTCTTAGAGCGGAGTTGACCTTCATTTAGACTACTGAAATTGTAGTCCCACATACCTGGGTGTTTACTCTCCCGCAACGATTAGGGCCTTATCTCATGGATTGTTACTAGCTGTCTATCTTGACTTTGGTCGTTTTACTAATCGTTTTATAACTCGTGTTTTTCACTTGCTCATTGGTTCAAAAACAGAGTTCATCAGACCTGTAAGAGCTTTTGGCAATTGACGTAGTGCCGAGGGAGGAGTGTTACAGACTCCAGCAGCGGTTTTGCATGTTGACGAGGAGGATCTAATTAGCTCAGCATAGCCTATGGAGGGATCACGCTAGCCACTACTATCCACACTAGAGCCGGTAGTACGTCATTGATTACATAAACCGTTCGCTTAGATCTTGGCGTAGACTGGAGACGAAAACTGCTAATGAATACATGCTTTATATCGGCTTACAGCGCAGGCAAGCAGTGTGTGCGTGTGTCAAGGTAATGGCGAACAGACTAGGGGCGAGGTGGAGCTGCACACAGGCCGGAGGCAACCATAAGGCGTCAGCTAATGAAGCCGAAAGACCCACTGCCACGGCAAGAAACACCTGGGGTCGTCTAAAGGATATGGTGCAGTTGCGGTCAAAGCAACTATGTGGGAGAAACTGGCAGACTTCTTAGGACGCGAATTGCCGAACACGCGGCAGCAGTGCGGCGAAATGATACCAATTCTCAAGTTGCGGCTCATTCGACGTGACCCGGCCACACCTTCAAGTTTGATGAGGCCGAAATTCTAGCAAGAGGTGACAATCGGGTGAGCCAAGAACTACTTGAGTCATGGTTCACGGGCCCCCAATCCATCAACAAGTGCAACGATTTGCCCAATCCATATTTAATCCTGAGATTTAATTTTGCCAAAGCAAGCCATCACTTGAGGAACGGGCAGGCCACCGCCTCATCGTACGCCAACACCGGAGAGCCAGACGGCCGAGCAATCATCATGCCCAAGCTCACTGCCCGTGACGAAAGTTCAACAGGTCAGAGCCCGCGTGCCGTCCAACAAGCAGTCCACGCACAAGAAGGCAATTAACGTTAATTGTCGCTGCATGCTTGCAGTAATGACTGTGTCCTATAAATGCTGCAAACTTATGTGCATGCGTAACCTTTCTGCTGCTCATGTCTCTGATGACGAATCCGCAACGGATATCGAAACGTCAGGCGAATAAACATATTGTCCCAGCAATCGAGTTTTCTTTCTCTCAATCGCTTCCTGGGACACGGATGTTCGCTTGTATTGGCAGTTTTGACTCTCAGATGACCGCACTCCGGCTGCTACGGCGTCAATTCTGGAGTGACGTCAGCGTCGGGACTAGCCGGATCGCCGGTGCATGCCTTGTTACAGTAGCCAATCACGTGGCTAATGTCTAGACTAGAGGCAGTGGCGTGACCTTGAGAGGAGCTAAGGCTGGCTAGGCTGGGCGCTTGCACATAGGCCCGAGGCACGCGGGAAAACTGCTTTCGCGCGAGGTCCTATGCTCTGAGTGACCTCGTCTGTCGTGCCAAGAGTTAGGAGGTCGTCGGACAGACGCGACCACTACAGGTCCGCTCGGATGGTTCTTAAAGGCAGGATCAATTATTCACACGGCCAACAGGCGTGACACTGATAGACCTAAATGTGGGGCCTTTGAATGAATTCGTAGAGCGGCGGTTCGAATCCACCTCGATGCATTAGTTTTCCGGTTGGATGAGTGTTATGCTAAAACAGAAGGTTAGGTACAAATATAAGTACCAACTGTACTGCAGGTGATCGCGTTACCTCGAGTGTTTAGCGCATTATCAAAGTAGACGGAATGAAGGGCTGGACTACTCACTTCTTTTTTCTCGAACTACGATGTAAGAGTCGTGAAAGCTTGCAAGTCAGCATGCAAATTGGAAATCGAAAGCTCCAACCTATTATGAACTAAGCGAAGATCGTGCCCAAAATGCTAAAGCAATCAGAAGCTTCGGCGTTACTGTTATCCCCTAATAAGAGTTGGATCTTAGACGCAGTTGACTGCAAACTAGCATGCCAATTATGATGACGTGGAGCCGCACAGACAGAAGACCACGATGGCTATTTCTGGTTTATTAGCCATCATCAGCCAGTCATGTCGGTTGATGTAGTAATCCCCGAGGCTCGAGCCCGGGACGTCTGGTCATTGAGTGCAACACACTTCCACTACACTATGGGCTCGTTGTTTTTGTCGGTTGCGATTGGGACTATGATGAATGGATTAAGCTCCAAGCCGAAATGGTACGAGCAGCTCTGGTAACCAGATCGGTGACGCCCTACCGTTCACCACATTCCCGAGCGCAACCGACAAAAATGAGGAGGCCATGGTGCAATAGCAGAATGTTGCACTCAAGGATCAAACGTCCCGGGTTCGAATCTCGGGGGTCGCCCCCTGTTGGGAATGGATACGACTGGCTGAGAGAGCTGACCAGTCCAGCCTCCCTTGTCTTTGTCGATTCCACTTCAGTATATACTACAGTGAGGGCCCTGGATTGACCTCCAAGGCAAAGCGGGACGCGCAACCAGATCTGTGAGCGTCCCACTATCCAGGCTGTTAATTAGTTCTCTAACACCGAGCACATCTGTCTGGAACAAGATTGTTTACTTTGGTTTTAATTAACTGCCAGTCTTCGATCAGTGATCCAGCACTATGGTTCAATGTCGAGGGACCAGGGTGTCAGCCGAAACGATAATGCAGACCAGCCCGGTGTTAGCATAAACTTTTGGTAATTACAGTACGCGCCAGAATTCCTGCAAAATGCTGACATATGCGAAATATTGATACTCTTTCGCTAATTGGCATTGACTCAGGTTGTGATACTAATTACTGTGTAGTCTATTTTGAAGTTATTTCAGTCATGATAGGATGCCGGCCTTTTAACGAGCTCACTTCTGACTGCTAACAAAACGTACATGCTGTAAAAAGTAACTACTTTAATAATGTGCATTTTTATCATTGATTTTAAATGCCTTTATAAATTCAAGTATACTTAAAGAAAGGGTATCTTTCGGTTTTAAAAACGTTTCTTAATTGCCGTATAATTTTGAAACCTACTGACTGCTACACTCGAATTCAGCGTTTATAAGCTGCGCACTGTGAACATCCCGTTTAACGAAAAGTACGTTTTCACCTACAGTTTGAGGAATAAGTGACTAAGTTCTCATAAAATATTGCAATAGGTGTGGAGCATGCTTTATGCAGTATAGGCAACATTAATAAATTGAAGGATACGATGTATTATGAATGAACACCACACAATCGTAAAAAAGCGCATGATTCGATATTTTTTAAAACTTAAAGATGCCCTTTTTAGGTCTAGAATTTAAAGAAGGTGTAAGTTGCTACCGAACGAATAGAAGATACATTTTATCGTCTACGTTTTCTATAAAATATATTTGAATTTATAAAGGCAGTCAAAATCAGTGATAGAAACGCCTACTATTAAAGTAGTTACTCTTTACATTATAAACGTTTTGTTAGCGTTCATAAATAAGTTCGTTAAAAAGCCGACATCCTATCATGACTGAAATAACTTCAAAATAAACTACAAGATAATCAGTATCACAACTTGAGTTAATACCAATTAGCGAGAGAGTATCAATCTGTCGCATATGTTGGCATGTTGCACGAATTCTGGCGCGTACTGTTGTCAAGTTGTTTTCATACCTAACACCTGTTACAATTAATACTCCTAGTATGTAACAATTAATTTCTCCATGAAAGCTGTACATAAATGAGACAACTCTCACACCTACCTAGGCACATTGTGCAAATTTGCGGTGGGTGGTTCGAGCCCAGTCACGCAAATAGGCCAGCTGGAGGCCGAATTTCAATTGTTATAGCTTGCGTTTCGAAAGACTTGCTATCTTTTTAACACCTTGCACAGCCGAACAAAATTCAGTAAAGTTGGCGCCCAGTTTTGCCTTCATCCTTAAAATATGCACCCGAATTACCCTGGCATGTTTTGATGGCATCGAATTAAGCAGCTGCGCTAGATGGCGCCGAAATATGCTGCATGCCTTTGGTCGAGTAGTAGCCCAGAGGGTGTTGCCTCTCAAGTACTTAAAATCGATGCAAACTGCTTGTAGTGACTAGCTCCAGGCGAAGTGAATTTGTGAACGCTTGTCGTGACTAGTTCAATTCAAAGTGCACTTGTGAGTGCTTGCTGCTTCCGGCCTCTGGAACACCCAATCACGGCCGACTCACAGAGGACCTCATGTGACGACTGCTGAGCTGACATCACTTCAGACGCCGTGCGCTGAGTTGCGATTATGCAGTCACCTCTTTCCTATTCTTCCATTCCTTCTGTACAAAGTAAATTCTTCCTGCCACTCTGACATCCCATGACTTCTCTTCTTCTAAGGAACCGGGTCTGAAGATCGCAGTTGCCAGGGTTGAACTTGCGATACGTTCAGAAAACACCTGTGTATGATCGGCAGGCTTGGCACATTGTCGCAAATATCAGTGCGACAAATTTCCAAACCCCACGAACACGCGAGGTCAACGTGAAATGTCAAGCCAGTGAGGCGTCAAACTCGTAGGTCCAACGTCCAGGCCACACAACTTTTCCAAACTGCCGAAGCCCATCCGATATCCTGATTGACCTTATTGAACAAGCTCTGAGTCATGACAATGCCACCACCTCACCTCTTACGCAATCAGACCACACCGCAGCCACCACCTGCATGTTGCAAAAAATACTCCTATTATCTGCTCTCATTGGTTTCTATTTGCTCTAGGCTACCCACCAACACCAGCAACGTAGATGCTTTTTCACCTTCTTCCCAGTATTTCAGTGTATTCCAATCAGGCACCTGTTTAGCCGTTTGCCTGCTCCTAGGGGCCACCTTCTGGAGCCCTGGCCATCACCAATGACTCATTTCATCATCGTGCCCACGGAATCCGTGCATCTAGTCAGGGCGTGGATCTGCTCGGTTATCTAGGTATATGCTACATACAGCATCCATGTTTAAATCGTCCTACCCCCTCCCCACGCAGAAATTTAGTACCCACCTTAACCTTTCAGTTCGCACGCACACCCATTAGGGCTAGCAATTTCTCAAACATCAACAATACAGTCGCGCGTTCTAATATCGGTGATGGCCAGTGAACCGTTATACTTGGCACGCTAGCTTGCCCCGCCCGATGCCATGCCCTCAGACGCGGTGCGGTCCGATTCGAACAGGTGCGTGAGTTTGACACCTACAATCTCACCATCATTATAGAAGCAGTCTCCGCGGCGAATCACCTAACACTTAGTCGCATGCCTCCGAGCAATTCGAATAGCAAATCACGGTTTTGCATTGAGTGCCCCACCCACAAAACTACCAGAGGCTGCCAGCCGGCTGTGCAGCATCAACTAATGATATCTTTTGGTTACAATTTTTCCCTTATTTATCGTCTCGAAGTCCTGTAATGCAGAAGGGCACTTAGGAAGTGTACAAAATTTTCCGTTTGAGTCAGAACGAAAGGAGTGTCAGTGACTTACAGGTCTAGCGGACAGGGCTTGGTGACAAAAAAGGTACCTGAAACACCATGTAAGGGTCGCTTTTAAAAAAGGGCCATCATTAAACCTCCCACGGGTGTCCTTCCGTTATATTTGGGTGTATTTTGTATTGTACACTTGTACTCTGAAGTCTGTCTACGTAACCCGTCCTTTGGCACGCTCTGAAGACAATTTACGGAAGAGTCATCACCATGTTTGCTTGGTTGGGATAAAAGTGCCGGTGAGAATTACTTATATGGTCCCTTAGTTGTCATAGGTATGCAGTGACATGGCGACTGTATCCTATAAATACTGCAATTCCCTGCGTATGAATTACCTGCCTTTGCTATTGCCTTTGATAATCGATCCGCAGTGGATTCCGAAACGTCAGGCAAACAGAGTTTTTGTCTCAGCGATCGCATGTGTTTCAAGCTAAAGAAAGGAGAACGAGGACTGACCGCAGTACAGATGGTTGTGCGTCAATTTCCTACGAAATTAGCGTTAGGGTCGGTGTTACCTATAAGCCTTTAGTGGTCTCTGCCATCCGACGCCCTCCATTGCCCTGGCCGGCGTCACTGTTAAAGGCCAGCTGACTCAAGGTCATCCAATACCTCAGGCAGCGCCTACAGACGCGCTGACCTGCAGAGACTTGACCTACTTCCCCTCGGGGACACACACACGTGCGTCTTGGTTCTCGCAGCTGCCCAAGCACCACTCGAATATGTCCCTTTTCCCCCACCCTCGGCCGCCAGACATCACTTAGGACCACGGCGCTGCAGTGGAATGACGTGTGCTCCGAGGTTAAAACTATTTTCATCTATTCTCCGTTCCTTTGTGCTATTCTGGCCTCCATTGACTTCTCTTCCATTAAGTTACTATGGTCTGAAGATCGCAGTTGCTAGGGTTTAACTTGCTCAACCCCTGCGATAGGCCCATAGGGTTAAGCTTAGGGCGGCGCTTAGATTTATGTTAACTTTATTGTTAGTGTTAGGACAGAGGAATATTTTACCTTCCGGGAATTATGCGCAGGACCAGCATTGTCACTTGGCAGAGCCCTCGAATCCCTGTGTCCGATTTATAGGACCGAATGTCCAGTTTTCCGCGCCATCAAGAAGCGTTGTCAAGACTTAAACCGTGTACTTCCTCCGATGGTCGAGGTCCACCAAAGATCTGATTGACTCTAGGAAGTAGAACCGCGCTTTAGTCGTCGATCTCGATGCATTTTGGGATAGTTTTTACAGGAGAGGAAATTGGTGCATAGCAATAGCGAATCGACGCTAACAATGCTCGAAGGTTAAGTACACTCCATGGTTGATGCCGGTTTACGCATGAGCCTTGTTTTATCCGTCTTCGTGGTTCAGATCTCACCTAACATCTGCTTTGTTTACGACTTTTGGTGCGCAATCAACAACCAAGAGAAAGGTTAGAAAATTTTGGTGACAACATGCATTCCTAGAACTCTGATTACTTTTCGAACAGTAGGATAATTGATACCGAGTTGTGGCTACGCATGATAGGCCGCCTTTGCCATTTCAGGGCATGAGGCCGAAGAGTGTTGGTGTAAGTGCGCAACTCTACAGCACTCCATCTGTCACTGTC
Organism: Ligula intestinalis; assembly: GCA_036362985.1. Lineage (NCBI taxonomy): Eukaryota > Metazoa > Platyhelminthes > Cestoda > Diphyllobothriidea > Diphyllobothriidae > Ligula > Ligula intestinalis. The sequence continues at coordinate 29,481,425 of JAYGXS010000004.1, forward strand.
GTGACTAGCTCGCACCGAAGCGAACTTTGCCAAAGCTCACTGCCGCTGTTCTCGATTTCTGAAATCAGCCAATCACAGATGCCGAAAAGCTGGCCCCTTGGCCCGACAACGAATAACATGCCTGCACGCGTAGGCCGACACAGTCAATGACCGCTGGCCGCTGGGATGCCTGCTGCTAAACCCGCACTTAGGACCCGAGTAACCTCCTGGCTGGCCGTGCGCTCCGACGTCAAACTTCTTCCTGCTTATTCTCCATTTCTCTGTAGACAGAGTAGACTATTACTACTACTTGGGCCTCCTTCGACTTCTTCTTTCCTAAGAAACCATGGTCTGAAGATCGCAGTTGCTAGGATTTAACTCACTTAACCCCCTACGATATCACTGTAACTCGTTCCAGGGGTGATCTGTTGCCCATACCCTTCCTCGCCACGTTACTCGGAAGCCTGGATCTTCTCTATTGACTATGCTTCGTATTTCCCTGGCCGTGTTCTGCGGGAATAGCAGATGGTAAGAGTCTGCAATAATTGCCACTTTAGAAGTATTTTAAGAGGCTCCTCACAGACTGCGAATGAACGATTAAGACTTCATCTGGTGTCCACTGACCAGTCTGTGGTGACTCAATCTGCGCAGACGATCATCGCGCAAAGGCTCACCGCCGTCCACGAGTGCACATGTTCCTGCTGCCTGCGCCCGCCTGTCTGGCAAATCAGCTTTCAAGGCCAACTCACAAGGGCCCCAACGCGGTGACTTATCTCAGGCTGGGACTTCGGGCCATGTAGTCCTAGGGGCTCGATGGGCACTCCGACAGTCCACTTATTCCTACTGCGTATTCTCCATTCCTTCTGTACAGAATATACTGTTCCTTCTATCGCAATGGGTTAAGTGAGTTAAACCCAGCAACTGCGATCTTCAGACCATGGTTACTCAGTGCACAAGAGAAGTCGTTAAAGGCCAGAGTAGTAGGAAGAATGCATTGTGTACACAAGGGAGAGGAGAATAGATAAGAGTAGATTGACTCGGAAGAGCCCGTTTGCTCAGGAGATCGACCGGATCCCAAGTGATTGTTTGAGAGAACTCGGGGCAGTAGACAAAGAGGAAGAGCACATTCATTGGCTAGGTCAGCCTGTGATTGGTTGGACAGCGTGTGGGCGGACAGCATGTTGGGTGGTCCACGTCAGGCGCGCTAGCAAGTCTAGCGACCGAAATTACCTTGAGTTCCAGACAGATTGAGGCCACGACGGGAAAGCCAGACATCGGACGGGCGACGACCCACTACAAGTACTCCCCCGGGAGACCGTAGCGAGGAAATTGAAAGAATCCGAGTGGAGAAAGAATATTTAAGTTTAGTGAGCGAGATACGTACCAAGGTGAGGTTGCAAGACAGCGCGGGTGGCTGTGGATGGAATGAGCCAGGATGCAGGGTTGGCTGAAGAAAGCCACTGGTCCGGTAAAACGTCAACAACAAATCAGTATGCCGTATCAGTATGAGTTGAACCAAAGAGTACCATTGACGGCGGAAGTAGTACCATCTGTTGCGAAGAAGGTCTAGGGTTGTTGGTACTCGGTCAGGGACATCTCTGTTGGATTGGGAAGTAACCATGGCCTTGGCTGAATGGGCTATCGGCAGTAAGTCGCGAATGCCAATCACCAAATACGTAGGGACAGGTCCATAAATCGCCAAATACGTAGGGAACTACGCTGAGACAGGTCGGGAAGTCAGCAACTACGTAGGGACGGCAGGCCACATCAGAAGTTGAGTGTTCATCTCACGTCGGAATGTCACCAATATCGCAGGGGGGTAAGTGAGTTAAACCCAGCTACTGCGATCTTCAGACCATGGTTACTTCGTGCAGAAGAGAAGTCGTTAAAGGCCAGAGTAGTAGGAAGAATGCATTGTGTA
>JAYGXS010000004.1:29483334-29606575 GCA_036362985.1 Ligula intestinalis
GACCGAAATTACCTTGAGTTCCAGACAGATTGAGGCCACGACGGGAACTCCAGACATCGGACGGGCGACGACGAACTACACTACCACTCTGGCCTCCCATGACTTCTCTTCTCCTAAGGAAGCAGGCCTGAAGATTTTAGTTGCTAGGGTTTAATTTAACGCCCTGTTATAGTACCCCTGTTTGCGTATTAGTCATGCAACTAATACAGCCTTGTGAGAAACGGAAAGCGAGAGAGAAAGATATATTATTTTGTGTCTTCGTCTTCGAACCAGTTCTGCTGTTGTCGGCGCGATGTCTAAAGACTTCAGTGGAGAATGTTTTAGATGGCGACGCGCAGTTTTCTCCGCTTTCTTTCGAAAATGTCATTCCTTAGGGCTTGCTTATGACCCAGGCTGACGTTCATTTGGACACTGTGATCCATTTGCGTCCACTGTGGTCCAGAAGGGAAATATCCAGTTATCTTGGTGCTGTTCTCTTTTTAGAGAGTCTTTGCATTACATTCGTCGTTTCAAATGTGGGAAAAGGCGTTGATCCGTTTGGTATTTACACGTCAAATTGCTTCTATCACAAGTGCATTACCGTCTTCGTGTCGCTCGACTAGCACATCATCTTGCGGTCGGGAAGGCAAAGTTTAATGTTGATTATAAGCTCATTTCGTTGTGCACATGTCTTCGAAAGTAGAAGTCCGACGCTAGTTCTATTTACTTGACAACCAGGTGCCCCCTCCCAGATAACGCGGTTTATCTTGACTCACACACTGAAGCACCGAAAACTCCGTTGGCCTGACTTTGGCAACTGGACAACAAGACAAGGTGCAGTTCAGCGCAAAATCTTTCCTTCAAATCACTCAATGTTGGCATTGCCAGACCGTGGGTGCTGGTGGTTGTGGCGGCTTTCTTGTCAAGGAGCGGAGATCAGAACGTGGGTCCCTTCGTGTGCAGTAACCAACCAATCAGAACGCGCACTGGGGCATCGTCATTTTACGCAGCCACAGACTAGAACTGAATGCCGGACAGAGTCTGGAAAAGAGACCACGTGCAATGAGGACTGCGAATGCGCACTTAGCTCCTAAAAATGTAACCTACTTTCTAGAATCTACACAAGAACTGACATCTGCATCGCCGTTAACAAAGTCCACCCTGTACCCCCCCCCTAATCAGTGGGCGTAGGATGGTAATTCGTGCATGAACTCTCCTATGATGAAGTAGGCTTGCGCAACAATTGCCGCCCTTTTTCGTCTCTCGTCCATCAGATTCCGATGCCGATACTCAGACCACCGGAGGTGTGCTCGAGCACAGTAACTGGAAACGTTAAACAGCCCACACACGCTTATCACACACTCCTTGATCCCAACAGCGTTGTTGAGACTTCCATATTGGTGGTTCCGCGCTCAGATGCGTGAAGGCGCCATAGAAGCTATGTGGTGGCCTAACCCCGAGCGCAACACGCAAGCTCTCGCCTCTCGGGGCTGCTTGTACGTGCGAACCATAGTCTGCCGACCCCAATCCCGCCTGATCAATCATCTTTCTGAGGCTGACTCACAGACTCGCTGGAGATGCTGCGATGACTCCTGCCTTCTCACGAGAGTGAGATTTTGAAACATTTGGCGGATAAGCGTGTAGCCGATAAAAAATGCAGGAAGAACGACCAACAGACTAACAGGCGTTTCTAACGTTTTTACGTATTGTATTCATCATTATATTATGTATGATGGTTTATGAATGATTTAAAAATGGAAATGGTGGTTAGGAGGTCATCTATTTCAAATTATCTGTGGTCAAACGTACCATTCTGGAGTTAATTTTGTATAGTCCGCGGCGCGAAGCGCCGCTCATACCTTCAAGTTCCATGCTCAATAACTTCCATAAGGTCTTAGATGTGTTTTCTTCTAGTTTTTGGAGCCTGTTCACGACAAATAAAACATTAAAATGCCCGCCAATATATTGGACCTTCATGCCGCACGTTCATTTGTTATAATTATCCGTCACAGTTGCGCACATATTGCCTCTCCGCTCTCACACTTCGGATGCCGCTCTCGCGGCTGCGTGTCCATCCAACTGACCCCTTCCTTTAACCCATTCTTCATTAATTCTGCACAGAATATACAACTTCTCTCACCTAGTGGTCCACTTCTTTTCTTCCTTTTCGGAATCGAACCTGCAGGTGCTATTAACTTAAACCACTGTGATAGCTACATTAAGAAGAAGGGGCGATTACGATCTGAAGGTCGGCCATAGGAAGAACCAGGACCAGAGGTTTATCGCAGGGGGCTAAGTTAATAGAGAAAACCCGAGCAGCTGCGATCGTCAGGCCAAGTTCCTTGGGAGAAGAAAAGACACTGGGAGGCCAGAATGGTGGGAACAGTTTATTTTGTACAGAAGAAACTAGAAAACAGGCAAGAAGAATTTGACTGTCAGAAGAGCGCACAACCGCAGGCCAGCGGGTCGCGTCTGAAGTGAAGTAAGCGTGCGGTATTTCAGGAGGCCCAGGGCATGTTTTGTTCCTGCAGCCAATCGGGAAATGGTGAAATCTAATTAGTGGACAGCCTAAGTGGCTTTCACGGCAGATTGAACAAGAGCTTTGGGGTAGATTTCGAGCACGCACGGCTGCAAGGCTTGGTAGCCGAAGAAAAAGTGAGTCGGTTATAGTAACGCTGATCATGAGTTGCCAAATGGCGCTACAGGGCCACTACAAGTGTACCCTTCCCAGAACGGAGTTCGGGTGATGAATGAATCCGAACGGAGGACGAATGATCAAATTTTGCGAATGAGGTACGCACCAACCGTAGAGTTGTGAACAGCGTTGGCGGCTGTGGCTAGCATGAGTGTGCCAGGTTGAAGGGGTGGCTGGAGAAAGCTGGTGATTGAATTGTACATCGATGGAAAATAAGTGTTCCTTTCCAGTAATGGTGGAATTGAGAGATACCATTGGCGGTAGAAGTAAGATCAGATGCTTGGAAGAAGATCTAGGCGCTGTTACTCGTAGAGGGTTGGTTCTGCTGAATTAGGACGGAAGTGTAGTCTGAACTCGATGGGCTGAGTGGGATTAATGATCTTCATCTCGCTACACACAGTATTTTGATTACGAAATTCTCCATATAGTGGCCACATAAGGAGCCACAGGAAAATTCGTTGAAAGTCGAGTGAGCTTTGATGATGATTGAGCTCAGCCACAGCAGACGTTGCGAGCTCAGATAGCTTCGGAAAGTCAATAGTATCACAGGGGGTTAAGTTAAGAGAGAAACACTCGAGTAGCTGCGATCGTCAGGCCCGGTTCCCTGGGAGAAGAGAAGTCACGGGAGGCGAGAGTGGTAGGAACAGTTTGTTCTGTACAGAAGGAAGTGGGGAATAGGCAGGAGGAATTTTACATCAGGCACGGCCCGCTGCCTATCCTCCACTTCCTTCTGTACAGAATAAAATGTTCCTACCACTCCGACCTTTCACGTCTTCCCATCGCCCAAGGAACCGAGCTTGAAGGTCGCAGCTGCAAGGGTTTTTTCTATTTACTGCGATAGGTTTCCTAGTCTCGACTATACCGTGAAGATTGATGTACCGGTATCGGCTTCACCCTGTGCTATTCACCAGTTGGTTGTACGCGCGTGGCGATCATCTGGTGCAGTGGTTGGCTTGCGACCACACCCGTAGTAATGATGTACAGCATGCACTGTGAGCAAATATGAACCCAGCGTAGTCCAGCGCGTCTGCAGTGCAGCCAACTCTGGGCGTAGAACATATGCGTCAGTACCTGCTGTGCAGGCACACTGAAAGAATGCACTGATCCATTCAGTTATCTGCGGGATCAACGAAGTACAGCACACCGCTTTTGTTTAGACTAGAGGCTTCTGTCTGGGAACTTTACATAAGTAGAACCTAAACTTTCATGAGCAGAGACAGTTAACACTTAGGTAGGCTCTGTAGCTAGACTCGAAACGGGATGTTCAAGTGTGTGACTTGCACAATTTTAGTTTCTGCACTACGTGAATGGCCAGATTCCGCCATCTAACCATAATGCTAGCCACGGGTTTGTAAGGGGGAGAAGGGGGATTGAATTGAGTGATGATTATGGGGGGTGCAAACCAATAAATTATCAACGACAGAAGTCTGGAGTTGAGTTCCCAATCGTGGACCAGGTTTCGACCAATTCTTGGCTCGTATTGTTTTCGGCGTGGATGGTTTTCTTGAGGCCTGTGAAGTTCAACTTATAGTTCGTTTCGTAGGTGTGAGCAGCAACTCGCGATAATTCGCCGCCCCGTCGTACAGCCAGTTTATGCTCATATATGCGTGCTCTAAGCATGCGTTCAGTTTGACCTGTGTAGTCCAAAGGACAGTTCAGGCATGAAATGTGGTACACTTCCTCCGATTGCATTTTGGGATTCAACTTGACTTTGTTTTTCATGACCCTGCTGCGTGCGGTAGTCCCTGGCCGGTGTGCAATTCCAATACCTAATCCTGCAACGATGATCTCATTCGCTTTTGAGGTGTTCCTGATGTATGACAGAGCGTGCCATTTCTGCGGTGATGTTTCTACTTCTGACACCGACACGTAGGTATCAGTTTATGGACGCCTTTGGAGGGCAATTCCATATATATTGGTCACGGAAACATCGGACTTTGTATACTTCTTTTCTGCTGCTGCTTTTGCTATCTCGGACTATGAACTCCTGCACGAGTTTGATAGCTAAGAGTAATAAGCAAAATTTTCTGGTTTTCGATCAGTCGTTTCCATTTGTTTGAGTGTTATGGTTAGGCTCAGTTTTTGAGTCAGAGTTAAATTTAGGCCATGAGGATAGGTGCACGGCTCGATTTTAGTAGAAGGCTATTAGTGGACAAGAAGTCCAAATTTCCATATCCGGCTCCTTAATTTCAGGCGGAAGCCTAATTTTTTTGTCCGGCTAGATTGCAATAACGGTTTTTAAACGACTCCCAATGATACCACAAAATCTCTGGTAGTGTTCCAGCACTAAGATATAAATTACTAATTGTATTAAAAAGTCTTACTTGAACTTGCATTAAAGTGATCAGGATACGGTATTTTAGAGCACTGTGTCCTTATAGTTCTTCACTTTAATATGTCAAGTATCTAAGTAAATCAAGGTTATTGGCTCTTCTTGTCTCCTTCACACTGGTCCCGAAAGGTGTACCTAAAGCCAACTGCATGTCTATTGGTTGTGGGAAAATGCGCCCGTTTTTGCTGAACTTCACTGAAGCCGATTTATCCTATTTGTTGATGTTTTCAGTTCTAAAATTCGCAAATAAGGATTGACGGGAGCACGTAGGCAATTTATACGCGATTTAAGTTGGGTGCATCATGAAACACAACAGCATTTCAAGTGACACTTAATCATTATTATCCTCCAGCAAACTATTGCATGACTGCCGTTCCGTGGGAGATGCCAAATGTAATGTGGCGTTCATTTTCGCCGTATCAAGGAAGACCATGGACAGTAGATATTATTGCCTTCTGGTTAAAAATAAATATCGTTTTCCGGGTTTAAATTAATAGGAAGGCTCAGAGACCAGAGTCACTCTGTCTTGTGCTTCTGAGACCTATTTACCTTCCCAATATGCATCGTGATCTTGCGAATGTTCGCATTCCTGGTGTGTGCATTAATAAAGAGCTGTTCCCTCAGCGGAACCATGTAGCTTCTCCATTGTCCCATCCGGCGGCTTACAAACGAGGCTGTGTGAAAAGCCTGTTCAAGCAGATCGTGACTCATTGTCGCAACCCGGAAAAAAGGTACGCGAGACCTGATATCTTCGTGACCAATTTATGGGGGACGGCTATCCGAAGACGCTCATAAGCCGATACCTACGCGTTCGTCCCCAGAGGACTCAACCACACCCAGCCTATGCGATTTGACATACGCTGCCATACCCAAAGAACGCGTCAGATGCGACCGAGCGCACTGCTGCGGAACTAGGCGTCGGAATAGTGCACAAACTCAAGGCTGCTATGCGTAACAAGGTTATGAAAATTACGGAGCAATAAATCCTGCTGAGTAGTCCGGTGTAGTGTATCACATCCCACGTCTAAACTGCCCTCGCAGACCAGACTGGACGCATGCTTGGCTCGCGCATACGCAAGCATAAGCTGGTTGCCAACACCTAGGAAATGGGCCACGAGCTTTACTCAGCAGACAAGGCAAGAGGCGCCCACGCCAGGAGCAGGACAAACCGGGAATTGAGTAAAACTTGGGATTCCGATGAGAACTCAGCCAATCAACTTATCGATCTGGCGCCGGTATACAGACCTCGACGCAGTTAACTCCGGACTGGCGTTACTGGTGGAACTCTATAAGCCGCTTGATCATGTTAGGAGCCTCGCATTGCCGTGATAACGATCGATAAACTCATCGCCTCTCACGCTTCCTTCCTCCCCCGTCCACTGCCCCTCCCCCCCCCCTTTTAAGCATGTCTCACAGGCTTTCCTGACCATGAACTAACACAAACTGCCATACGACCTCTTCCCTCGTCTACCTCTTAACCATGCGCCCCCATCTAAGACTAATAGCTTCTACTTTATTTGCCTATCAAGTTTCACCCCTCTAGCTTCATACTTAATTGGACAGTTACTTTATCTTATTGATGGGCAATGACCGTTTGTAGATAAATGAGAGGTCGCAAAAATATACTGCGTCAATAAATTCCGCTAATTTCGTGACCTTAGCCTTGTTCAAGTTACTGGTGGTTGATTGCCTGCGTCGTACAGAACCTTGCACAGTCATCTTCGGACTGACGCTAACGCTATTAAATTGGCTTTCTACCGCCTACAGCTCTTACTGGTTTTGTTGGTACTTGTTCTCAGACGGTGGACTCCAGTAATAGTTCCATTCTTCAGATGAATAAAAAGATGATTCCAGTGAGCGCAGTCACTAGAACAGTAGGTGAGTTCGCTTGTTCCAGTGATCGCGCGTTTAAAAAAGTACCTGGGACTCGCGAATTCACCTCTACTTTTTATAATTGCATTGCTAACAGAAATTGGCGCTCACTTAGTACGTCCATTCTTGGTTTCCGAATAAATGTTTTTTAAGAAGAAAGCGAAGAAAACAGTAAGGGCAGTAAAGATACGGGAATGGTAGTCATAAAGGTTTCATGCATGGAACTACAGAAAGCGATGAACAGCATACTCGTAAATAATAAATATCTAAAATATATGCCCTTTCCATTAGTTGGTTTGAGTACGGAAACGCCCCGTGAAAGCTGGAGCGCGTAATTAGAAAACACATGAAAAACAGAGAATTGGCTACGTAACCTAATCACACGTATTCGATAAACTGAAAGCATTTGAAATACAACCAAAAAAGCCGATAATTTGGGAAAACATATCGACTCAAACCTGAACAGAAGCAGAAAATAAAAAGAAGTTAAATACAAAAAATCAAAATTAAAGCAAGTGTAAGAAAAAAATCGTTCAGAAAAGCCGTAAATGAGAACTGTCAGTTAAAATAAGAGCCATTTTGCGTGTTTTTATGCGCTGCCCGTGGTTAACACCGCGACACATGACATTACTCGTATTTATGATAGTTCTTAGCATAGGGCTCATTAGGCGTGTTTTCATTAGCCAATGTTAACACATAAAGCTAATCTTAAAACAATAATCCCAAACTTATTCCTTAAATCAAACCTTAAACTATTGTTTCCGATATATTGTTGTTGTTGATTTACGTAGTAGACCTCATATACCCCTAGTCCCAGTATTTTTTCCTTTGGAAACAACCTTAAATATTTGATCTAATCATATCCCATCTCTCAAAATACTAACGGTAACCCCAACTCTAAATCCCTGGCTATAACTCTAATCTTAAACTCTTAACTCTGAAAGCCTTACCGAGACCGAACTTCCAACTACTGACCATAACTCTACCATTAAAATTCTGTACCCAAACCATCCAACCCTAGACTTAACTGTTAACATCACTACTGTAAACTGTGCTGACTTAAACTAATAAATGCTACCTAAATAAAACAAGTAGGCTAGATTAATTACAATGACTGTGTGAGACTTCATACGATACCGTCACAGAAAACCAAACAGATCCCTCATTTTTGTCAGATCAGCAGAGGGGACAGGTGTTAAATTGTTTAATTCAGCCGTCAAAATAGCCGCCAGATGAGTAACAAAAGTACTGCACTTACTGCAGGTCAACGTTTTTCTCTGCTAGCGGAGCAAAAGGCGGAACATCATAGGGAAACGCTGTCAAAAATGATCCAAAAATGTTAGCATGCTTACATACACCAAAGCCGGTCTGATGCTTGTCCTACACCATCAATATGCGTCAATAAAAGAGGTCAGTCGATGAGAAATGGTAAGTAATTAGGGTACTGTCGCTGAAACCGATGCTGTGGGATCGAGGTTGACACTCAGGTATGATCCCAGGCCGTGCTTCGTGGCCTCATGCGTCCTCAGGCAATCATTCGGATACACCAGACACTCCACCGGGGGACAATAATTTGTGGCTGGATTGAAGGTCACCCGTGTTGAGGGTGATTTCCCCTGTATGTCTTCCAGTATGCTCCTCCGCGCACACCCGTTTTCGTTGCGAGTTACCGCAGTAGCTGGAATACCTGATGTGTGCTGTGAATTCATACTGCTAGCGTCGTTTGTTGAGCGCAGAATTTCTCCGATTAATGCTTCCCTTCTTAGGCGGGCTCGACGATTTTGGAACCATATTTTCACCTGCAAGTGTTGATCATAAATAATTCAGCAGTTAAGTGCAGGTACGATTACGAGGCTACGTTTCGCATGACCATCACGCCTAGTTGCAGACCGTTTAACATGCATAGCAGAACCTTGGGCTACTGCTTTAATGCACCTTAGAAAAAAATACCGACTCGTACGTCAGAAGGATGATAACTACTGTCTCTAGGGCAAAAAGGACTGTAAATAACCTAATAGAATGAAGCAACGGCAAAACTATCTTGTAGGGCCACCTGAATATATATTCCCCCGCCCAACTGTCTTAGGTAATTTGTGGTTTAGCATCTAATTCCTGGTAAGCGGGTGAAAATAAATATTTGTGTTGGAGGTGATCAAAAAATATTAAATTAAAGAAACATACATTTGTTGCAATATACTAAATAGAATCAAATCCATCAACATAAGCTCCTGCTGCACAGGCAACTGATGCCAATTAAGGGAAATTCAACTTTATATTGGCGGACTTTAACGAAGAAAGAAAGTTTGACCTTATATCGGTGGAATTTGAAAGAAAGGGAAAGTTAGGTTACTGAAAACGTAAAAGTGGGTTATTGTTATAAGTCAAAGGCAAAAAGGACCGCTAAATACAGTCCTGCTGAAGCGACCTTCCATCTTTCGAAGATGCAAATCCATTCTTTTTATCTGATGATGGGTTCGAGCGAGAATCCGAAACGTCGGTCTAATAAGCGCCACGTTCTAGCGCTTGCATCCTCCTCTTCTGCGTAAATCTGTCTCCACACCCGCTGGCATGTGCTTAAGTGTTTTCTACAGTGTTCGCCGTTATCCACTAAATGAGTCACACCCAGGGTCTAGCCGTGATGATCTGAGGTTTAGCTTCAGGTCAGTTTATCCGACTGCGAATATACAAACGCTCTGATACGGAGATGATAGGTCCGTGGGAATACGTCTCAATCACCTAGGAATGGTGCTTGCAATATATTCGGACTGTTTGTCTCTAAGCGACCGCCTGAGAGGGCTTTACAACTCCAAAGCAAAGTAGATTAGTTCGTATTCCATGACTTTTAATAGCTTCGTTTGAGGCGGGCAACAAGTAAGCTCCTGGTTCAGACGGAGAATAATCCTGGGCTCTGGAGACCTCGAAGAACAAAAAAAGCAAGGATGACATGCAAAACCCGCTAATCGGGACAGAAGAACAGTAACCACCTGTAATACGGGTGTCTTAGGGCCAAATCCCAGGAAAAATATGGTTAGGTTTATGAATGGGATTATGTTTAAGGCGAGAATTAAGCCTAGGTTTAACATAATGTAAGATAAAATATAAGATTATAGTAAACGATATTATTTATTGTAGGCCGACGCTCTGACGCTGAAAGCGAGAATGTTTCCGAAACGTCAGCTTTACTAAGGCTTGGTCTCTGGAATTGCCCCTTATTCCTTTTCTGGGGATGATGAAAGCATTATTATAACTGGACCTCGAATATTTGTGCACATTATTTTAGATAGATATTAGGGCTAGTGTTCTGGTTAGTGGCCAATCCCGTTTCAGCCAATTGATCAGTTCGCACGGTGGCCTGATGTTGGAGGTGGGGGAGAGCGTGAGGTCGACGGCTCAGCGCATTTTCCTCACTACAAACAATCTGACGCGCTTGAGGCTTTCATGATGTGCTTAAAGTCTGGACTTGCTAGATTACAGTAGATTCACTATCTCATGCAATAGCTGCCGGAAACCCGAAATAAGTTTTAGATTGGAACATATTAATTGCGGATGATTGTAATAGCGTTTATCATACAGCCTAATCCCAAAATATTTTAGACACTTCAGGATGCCGACTTTCTAACGAGTCTCTTTCTGACCACCAAAACAAAGCATGTACTATAAAAAGTGACTACTTAAGTAGTATACTTTTTTGTCATCAATTTCGATTGCCTCTATAGATTTTAAATATATTTTTTTGGAAAATACGCACGAAAAAATTATTTCTTGTACTCTTTTGGTAGAAAATTACGCGTTCTTTAAATTTTATGCTTAAAGGACGGGTATCTTTCGGTTTTAAAAAAGTTTATAAATTGCCGAATAATTTTGAAACCTTGTGACCGCTACACTGGAATTCAAGGTTTACAAACTGCGCACTCTGTACATCCTGTTTAAGGAAAAGTACGTTTTCACCAACAAATTTACGAAGATCTCAGATATTCCCCCAAAATGTTGCAAAAGATATGAAGCATGCTTTATACAGTAAAGGTAGCATTAACAAATGACAGATGCGGTGTTCACTGAATGAACACCTGAAAATTGTAAAAAATCTCATGATTAGAACATTTTTAAAACCAAAAGATACCCTTCCTTTAAGTATAAAATTTAAAGCACGCGTAATTTTCTACCAAAAATGTACAAGAAATAATTTTTTCGTGCGTATTTTCAAAAAAATATTTGAATTTATAAAGGCAGTCGAAATTAATGACAAAAAGGTATACTACTTAAGTAGTCACTTTTGGTGGTCAGAAAGAAGCTCGTTAGAGCGTCGGCATCCTGAGGTGTCAAAAAAATATATTGAGATTAGGCTGTATGATAATTTCTATTACAACCATCCCCAAGTAATATGTTCCAATCGAAAACTTATTTCAGTATTCCGGCAGCTATTGCATGAGATAGTGAATCTACTGTACCAACCGGCGGCATAGCTGGGACTGTGCAGTCAGCCCAGTTTATGTATGTGCACGTGGAAAAACTGGCTTGCGGAATGGAAGTCAGACTGCAGTGGCTTCTTGTTAAATCGACCTTTATGACCCTTCCACTCAGCTGCTCCCTAATTTTGCGTGTTTTTTGTTTGCCATGGCCCACACATATCCGGGCCTGCGTCCTCTTCCACCTCCAGTCTTCTTAACTCTATCTTGACACCGGACCGAGATGGGAAAATGGAACAGAGAGTAAGGTAGATGCTGTACAGGTCTAAGCTTACTATAAGCCAACCTAAGCCACCGCCCGTGGACCACCCTATTGTAGAGCACACCGTGGACCTCATCGAAAACGACGGTCGAACTCTTGTTAAAATTAGTAGGCAATAGTGCTTACTTTCCCTAGATTTATGCGTAGGACCACCTTTATGACTTGGGCGGGTCACTCATATACCCGTGTATTGTTTATGGGAGTCATGTAAGTAATTCTTACTTCAATAAATATCTTTCGCCAGGAGCAAGGGCTACATCTGAATTCTTGAAAAGTTTGCACGATTTTTACGCTATCTGAGGGAGCGGAACAGATAATAAACCCCTCGAAAGGCAAAGTGACCCCACCTTCTTCAGATACTTCTGTTTTATTTGATTTGGAAGTCATGTTTTTCTTTCCTCGAGGTCATCTTTAGGACTTTTGAACGTTCTTCTCCTGTTTGGAATAAATAATTTTCAAAAGTTTTGGAATGTGGATCTGGCTTCCTCAGCAAACGTTGATGGCCCTTACGTTATTAAAACCACTGCTGGTTGGAAGCACCTACAAGCCATAGAATCTTCATCACTGCAAAGTTGTGGTTCCACTTGCCTTCCCTCGCTCACCACTCCAGCAGCCAGCATCATTTGCTAAAAGAAGTTGCTTGCAGATTCTGAAGAAACCAGTTTTACAACAAACTCACTCGCGATTCTGTGACGTTGAGTGTTGCTGCGAGGTTGGTGACCTCTCGGCTGCTCAAGTAGTTGGTGACCTTGAACTTGGCCTCCAATCCCTCGACTTGTGCGCGCGTGAATGGAACCCGCGGACTGCGACCAGCCTTGGCACATCTGACGCGCTGAACCAGTCCTGTGGGATCACCGTTCGATCGGCACATATCCGCCGGGTGGAGAGTCGGAGGGTCGGCAGTGAAGTTACTCATTTCAGCATCCCTTGCTTGCATCCGGTTAGGGCACGTGTGTATAATTCTTCCGTCTGTTGTAGAAAAACGAGATTCTGCTTTAACATTGGCCAGAAGCAAAGCTTAGTAAGATTAAGGAATCACCTAGTCACATCAGCTAGGTCAGCTGAGTTAATCCGGGTACTATACATCCTTAAGGGGCTATATGGCACCATAATTTTTTTCTACCTGGCTGTGGTTCAGAGGACATTTGACTAGGTAAGCGCTGCATTCTTTTCTGACTTGCTCTTCTTAAAATTCACGCTGAGACGCTTTGCAAAATAAATACATATGGTGCTACCGGAAACGAGAATTCTCTTTAACTACCGAAACACCGTAGGCCATCTTATCCTTGTTTTCAAACGCAAAGAATGGCTTTGCAACCCCCTTATAAATATAGTAGGTAGGTAGACGTGTAATACGGCAAAGATAGCAATGAAGGTTGGGGCAGTTTAAAGGACGGAAGCGAGCGGTAACACGTTGGCAATTCAAAGAAATTTATGCACCCACCGTCTTCGCTCAAGAGAGTGGTATTTGACACTACAGTAGACCGTATTTCATGCCTACCTAGCCACGCCTACTTTCACGACTACCTCACTCTAACTTTATCCATCGTGTTATTTAGGGTAGGCATGCATTGTCGGGTTGGTAGGTTCAAACAAGCACTCGTTACCACCATATTTTATTTGGAATCTGAAAATAGCTGTACTTCGTGGTACCTCCAGTACAAATTATTTGTTCGGGTTAGCATTCGTTGCCGGATTAGTACGGACGCACAAGCGGTTGTTGCCCCCCCCCCCCCCAAAAGCCCTCGTTCATATTTAGTTAAGCAATAAATTATGCAGTTTGCAAACGGCACTGTGTGGAATGAACGTAGGTTGCAGAACAAATATATCAGCAAATAAAGCAAGATTCCTTCAACTTCAAACTGCATAATGGAAGAACAGAATATGCATGACACTGATGAACCATAACGCTTGCTTAGGAAAATCATCTTAACAAATCAAGATGCTGTGAGGGTTGTGTCCTTTTACTAGGCAATTGCATCAAGTTTATGACTGTAAAAGAACGTGACTGGTAGAAATAAAGTGAAAAACAAAATCCTTTTGCTCTTTAATTCCCCTAGAAATTTATTTCTGTTCTCAGTTTAGATTATTATATTCAAGGTATTTAGGCATAGACCGAAATGTGACGTATATATTTGGACCGAAGTCCATCAGCCATTGCGGCATAAGCGCGTAACATATATATGCTACTAGCGGGCAAACAGTAATTTACGCTTATGTTCTAATTAACTGTACAATGGGCTTTCAGGTAGTACCTGTGCTATCAGTATGGTAAATTAAGACAGAATTCTCATTAGTATATAGATAGGCGGGGGCAAATCCATTAACTGGAGAAAGTTATCTTCTGTCAAGAGGTCCGTTTTTACTAATATGTTTTCCCATTTGTGAAGCTCGGGACTGGTTTCAGGATTTTTTTGGCCGTGTTTGAAACTTCGAACCTCCTCACTGTGTTGGTCGTTATTGGATTAGCATTTTAGAGGTAAGTAGTTTATTGAGTGCCAAGTCGGACGAGGTGGACCACGTGCCTTGGTTGACAATATCCAAAAGGTGCATTGCGATCATTCCCTGATTATTTTGAAAGTCCTAAGGAGATCCTTTTTTTTCTCATCAGTATTCCCCTTGGTGTATTTTTGTTGCATTGCAAGGAAATCTATTCAGTTAGCTAAGTTCTCTGGAAATGAGTGCAAAGCCACCCGTGTGATGGACTTTTCCTGTGCTTATGTTTTTCTTTGAGGGGGGAGCTGCATTACTTATATACCCATCCCGACAGGAGAGTAGAATAGAAAGCCACCCCCCAGGTAATACAGGTGACCTTTCACTAAATTCCGGGAATGTTAAATATTGAGAAGAAGAAGAAGAAGACTCGATCGCTGGGACATTATGTTTATTCGCCTGACGTTTCGATATCCGTCGCGGATTCGTCATCAGAGACGTTGTGTCCTACTGCTAACCCTAGCCGTAACCATCTTTCTAGTTTTAACCCTACGCTTTCCCTTCCCTCTGCCATAACCTTGAGTTCGCAGGAATTAAGCGCAAAGCCACCTGTAGTATAAGCGGTTCCTGACTCCCGTGCCCTGTTGGCCGGGCGGGAGGATGGCCCATGCAAGCAATCGCCGCGTTCAGAAATTAGCTATTATAGGATTTCTAGGCATCTGACGTTTCTGTCGCCAGTCCTGACTCCTCTTATCGCGGGCAGTCCACATATTATTTAAGTCCGAGGTATCTGTCACGAATTGACGATCCGTGGTAGGCAACGAAGAGCCCTCGAAAAATTAACTTGAAAGACTTTCGAGAGTTGAGATCATTGTATTAAGGTATGGCTGGCTGACGACGGTTAAGAAGCCGGAAATGGTCATTTGAGTCTCCCCTGTGTTTGCTGGCAATACCAGCTACCTACACCATCAACTGCTATGGCTGTCAAGGCGTCTGTCGAGACCCTAAGCAGAGTGGGGCAGATGAGTTTCGTAAGGAGTTGTGGGAATGTTCATCAACGAATGTCAATAGCCGCGGACCTAAGCCAGCAAGGCAACGAACTCGTGGCTGAATGGTTACGGCGTTTGACTCTTATCAAAAGGGTAGAGAGTTCGAGGCTCGGGTTGGATACCACTTCGGTCTGGATATGACTGACTAACGACGGCTAATAAGCCAGAAGTGACCATTCCAATCTCCCTTGTCTTCGTTGGCAATATTATCTACCTTGAAAGAGTTTCGAGAGCCGAGTTCACTTGAGCAGTTTCTGGGAACTGCTGACGCTCCGGAAAACTTAGTCGGCTTATTATGCTCAAAGCGGTAAACGCACACCATCGAACAGGAATGCAAAAGGCGTGCCGAGCCAGTCGGTCTGGGGTTAATCGATTTGTTTTTCTCGCTGCCATGGCTTTTGGTGGATGTTTGGCGGGTTTGGCAGCTGTGTGCGCTATGAGTCATTATGAGTCGATGAGTTCTTATGTTAATGAACTAACGTGTCAATTTTCTCATAGACGAATTTGACAAAAAAAATTTTAGAGCTATTTGCTGTGTAAACCTTTACTTAAGTTGGCCGCATATTAAACTGTTCACTTTCCGCTTGGTGACATCCTCCTCTTAGTCAGCGAATATACAATTCAGTGCTAATTCCAGTTAAGTCCCCTATGCTCTAAAGCCACCCTAATCTCTTCCTCAAAAAATTCAGTGTCCAATCAATATTTAAGGCATCAAAGCGCTGATCTTGAAACAGGGAGTAATCAAACGTACCACAAGTTGACGAGAGATCCATTCCAGTTTGATCGCCTTTCTGAGGGGTTAAAGCCTCGCGATAGCACTGATGATTTCTGTATGCGCACTGAAAGCCACCTTGGCTGTGTGTGACCATGCTGGAGACATTACTTACAACAAGAGAGTTTGTTGAACTCAATGATTCTAAAGAGCCAATAGTTCTGGATGAGTAAGAGCCTGGAGAATTGATGAGTCTCGGGTCTCCTGGGCTATCCCATTCATCCGCAAATTTCGACTGGTGGTAGCGTAGCGTTGAAATATCCCTACAACCTCCATCTTCATACGCGACGTCACGAAAGGGTTGCCTCAGGAGTGCGTCAATTGTGAACATTTTGGGACTGCTGTCTACATGGGCTCGTCTGGTATCCATGATGCGTCTGATAAATATGGCCCTTACTGATATTTTGCCATCACGTGTCTCCTCCTCACTGACCAATCAATGCACCCTAAGAGACTCATAACACCTTCCCTATGCCAATCAGAATTCGTCGTCAGTTATCTTAATAGCAGAATGATAAGACCTTTACAGGAACTCATTTACGCCCTAGTACATTAAACCTGATTCAAAAACAAAAGCTGTGTTGGGCTTGTTTGAGGTGAACTTCTTCCAGTGAACGTATAAGTAGTTTGGAGATTCGTTGAAAAGAGATTAAATTTCAGTTTTCTTTCCGTTTTTGTGAAGGCATACCTTTAGGCACACGGAAGGAGCCTCTCGATTCACCATCTTGGTTTACCTTAAGTCGGTTCGGCTGGTACAGGACAGAACTTCATCAGTCATAGATCTATGCAATAAGCCTCCCGCCATATTGAAGGATGGTCTTATTGCATTCCTTAATGGGCTTTGAAGAACGGCAAAAATGGTCACTCGGGTTACAAAAAGTATTTCAGCAATTTTCGCCGGCAATTTTTGATGAAGGCAAGCACTGATTAAGACTTATCTTCCATGGATCTATTTACGTTAGGAACAAATGAACCTAGCCCCCAGACTGAATTAATAGTTTGAAAATCGCTTGTTAATGAAAATTTTTTCTTCTCTAGAAGTTCCTTTTTGTAGTATCAATAACTAAAGGCCTGCTTAAAGTGGACAAGAATTGACTCTGTCCACTGTGATTACACGCATGAATTTGCATGGGCAGAACAACGAAGAAACTGCATATAATTCGCTCACTGCTTCTGAAAGCAAGCGCATTTGAGCTCAAGGTCAGTTTACTGCAGTGAATTTTACTGGCAGACATTAAGTTCGATGTTTCGTTAGAGGGCTGATTAACAGTCTGTCTTAACTCCAAGACGCAAGTGAGCTCTTTCGCCTCGCCTTCTTGTTCTACTTATGGAGCAATAAAGGCTATCGCCCAAGGCTTGGTAACAAAGAATCACAGAGTTCGCCTTCTTACGAAATTTTTATACGCATTTGCCTATCTTACTTCCTTATTTCACCCGATCCTGTTGGACACAGCCAAGAAACTGTGACAGGTTTCTATCACAACTCAGATTCTGACATATTTATAAGTGGAAACGTTCACCGGGTGGCTGCCTGAACATAACACTTCATCAGGTGCCGAAAGCACGCAAAGCTAAACCTTGCTCTATTTTTAGGAGGTTTGGCAGCTTTGCTTAATTTGAATTGACCCAATTGTGAAAGACTCGAGGCGTTCTGCGGGATTTGAACCCGCGTATTGGAGAAGGCCTTTAGTGGAAGCCAACGCTCTAACCGCTAAGCTCTATTTTGTACACTTCACATAGAATACAGTTCGTCCGTTGTACTGAGTAAAGAATAGAATCTCGGATTTGCATATAATTTGTAGACAGACGAAAGAAGGAATGTTAACTAGAGACAGCTGACGCATTAAAACACAGTTACAGAAAAAATGATTGTTTAAACTGCACACGAGGCAAAAACATCAATGGTACCAGGTTAAATGCATTCTATTTTGGTAGAATATTACTTTGTGTCCCAGGTCAGCACGCCCTCTGTAATGCAGGACCAGGGGGTAATGAGGATTATCCTGTCTAGGCAATAAAAAGGAAAGGAAATATCAATAAAAATGAAGTTTAATAAAGCAGAAAAAAGCAGGAATAATCATTTAAAGATTGTGTAAACAGCAGAATTTAGTGGATCCACTAATTTCGAGAGTGCTCATCAGCTGCTTTCTCTTGTTGCATTGGGTGGATAACCTAAGAGAAAATACAAAATTGAATTCATACAGAAAAATCGATATAAACAGCAAGGTCATAGGAATTGGCCAAGAAGGCTAATCACTGAAGCAAGGAAGTTAAAACACTGTGGACAGCAAAATTGGGGGAAAAAACACCTTAGACAAAAAATGGGGAGGGAAATGTGTAATCAGGGAGCCGGTGCTACCACCGCAGATTGAGGTTCACCATATGCTCCAGCTGTTTACATAGGTTGGGTTTAAACCACCATATGTAGGCTGCCTCCAGGTAGCGTGAGGAGCGAGTTGTTCGTGCCCGACTGAGTACTCGGAAATAAGTTTTGGTGTCTACAGAATGGCCCGTATCTACCAGATGTTAAGCAATCGATGAACGAGGAGTTCTATTTCGTTGGTTAAATAACCAACTAGGTAAGTGCTATCTGTCTCTGACTGCTGCTGAACTCCTATTCAGCAATCCAACAAGGGCTCTACCAATTCCATGTGCGAAGAATGTTTTGCCGTTGCACGCCACTTCAAACTGTGTTTACGAATTCTGCATGCATTTGCAGATGCAAGTACATAGGGCGAACGCAACGGCAATTGGCAGCCAGAGCTAAGGAGCACTTACCTACCTGGTTCTTGAAACAAGAAAAGGGAACTCCTCGTTCATCGATTGCTGAACATCTGGTAGATACGGGCCATTCTGTGGACCCCAAAACTTATTTCCGAGTACTCAGTTGGGCACGAACAACTCGCACCCCACTCTACCTGGAGGCAGCCTACATATGGTGGTTTAAACCAAACCTATGTAAACAGCTGGAGCATATGGTAAACCTTAATCTGCGGTGGTAGCACCGGCTCCCTGATTACACATTTCCCTCCCCATTTTTTTTCTAAGGTGTTTTTTCCCCAATTTTGCTGTCCACAGTGTTTTAACTTCCTTGCTTCAGTGGTTAGCCTTCTTGGCCAATTCCTATGACCTTGCTGTTTATATCGATTTTTCTGTATGAATTCAATTTTGTGTTTTCTCTTTGGTTATCCACCCAATGCAACAAGAGGAAGCAGCTGATGAGCACTCTCGAAATTAATGGATCAAGTAAATTTTCCTGTTTAAACTATCTTCACAATTGCACCAGGGAACAGATGCTCTAAATAATTATTGACATTTTCTAACGATTATCAACAAAAATGCGCCATAATTAAAATGTGAAATTGTGCAAACATTGGAAAATAAATAAATTGAAAAAATAACTAACTACAACTAAAATCAGTTAACTAAAAACGTATACTAAATTAAACAAAAATCACTTAACTACTAACTATTATAAAACCAAAATAAATAAAAAAACGTCATAATGAACTGAAAACCAATCTCAAAACTAAACTAAATATAAATGAGTTAGATAAATAAAATAAATAAATGTAAAGTTTGTGCGCATGGTAATTAAAGATGTGCAAGGCGCTTGGCGCCGCGGGCTTTACGCGTCTAACTCCAGAACTGTCAGAGAGACCTCAGGTAAATTGAACGAGATTAACTTTTGAATCACCATTTTTCAGGAATTACAGGAAAACCAATAAACTATACACTCTAAGTAAGTAAGAAATGTGCAAATTTGTCACACCCAAAACTCAATAAAAAAGTAAGAAATGTAAGTAAATTTCTGTTTTTATTTATAGCGGGCTATTGTTTTGCGAAAACATTATATTATTTAAACAATTTTTGCGGCCCAAAGTAGTATTCCACCCTGCACACCTAGTCTAAAAGTTGAGCAGTAAGAATTGTCAGTATCGTTGGAGCATCTCTAGAAGAAAACATAAGAATCAAACTCGTTTCCTCAGCCAGTATCCAGTAGAAAAATTTTAATCGATTGAAGTTGCTTATATGATGTCCCCCCCTCCTTCCGACAGGGCACTTGAATACTAATGTCCCTCCTTGTACTACAAGTTGTTTTGAGTTATTAATTCCAGGAGCGGCAAATATTCCCGAGTTCTAATCCTAACCTTCACTTTTTACAAACGCTCCTGTCACCGAGCCAGTTGGGCACATCTGTGAATTTCTTTTGGCCCAGTAGTAAGAAACAGAAATACCACCGAACGCGCCCAATAACTTCTTACTCAGGTGCACATTAGAAGTGCAAAGTTATATTTGCCAAGCAACTATATAGACAACTGGACTGCATTGTTACGGACACGCCTCTTGGCCAACGTTTGCACGGGCAAGCCTCAGAGAAATGTCGATTAAGTCACAAGAGGAATAGGTTAAGCCATTACAGTCGCTAAGCTTCTGAAGTATTTGGAAGCTTCACCACAGAAGCCAATACGGCTGTCCCCCTTAGCCACTGCAAATCATACACAGAAGTCGATTAAGTTTATGTTCTAGATGGTAACGGCGGACGCCCACTCTTTTGAGCAGAAACCCTGACGATAGCTTTCACAGGAGCGTCCATCAGAAGAAATTTCGATTTTGGCAATACGCTAAATCCAGTAGTTGCATAACCCTTCGACAGCAACGCACTCTAGTCCGCTGCTCAGCGCAAGAAGCTATCAACAATTGTTCGGCAGGCAACGTCGACGAGGAAATTAAAAGTAGCCGACTTCTCGAGAACGGTTATCCTGCCAAATTCATTGCAAAGAATATTCTGGAGCGACCAACAAAAGCCACCACAACTACTTTCGAAAGACAGCCGCCGTCAGGCTGAGGAAGCCGACGTTGTGTATGCCAAAGAACCTCCTACATGTTCCGCTTCTGGCATGGCCCACAGCCACTTAGCTGCATGCACTCTTCCGCGCTCTCGTGGTCGCCCGCCCTCCTCCCCTAGACTGGCTCACAAAACCCTCCCCGCATAACTATCCTTTTCTTATCGACCCCTCCTCCCCCGATTCCCACGACTCGCTTGTAAGAAAAGGCTAACATTACTGACCTTGCATCCAGTTCCCATATAAATGTAATGGCCCGAAAGTCTACGTAAGCACTGAATCAACTCCTAAGAAGACATCTTAACCAAGTTGTCGCAGTAACCTTCCCAGCAGCAAGAGTGAGGATATCATTTTCGACCAATCCTATTTTAAGAATAGTTTGCCAGCTCAGACGCCCTCGGTGTGCAGTTATTACTTCAGTTCCTCCTGTTGAGCAGGTCATATTGGCTGTACTAGTCGGCTACCCTATTCAAAACAAGGAGGGAACACTTCCCAGCATGGCTGAGAAGATGTAAAATGATGAGCCTAAGCAGCACCATGTTCGCACATATTTTTGATTCAAGGCACGGAAGGGGATTCTTCCGTGTGATCTATAAGGTCTCGTCGAACTATCCAAAGCTCTTGGGTAAGTGTCTGTTAGCAACAACAGAAGTGACTGTCGTCAGGTTAGGCCAGTGGGTTTTGTATGCACAGAATAACTTCGTGCAAGTCTTCATTTATCACTGCCAAAGATCGGTTATCCGCATGAAATTCTTCGCATCCGCCCTCCCTGCCACGTCGCTTCCTAATACGCGCTGCCACTTATTACCTCCACTCATATTTCCACACTGAACTTGTGTGAAAAGTCGACTCCCGTTATAGCTTACATGTTTTATTTGGCCTTGTGATATTAACTCGATAGTAAAAATATGCTCGTCAGCTTGTCTTCTAACACACGCCATTTAAGTTTTTGTAAAATTAAATATTAGTATACGTTTCTCTCGATTGTGCTGGAAAAAATTACTGACGGCTTTTATTCGTGAAGAATTCTAAGATGCCGAAAATCCTACTCAAGCACTGACTTATCGTCTTCTTGATTTCTCACGCTGTGTAAATAAGCAATAATCAATGGCAATGGAGTGGCAACCATTCTGACAATTCCTACGGGATGAGGGTTCTTGAGAGTTTTTTGTTTGAAATGTTCGCCTAAGGAAGAACAGATAAATCTTTTCAGCAATTTCCTCCTTAATATAGACTATCCTTTTTGCTAAGGGTAAAAGGGCCGCGTTCCTATGGTTTCATGCTTTTGGAGGCAGGAGTTTCCTTGGTAGCGCACAGATGGTCTTGTTTATATTTAAATGCATACTCCAACGCTTCCGTAAGACAGAAACCTGGGGCATTTTAAATCCGATATCACTATCCCAACCTAACCCTAACCCTTACCGTAAACATAACCCTAACCCTAACCCTAACCCCAGCCCTTACCCTAACCATAAACCTAATCCTTACCCTAACCCTAACCCTAACCCTATCCATAACCCTAACCCTAACCCTTACCCTAACCTTTACCCTAACCCTAACCCTAACAGAAATTAATTGTGTATGCATTTAAATATAAATAAGAACATATGTGCGCTACCAAGGAAACTCCTGCCTTTTTGGATTTCTGCAATTCAGGACAGCTGCTTGTATGGCTTTATCGTTCGTAATCAAGTTAAATACACACATTCACATCGGAAAAGCGCTGAACCGATTGTACTGAACTTTGAAACCTGACTGTGCGAAATGAATCGATCATTTAGAAAATATTATCGAAGCGGTAACAGCACACTTAACCCAGAAATAGTGCGCCACAGTGCAGAGACTAGAAGTCCGAAGGTGAGCCTGCCGAAAATCTCCAGAATGCTCTCTAGGCCCAAACATAGTCGAAAATATTTTTTTCTGCGAGCATTGCAAGCGTACGGCATGGAAATGACCGATGAGGAGCGTTCGCATTTCTCATCTTACCACCGGTGGCGTATTTTTCTTCCCGCTACGACCGACCCTGATTTCGCCCGTGCCGGTTCAGACTTGGCGCGTAACTTTTCTCGTGCGTTCAGCGCGCGCGCGAGCGAGGCTACCAACTGGGCTTTCCGTGTGCATGGACGGGTGGATGAGCGCCATTGCTGCATAAAGTTCGTCACAATTTACAACCCCCCGTAGTGGCATCCTTGTGTGTTTTCAGTTTTAGTGCCTTCCAGCCAGCCAGCCAGCCAGCCAGCCAGTCAGTCAGCCAGCCAGCCAGCTAGCCCACACTTCCTTTCGAAGGTGATGCATTTGCTGCCCAGAATGACGACTTAATGCACGCCTCTCGCATGCATCCTTCAGTACTCGCAGTACGCGTAGAACATCCGCACTTATGTTAAAGTGGTACAGTAGTCGCCGGTTATTAAGCCCACTGTTAATATGCCCAGCCGTGTATTAAGCCCAAGTCAGCTTGGGACGGAATTTTACATAGCGAAATCCGCCAGCTAATAAGCCCAGTCGCCAGCTACGAAGCCCAGTTCGCCAACTGGCTAGAGTGAGATTCTCATCTCTCTGCTTGCGCAACTAGTTGCGTGTCGCAAATCATTTTTTGTTTTTGTTATTACCTTAAATACAGACAAACAGCATTATTTTCTTGTACATTACCAAGCTCTACACATAATAGAGTATGTATGTAATGTAAAGTGCCTATCCTGCGTTTGCTAATCAAGAACTAGGACTCTCCGGTTAGTGCGCCCGCCGCTTATTAAGCCCAATTTCGTCTGGGCCCGAGGTGGGCTTAATAACCGGCGACTACTGTATTGCGAGCAGGCTTTTCAAATTGAGCCGCCATTTTTTCCTCCTTACATTCGCATGTAACTTTTCCTCTACATACGTCGGTTGGCCTACTTCATCCATTATAAACCGTTTTTATCCCTCTTTGTTTATTTGAACTACATTTACGCTAGCACCGTTTTGAAAGCAGTTCAATTTGGCCTTTGTTTGACGAATGGTCGAAGGACATTTATCCAGGATGCCGACAACTGCAGTCATTGACGATTATGGATTGTTTTTGATTTTCCAGTGCTGTGAGTTTGTGCGCACAAGTTTATTCCTTGTGAGTGGTGGACGTTTCAACTGAAAATTTTGAAATGATATTTTCAAAAAAGCGTACCTCTGGCTCTCAGTATTTGAGGCGGGAGGCAGGCGGAGCAATTGTGGCTGCATATTGGGCTATGTATGAGGCCTAAAACCGACGAAAATGTGGCCGCAGCAGTAGCAGTTCTGAGTTGACACGCCTGCCCTGGAGTAGGGCTAAGTATCCTTATTTTCTTACACTAATCCGATGGCCAGTTAACGCGACCGTCTTTCTATCGCCCCCCAGACTCCCTCCTAACCCCTGCATCACACCAGAAGCTCTCGGCATGGCGGCCCATCCTGTCGCCCAAACAACGTCGTTCCCCCCCTCCCCCCTCCCCTCATATTCTCCATTACTCCTGGCTGGGGAGTCTGATAGTCGGCTCACTCTGAGTCGCCGACACCCCAACCGCACACCATCTGGATCCTATGTTTTTTCGAGATGACACGAGAGGGCGCGAATAGACCTGGCGTGGTGTGGCCGGGATATTTACGGGAAGCTGCTTTCACATCACACACACACACACGCGTGAGCCAATAAGTGGGTCGGCCGCCAAGTCCTCCTGATTGGCCAATGACGAGGAGGGCCTGAATTATTTAGCAATCACGCCTGCATACGGGGGCCCCCGCACTGACACTACGACACCCTTGAGTTGGCATGGCTACTAGATCGGTTGTGATATGACCACTATGCATGCGAACCTGCCCGGCTGTTGGTGGGTACTGCGAACTGCCGTGTCAGGTCAGGGACGGCTCCACTCAATCCTGACTGTCAATTGAATGATGAGATTGCTTAGTTGTCCTTCACTGTGCCCCCTCCCCTCCCCCTAATCTGCTTCAATTCTTGTCGCTCGGTGGTTTGGGCCCTCAAGAGTAAGGGCCAGGGGGTTATGTACGAGGGCCGTTAATTGTAGGCTTTGAAAATAACAGGATTGTGCGTTCGTCCGCCGAGCTTCGCGTTTCTGGCTCACAAACCCGAACTGCTTAATAAGTTAAACGAATAAAGTGTGAAGGCTAAGCATCAATACCCCCGTTTCTTATGGAAATGATGCTTTGCAATGACGCTAGTATGTGTTTGGCCAAAGTTACTTTCAGTATTGCACCTCATATACCCCTAATCCTAGCATGTTATCTTAAGGAAACGGTGGTTAAAAGGGGTTTTGGGGTGGAGAAATAAGATAGGCAGTGAAGGAAATTTGTAGAAGTAAGTGTTCAATGGAAAAATCTAGTTGGCTTTGTTTTCCGCGGCCACTTTGAAGCAGTTGTTCCGCATGAAAATTAAAGACATTTACACCGCGAACCATACGAATATTACTTCAGGAAGGTAAGTTGGACCTCAGGTAAGTTAAAGTAGACGACTCCCTAACTACTATTTCTATTTTTTGAGCAATTTAAGAAACCTGCTTTCGGATAATAGGGTTTTTCCGCTAAACCTTAAACGATAATACAGAATAGGAAATTCTACATATATAAATCAACAACGTTTGTAAATACAATAGAATAAAATGCATATAGCAGTTATTCGAATATTGAAAGGAAGTCATACTGTTTGACGTGACTGCGGGAAAGGTCACCAAATGTTGTTCTGTACAAATGGTAGGGCGCATTTCGTTTTCAGTATTGCAGAACAAATCTTGCCCCCTCTGGTCATAAAATGTAACTAATATTCATGTGCATACTCATTTCCACGGTAGCAGGCATGCTCCATACAGCCTCGAGCTCAAAGTGTAGGATTTGATGAATACTCATTATCCCTGTTCTCTTTGGCTACAATGCATTTGTCTTTATATTTATGATCATCATCCCCGCTCCTCTGAAGGTAGAGTGCTTAAGAAACGAAGAATAGCAAAGAATGTCTACAACGATACGAAAACTAATATGAATGGATGCGAACGTTCACATTTCAGGTGCTCGCGTGAATAACGTATAGTACTGGCCGAAAACGGGAACAATTTGCTGATCGTTTAAAGCCTTCAGATGCGTACAGGTGTTCATTATAGTGGACCGTCGTAGTTGTAATATATAGTCAGTAACACCTTATAATGCTTACAATTGTGTCTCTTCTAATAGTAAATAAATTAACTATTGGCACACTCCTATACCAAGTTGAAGGCTATATTTGGGATGTGTGGTATACAATGAACGCATTATGCGGAAAAGCACCCAAACTGTTCCCCTGTTGGACATTTCACATTCGAAGCACATCTGGACACTCCCTTATTTTATTAGCAAACGAGTGAGCAAACGAGTGAGTGATAACAAGGTAGCTGAGTTGAAGGAAGTCAGCATCCTTAACTCTGATTTTCGCTGTTGGTCAAAAGTTTTCAAACTCGTGCAGGTGCTCATCGTCATAAAAAGCAGCAGCAGTAGCAGCAGCAGCTATAGGGTGATAGTTATCGGAGTAACCATCAATCAATAATCCCTTATGCAAGTCCGGAGGTGACTGCGCAGGGCTTTGTACACCAGCGCCAAATCGATACATCGATTGGTTGAGGTCCTATGCGAGCCGAGAATTGACTGAAGCCTGCCTCGGAAATGGGAACTCCATCAATCAATGTATCGACTTGGCGCTGGCGTAAACAGTCGCTCGCAGTCGCCTCCAGACTTGCATCACTGGTTATTGATTGACTTGTGCCCCATATAATTATTCCCCTTTTGCTGCTGCTAGTGGTCTCTGGCGCGAACTCTTGTACGAGTTTAGAAGCTCAGAATAATAATCAACAAACTATTCCGGTGATGGGCCAGTCTTCTGCTTTACTCGTAGGAACTAATATTTTCTTCAGCAAGTCTTCTGTGGATTAGCATGTTAATAAATCATTCTAGAAGTCATGGATTATTTTGCTTTCAAGCGAACTTTCTTTTCCTCTTCTATAATGTTTGCCTTTCTGTGGCTTGCAGCTTAAATAAAGACCGGAACGGTAGGTGCCATGGTGCTGTTTGCCCATTTTATTTTTTACCGTCTTAGGGACCTGAGACGTGCTGACTGACTGACGACGGCTAGAAAATTAGAAATCGCCAAATAAGAGACACTATCGCTGGAACAAAAGTTTTATTCACCGGGTAGTTTGGAGTCACCCGAATTTAGCGTCAGAGACAGCAAAGAGTGGTTAGCTGTACAAGTGTTGCAGTGTTGCAGTTGCTATGCCGCGGCATGCCTATTGAAATCGACAATTCCCACAGTCATTGCCGATAGTTGCAGGTGATAGCCGAGGTGTTGCAGTGTGTAGTTGCTAGGCCCCTGCGGGCCTATCAAAATTAGCAGCTCCCACAGGCAGTCCGATACTTACTTCATCGCTTGTCGCCGAGTCGCTAATTGTTGAATACCAACATCGCGGACTGCAATCTGAGGCTCGGTATGCGGATGATACCTTCGTGTATGTCGAACGGAATCGGATGCTGCCATTACAAGGACATCCCAACATTGCTTTCCCGACGCATTATTGAGCTACGACAATAAGCGCCCAATTGGTCACAAACGTAAGTGCGAAAGGACGCTCGATCGGCGTGTTGAGATGCACTGTAGTTAATCGGTAGACAAATTACTGATTGGCACTCAGAACGAATGGCTAGCTGTGCAACTGCATCAAACGGTGGATGCACAAACGAGATGGGAGCCAAAACCTAATTGGCTCCATATTTTTGTGAGCATCCTTGTAAGTTCTGCATCTCTTGGAAGTCGCCAGTCGCATCCACAAACGCCTTGGATTTTGGTCTGCTCGAGGAGCGCAAGCGATCATAAGGTACCGGGTCAAGGGTTCGAAGGATCCACTGGCAAGGGAAGGAACGTCTGGTGTCGGTTATCGGGTCTGGTGCAATTGTGGGCAAAGAAATCCTGTCGAAGAACCTGCACGAATACCACGCTGGATGCAGGTTACCGAGCTTGTGGCGGCAGTATGTGAGTGACGCCAGCTCCCTAAGTCACGGCTCATTTGAAGGGACCCGGCCACATCTTCAAGTTCAATGAGACCGAAATTCTCGCAGGAGGTGCGAACTACTCATGCCGTGGTTTTCCAGTCCTCAACCGGCTAACAGGCGCAATGACCCCCCCCCCACACGTGATACCGTTCCTCCGCTCATCGAATTACAATAAGTCTATTCGATTTCTTTTCATATCGTTCGAAAGTTTCGCACTATTTTTGTACTGGTTGTATTGAGCTTTGGCTATTTTTAGTATCGTGTCGCGTTTTTCCTTTATTCGGTAAGCTGTTTTACACATTTTCCGGTTTAACGCATTCTTGTCTTTGGTGTGGATCCGACCGGAATGGTCATTGCTAGCTTGTTAGCCATCATCATTCAGTCAAGGGTTGAAAACCCCGAGGTTCGAACATGAGACCATTGGTTATTGACTTTGCCACTCTACCGTTTTACGACGGGCTCGTCGCTTTGTCGGTTGCGATCAGGGATACGATGCATATATGGTAGAGGAACAATTAAGTAGTGCTTCGCCCTAAAGCTCACAATAAGAGCCCACACAGCAGCCAAATATTTCACTATTTTTTTACAGCCGCTTGTTTTTCGAGTTGTTTTGGACCGCTTCTATTTTGCCGTTCTCCCAGATTAGTCTCTATTGAGTGAACAATAAATAGTCTTGTATTAATCCCTTACCTTCTATCATGACGGACCAGGTCTGGATGTCTGATGAATCAGATTGAATAGACTTTGCTCACGTACTAGAGGAGGCTGCGTTCTCTTCCTCTCTCTTTTAGAATACACTCCCTATTTCCGCATTACAGCCCCGAACACCATTGTTCAAAGCTCTTTCTGCCTGACAGGAGAGTGAATACAAACCCATTCACAGTTCCTTATGTTCTATCGCCTGCTCTCCCAGTCAGTAAAGCCCATCAGAGCGATAAAGTTTTATCGCAGGGTGTTAAGTAAGTACAACCCTAGCAACTGCGATCTTCAGACCACGATTACTTAGTAGAGAAGAAGTCTTGGGAAGGTCATAATAGAAGGAACAGTATATTGTGTACACAGAGGAACGGAGAATAGATGCAAAAAGTCTGACTTGGGAGAACATGACCAGTCAGGAGAGCCAGCCGGGCCCAAGTGCCAGTTTGACAGCAGTCAGGCCAGTGGGCAGAGAGAGCCACTCACGCGTGCAGTGTTGCTATTCGTCGCCTGGCCAGAAAACAATTTTTTTCGGCAACTGTGATTGGCTGATCCAGGCGTCGAGAACTGCAGTCGTGAGATTCTAGTGGAGTTCACTTCGACGCGAGCTACTCATTACAGTGGAGTCAAACCAGCCGCCTCGCCTCTTTTTGGCCGCCACACCAGGTAGATGATCACAAGGGAAGCACGCAGACGACCACCGGCTCCGCTGCCAATGTCGGTTATCCAAGTGGTCCAAGAACCCACACAGGCAATTAACTGTTCTACTGTGGGCTATGAAATAATCAGCGCACTATTACGGGCAACCACCTGTGACACAAGGGGGAGTTGCTACTTTTGAAAAGCATACAGGGACATAGCAACTGCATACTGTAACACCTGGGCCATTGAACAGTCATCGCACTACCTGAAACTATTTGCGATAAGTGTGGGAACTGTCAGTTTTGATAAGCATGTGGTTGCATAGCAACTGCATCCTGAAAATACTGCATTAGTTCGATTGACCTAATTGTGAAAAATATTCACGGCCTCGGTGGGAGTTGAACCCACACGGTAGGGTAGACTTTTGCACAGCCAACGCTCAACCATTGAGCTACGAGGTTTACTGTGCGATGCCATGAATTTAATCACACTTGGGTCGATTTTACACACCCAACTTACTTATTGAATCCACCAACTCGGACACAGTAAGCTAGGCACGATTTCCTGCACTATTTGTGCAATTAATTGCCCTTTTTGTCGTCGTCTCTGCTTGTGGATTACAGTATGAATATAACCATCAGGCAAATAAAGCTCTTATTCGGTTCCTCTTCCTGGAACTCGTCTTTTCTCCTTCATCCACGAAATATAAATAACCCTCCAGTTTTCGCATAGCATGAAGCATTGGACAATTTTTCATGTAAGTTACTTCGCCACATTTTGCTTTCACGGGCATCGCAGAAACGGGCTCGTCCGATCCTTTAATTTGAGCCCGCAGTTGAATTTCCCTCCGCGTGAGATCGTGCTGCGGATTTGTTTGCACTGCCTTCCAATCAATAAGTCAGATAGGACTGCAGACGCTCCGGAAATCGCTTATCCATCATTATCCTCAGCAGCGGTAAGAATTCAAGCGTGGGGTACAGTCCACTAAACCCCATTTTACTTGTTACGCCCCAGATAACTAAGGAATCGGTGTAGTCAGTAAATATGTGTACCACGCTGTAGAGGACAGAAGTACATTTTCGTGTCCAAAATATATCAACAAGAAATTTGAAGCAAGCAAATATAGCAGAATTTATTCGATCAAATAAATTTCATGACGGCTCGTCAGCTGCGGCCCGTCTTTGCATGAATGAAAAACAAGTGGGTTACAGCACAATTTGAATATCAACAAAATCGATAAAAGCAAAGTCAAATTTACGCGTAAGCGAACATTCATATTGTCAAAGTAACTCGGGAAAGGGCGGAAATTTAGGGGGAAAACAACACAAAAACAAACAAAAGGTGACTAAATGTAGGCCTATGGACCCCAAGGCAGCTGTAGGTTAGCCACATGTTCTAATTGCTTACATAGGTCGGGTTTCTCCCACCGTATGTAGGCTGCTTCCATGTAGCGTAATGTCCTGTTTGTTCGTGCTCGAACAAGAACTCGGAAATAATTTTTCGGATCGACAGAGTGACCACTGTCCAATAGATGTTTTGCAATAGAGGACCGAGGTACTTTGTTTTCCTGTTTAAAAAGCCAAGAGGGTAAATGTTCAGCTGCCCTGGTCGCCAATTGCCTTTGCGTTCGCCCGATGTCCTTGCATCCGCAAGTGCATGTAAATTCATAGACGCAGTTTGGAGTGGCGTGCAAAGGCAAGGCATCTTTTGTCCCGTTAACGGGAAGGCCTTTAATAGGGCCGAGGAACACCAATGCAGCTGAATTGTACGTTCTCTCTATGGTGTACCGCAAACGTCGTTTGATTGTATTTGATACATTGTCAGGCAAAGATCAAACCAAAGCAATCGAGGATTTAGTATGGAAAGCTATTAAAAAGTTGCGGAACAAAAACCTGATTGATACTGCAACTGCATTATCTTTAAAGCCTAAAGGAACACACATCCCCAGACTATATGGTCTGCCCAAAACGCATAAGAAGGACATACCTTTGCGGCCAATTTTGTCTATGATTAACTCTCCTCAACACAAGCTAGCACAGTGGCTTGTCAAGGAATTAAAGCCGATTAGGAGCCGGTTCTCCACTTACGTGACAAAGGATGTCTTTCAATTTGTTGAAGATATTATGTTCCAAAATATTGCAAACAAATTTATGCTTTCTTTAGACGTTGAATCCTTATTTAAAAACGTACCATTGGACGAAACAATCGACGTTATATGTACTCATGCATCCTATACTCGTCTACCACCTGATATACTAAGGGAATTGCTTACACTATGTACGAAAAATGTGCAACTCCTCTTTAATGGGCATCGGTATAGACAAATCGATGGAGTCGCAATGGGAAGTCCACTTGGACCTACTTTTGCTGACATATTCATGGGTCATTTAGAAGAAAACGTGTCATCACAACTAAACAAGACAACTTTATACAGACGTTACGTCGATGATATCTTCACTATAGTTGAAACCAAACAAGACGCTGAAAACCTTCTTCGATTCATGAATAAATTGCATCCAAAAATAAAGTTCACGATGGAAATGGAGCAAAACAACAAAATACCTTTTCTTGACGTCCTCCTGTTTAGAGAGGCTGATGGTTCAATCAGGTGAAGTGTTTATCACAAGGCTACCTGGAAGGGCCAGTACCTACACTTTACCAGTTTTGTGCCAATCCAGTGGAAACGAAACTTGGTACTAACTCTCTTCCAGCGAGCTGAGAAAATTTGCAGCAATGAAACATTACCAACAGAAATTTCCAGCATCAAAGACGCCCTACTTACACGTGGATATCCTTCACGTTTCATTCAGAAATACAGTCAACCTTTACGGCTGAAAATTACGAAACAGTTTGTTCCAAAAAAGCCCGTTTTTATATCTCTACCCTTCAAAGGTGACAATGTATCAAATACAATCAAGCGACGTTTGCGATGCACCATAGAGAGAACGTACAATGCAGCTGCATTGGTGTTCCTCAGCCCTATTAAAGGCCTTCCCGTTAACGGGACAAAAGATGCCTTGCTTTTGCACGCCACTCCAAACTGCGTCTATGAATTTACATGCACTTGCGGATGCAAGGACATCGGGCGAACGCAAAGGCAATTGGCGACCAGGGCAGCTGAACATTTACCCTCTTGGCTTTTTAAGCAGGAAAACAAAGTACCTCGGTCCTCTATTACAAAACATCTATTGGACAGTGGTCACTCTGTCGATCCGAAAAAATATTTCCGAGTTCTTGTTCGAGCACGAACAAACAGGACATTACGCTACATGGAAGCAGCCTACATACGGTGGGAGAAACCCGACCTATGTAAGCAATTAGAACATGTGGCTAACCTACAGCTGCCTTGGGGTCCATAGGCCTACATTTAGTCACCTTTTGTTTGTTTTTGTGTTGTTTTCCCCCTAAATTTCCGCCCTTTCCCGAGTTACTTTGACAATATGAATGTTCGCTTACGCGTAAATTTGACCTTGCTTTTATCGATTTTGTTGATATTCAAATTGTGCTGTAACCCACTTGTTTTTCATTCATGCAAAGACGGGCCGCACTGACGAGCCGTCACGAAATTTATTTGATCGAATAAATTCTGCCATATTTGCTTGCTTCAAATTTCTTCCTGTGAAAAGATGTTTCACATATCAACAAGACCATCAGCCATTTATAAACATATATTCCAGGCTGAGAGGCATGTGCAAAGTAAAGAAGCCTCTTCTTTTTAATCTGATAGGAGCATATGCTGCCCTCCAAAGCGCCTATTTAATGCGGAGTAGCCTTGTCAGAGAGGACTCTGCAGGCTGTTGGAGCTTCGGTATAAGAAATGGATGGAGAAGGCTTCCGTAAGAGACGAGTGCTTTGAAAAGACGACTTCGGACGTGCACTCATTAGAACGCCGGTGAATGGGTTCATAATGACGAAAGCTGTTTGGAAAATCTTGGTTACTGTCCTGGGAAAACACTGTCTGCCAGGCGTCCGTACTGCCAGGAATAATGTCTGATCCGAGACTGAGGCACAGCTGCAGAAAGCAATGGGGCTTAAACGCCTTCATGACTTCACGTGGTATAAATGCTTACTATATCCAGACCAGACAAAATGAAAACTTTGCATGGCATCTATGCCTTACTGAAGCAGATGCAACGGTGACGGTGTGGCCAGGACATGAGGATGGATGACGAGCGACTGTCCAAACAATTATTTAATGACATGGTTGAAAAAAGCGACGATACAAAGCCTCCATCAAAACCCTTCGAAGGAACCTTGATAACTGTGAGGGTCTCGCACCGGACCGGCAGATATGGCGCACAGCATCCACCCTCAAAGCCAACGAAATAGTAGAAACAAAGGCGGCGTGGTAAGCCTGCAAGGAACCAGAACCGCGGGTAAGCATCGCGGTCCGCCCAACGTGGCGACAGCGACCGAACCCATTTCTCAGATGAATGTTTACCTCGTGTATGGTTCAGCCGAAGGTTCGACAACATCCTCAGACACCCGTCTATACTTTGGTCTCCTCTGACTGGCCACAGCCTGACATAGCTCAGGCGCACGTACAGACTTCAGTACTTTTACATTATACTACTCGTAATAAGCGAGTAGTCGTGTTTTATTACTATTTAAACTAACCAACAACTGCTGTTTTCACCCGCAAGCATGTAACTGACGAACTTTTCCTCAATTTTTCTTTGTATCCATATATTTCCTATCATTTTTTTGCCAAGAAAAAGTTCAAAGGTGCTCGCCTATCTTCCCCTAAACAAACTGCTACTGATACTGAGTAGTCATATCACTGAACACAGAGGTAACCTTCCTTACAAGCCATGACTTTTAGTGCCCCGTGATATATTCAAGCGTGTCAGATTTACTATACTGATACATGCACTGATATGCCATGGGGATATATTTCCTAGTTTCGATCTTACTCTTTCTTACTTCTTCCGTACAACCTTTGACTTTTCGAGCCTGCCAACAAGCTACTGATGCAATCGTGCGTGGAGATTGGCAGAGCTAGAGAACTCGTCTACGCGTGCCACAGACCGCTCAATAACAGGTGCCACGGTAGATGCTTCCGCGACTTGCATGAGATGTGAGTGCTGAGAAAACCATAGCTGTCTTGTACCAGACAAGCCAACCTTCTCATGACTTCGTTCCTGATGATGAAAGTGACTCCAGCGTCTCTGCATTTGGCAGTCCGGTTTAGAAGGATGTACATATCATACCCAAATAATTCACTTGTCCTTGTTCAGAGACTTGGATCTCGCAAAGAGCCTCGCTGCTCACATTGTGATGCTTCAGTTTTCGTGTAGTAAGAGCCTTCTACCTTTCTGGTTGGTTGCTCCGCGAGTTGTCTTAAAGAGAAGGGGTCCTGTCTACTGCTCTCCAGTTATTGTTCCAGCTTTGCTTAAAAACACCTGGCCATTTTTGAACGTATTCTCTAAATGCTCTCTTCAGCTGCCGATGTCTTCTTTGTTTTTTTTAGCTGAGACTGACAGCGATACCTTAAAACGGTTAAGCAATTTGTTGATCGCATCCTTAGTGAGGTCGCTCATCCTCTCCACTCTGGACTACTGCCTGCGAAGTCTTCCCGTAGTATGCGCCGAAGCTTCCGTCATATGCCTTGACATACATTGGCATATTAGCGCTCTATACTCCCATTCCTAGCACGCTAGCCCATGTGTGAAGAAACGGAAATTTGAAGTTGAAATCAGTCCTGTCTTCATAACAGATGTGTATATCTGGTAAGCCTTTAGACTTTGAGTACCCCATCGCCCTTTACCTCACCTTAATCCGTGCTGCCTGTGAATGGAGCCATTTTTGCTGAAAATGTTGGATATTTACCTTAAAATAAAGCCTATTTTTCTTTCTCTCGCTCTTCGCCTCTAATCAATATGCCTCTAGCAGACTGTGGCTGGGCACGGGGACAACAACGGGATTACTGTCTTGTAAGATATATCAACCACGTATTTTGCTCCCACGAGCCAGCAGACAGTGTGGTTATCCAGGACTTATTGACGGCACGGTGGAGATTACGCATAAGCCTCATTAACGGGATATGATGACAAGAACCGCATGAAATTTAGGCCATTTTACGCCAAATTCCAGAGGGACTATGGTTAGGTTTCAGGTAAGATTTATGGTTGAGTTTAGGGTGTAGGTGGGGGGTTTGGGCTAACTGTAGTGTTACGGATTAAGGGAAAGATGGGAGCTCTGGTTTAGGTTTGTATTAGGGTTAGTTTTAGAGGTAGGACACAGGAATATCTAATTTTCTTGATATTATGCGTTGGGCCATTTTTATAACTTTGGTCGGGCATTTCTAATCTCGAGTACTGTTTAGGAGGCCATAGAAGTAGTCATTGCCCTTGTACCTTTTCTTGCCACTTCCCTCCGCGATATGGTTGACAGTGCTATCCCAAAACAGGTCTGTGTAGTCATTCCAGGTAGTTTCTCAATCCATATTCCAGTCCCGACTTTTGCTTCGTGTATACATGTGCCGAATCAATTTGGACCGTTCACGGGATCACTATCGGCCGCTTCGTAGCATGTTACGTGTTTGGTGATAGAAGGGACGAGGAAATGACCACTAATTAGAAACACGACACGCACACCGGTTATGCAAATCCAGTTTGTGTAAAAAGGAGGAGTAGGAATGTCGGACAATACTAAAACGCCCGATACAGAGGAGCCGGTGTAAATGCGCCAGCCACAGAGAGAACAGGACTTTTAATTTTCTTATGGCCTCCTCTAACCAAAGGGTGGAAATAGAAAAGGTTTCGTGGCGACCCGTAAGATAAGAAACTGTGTGCGATGTAGCGGAGAAGAGCAACAACCGTCAAATGAAAGGCAAGTCCAAATGCATAACTGTTTACCATCTTGACAGTGCAGCTGCTAGCTAAAGGCTCAGACACGCGTGTTTAATCGATTTTGTACAGCTGTAGGACGCAGGTGCGAAGGGTTTCCTAGTCTGCCCGTAAGTTTCCATCTTGCCTTATTTAATTTTTGATGAAATTATCCCGCGAACTTGAGGTAAATCCTTCGAAATAAAACTACTCAGGCGGCAGCTGCGTCGGGCAACGGCAGAAACTCGGC
Organism: Ligula intestinalis; assembly: GCA_036362985.1. Taxonomy (NCBI): domain Eukaryota; kingdom Metazoa; phylum Platyhelminthes; class Cestoda; order Diphyllobothriidea; family Diphyllobothriidae; genus Ligula; species Ligula intestinalis. The sequence goes on from JAYGXS010000004.1 coordinate 29,519,492, forward strand.
GAAACATGCGTGCCTGAGCCATAAGCTACAACCTGTAAGTATGTAATAAATTTGTATACTACTAACTTTTGTTAGTAGGTTGTATATGTTAAGTAGTTATTCTGCAACAGCTGATGCATTTCAGCTCCAATATTTATATCAGCTTTCGGACCGAGCCGCAAAGGATTTGTCCCGAAGGAATTAGTCCACGGTGGTTCCTTACTTTCCTCACAAATTAAACAAGGCACGAGAGAGATCCACCAGAGAGGACCTCTCGGTGCAGTGAGGATCGTGTAGATTGATGGAAACTTTTCCCCTTAATTTGAGAACCAGCACGAGTTTGGTGGCTTTCAAGCCACGTCAGTCGCCGTACGCAGCCTTATAATTAGTTGATTGGTAGGCCAGGACAGGCAACTGTCGAATGGAGGGCGTCGGTTGAAGGGTTGGTGCTCACAATGGGAGGAATACATCCATCCATGTAACATCCCTGAACCTATCACGATGTGCAGAGTCGTGACTTGGAAGTTCGCCGAGAGCGCGCTTACTCTGTCCTGCTCGGGACTGGGGGGTCAGTTTTCAATGACTCCTTCCTAATTTGACCGTAATAGCAATCCTTCTTATGTTTTTTTCCGATCCTGGCCCCCCCCAATTGAGGAGTGGTGCGTGTGAGGTCGTGTGTACCGCTCGCGGTCTGGGTATTTGGCGCTGTCCGTCACTGTCTTCTCCCCCCACTGCTGGCTTTACTTTCATGAACAGTCATCAAAAGGTGCACTTTAAGTGGTGGGTAAACCTTAAGGGAAATCGCCCTAATCCTCCTTTACACCATCACCACTACCAGTAGTCTTCCGACACCAATACAAATGTATACATTGGAGAAATAATAAGGACTCGACTTGTACTTACTTGTACTTGTTACGGCTGTGATCATATCTGATCTAGCCGGCCTCAATGATATCACGGATGGTACCTCTCCATGCACGACGATTGACGTTAGCGGATCTGGAGAGCTCCACCCAGTCTCTTCTCCAGCGACGGAGACCGAAGATAGAAAGTCCAAGAACTGCTTCAATGTCTTGACGGACAGTGTCGATCCATGTCTTCGGTTGCCCTCCTTTTCGACGCCTCCAGGTAGGCTGCGGCGCCGAGTCGAGGGCAGCATAGGTAAGCTCGTGGGGCGGACGACGGAGAACGCGCCCAAACCAGCTCAGTCGCCTTTCTTGAATGGCCTGAGATATCCTCGTGATACGATCACAGCGGGTACGGACTGTCTCGTTTGAGATGAAGTCGCTATGCCTAATTCTCAGGATCGTCCTCAGGCACCGGTGGCCAAAGATCTCCCGTCTTCGCTCATCTTCAGCGCGCACAGCCCAGCATACACATCCATAGAGGAGGACTGACCAGATAGATGCACGGTATATACGAATCTATGTGGCGATGTTGATGTCGCATCATATCCGTAGGCGCTTTTGAAAGATTGAGAAAACCCAGCGAGCAGCATTGATACGGGAGACAACGTCGTGCGATACGGGGGAAAATCTCGTCAAAACGGGTTTATTGAAATTATGACTAGCGAGGAGCGTGGCCGGCTCACCATTGTTAAAGTGGTATATATATATTTAATCGAACAGGGAAGGAAGTGGCGTGTTGTAGCCTCGGGCCAATCGAGTTTTTGTTAGCTACCTTTAATTTCTCAAGTAATTAGCCCAGATCCCTCAGCCTTGTCGGTTTAAACTTATGCGTTAGTTAAAATTATTTCCACATTATTTCCTTCTCAAGACATGGATACTTGTTCGTAGATCGGTATTCAAAATGTAATGGCCCATCCGGTGTAAGTTCAGATGTAAGGCGCACATATGAAATGGTTTACTACTATTTTGGTCAAATTCATTTCATTCCCATCATGTTTGCTAATGTTCGGGTAGAGAAAATGTACTACGAGTCAGCTAGAGTCAACTTAAGCCGTGAGTATCAGTTTCTGATCAAGCAACTGCGGCTCCTCGCAGTAAACGTCCCTTTCTGCGTTCCTAAAACATCGCAAATCACACTGTTGTCAGCCTGAGAAAAATAAAAAATATGGGTAGAATAGAAAATGTACCGGAGCTGTCTTGAAGTACTACAGTGCCTCTCAGTTTAAAAATATCAACTGATAAAATTCAGCCTTTCATATATCCTAGAAATCGACAAAAGGTTGGCAATTAACCTGTATTTAGAATGATGGCATGCAACAGTAATACAGTGGAGTCCGGTTAATGTGGACACGGTTAATGTGGACAACCGCTTAATGTGGACAGTTGGCTAGGAACGGAATTTCTCCATAGTAAAATCCTCCGGTTAATCTGGACAGCCACCGCTTAATGTGGACAGCACCAAGCTGTCAACCGGTCGGTCGACCCACAAATTTTGTCAAAAATCCAGTCCAAATCGCCCGCGGCGGGGAATTCCCGCGTCCTGTTCGCCACAGTTGGGAGGTGCAGTTATCGAAGGAGGCCGCCAATACGTCTCTGCGTGAAGCAGCAGAAGCCGACACCTCCAGAGCTGATGATTTCCTCAAGAAAGATTGGCCTGACCTGTTGAAGCAGTTTCAACCCAAGGATGTCTTCAACACTGACGAGACTCAACGTACCTGACCCAGAAGTCAAAGAAGTCGGCAAAGGGATTCAAAACGGCGAAGGACAGAATCACCGCTCTGGTTACGTGCAGTCTGGAAGGAGAAAAACTGCCGCTTCTTGTGATCGGGAAATCAAAGCAGCCAAGGTGCTTAAAAAGGAAAGAACATTCCATCGGGAGTGCATTACGCATTCGGGAAGAACGCATGGATGACGTCTGGGCTGTGGGAAAATTTCTTACGAGAGCTTGACCTCGAAACGGGGCGCCAGAAGCGCAAGATCCTTCTCTTGGCAGATAACTGCAGTGCCACACTCGAGTCGAAGGACTGAGGAACATCACACTTCGATTTTTGCCACCCAACACAACCTCAGTTCTGCACCCCTGTGATCAGGGCATCATTCGATCTCTTAAAGCCTTCTTTCGGACCGCGATCCGGCGAGAGATTTTGCAGATCATCCAAGACCTAGTGGAAGACGATGAGACTGGCATGCGTTTGGCTCACAACGTTGTGAAGAAGATTGACGTTCTTAAGGCCATGGAGATGTTGAGCACTTCGTGGAAAAAGGTGAAGTCGGAGACAATCGTAAATTGCGGGAGGAAAAGGGGCTTCGTCACCACTGAAGAGGAAGCTGCAGAGAATGAAGTCGCGATTCCGATCCCAGAAGACGTGACAGAGGACAGGATCGAGAGTTTTCTAGAGTGGGTTTCAATCGACGACGATGCCGAAGTCGCCGAGGAGGCAACACTGGAGGAGGTGACAAGCGAACTCGCCGAAGCAGTTGCAGATGCCAAGAAGGTACCAGACGAGCAGAAAGAAGAGTCTGAAGAGGAAGACGAAGAAGTCGAGCCCCCAATCTCATCAAAAGAAATGAGGGCGGCATTGGCCGTACTCGAAACGGGGCATCGACAACAAGGTTTTGATGTGGAGAATTTTGACACTGTGATAAAGACTTTTAGGGGAGCTTTAAGAGAAAATTTTCCACCAAAGCAATCAAAACTGAGCATGTTCTTTCAATAAAACTTCATTCAGATGCAAAATTCTGTTTTTTATACGTATACTGGTTTGAGGTCAGTTCGCTTAATGTGGACAACCGGTTAATATGGACAGTTGGCCTGGAACGGAGGTGTCCACATTAACCGGACTCCACTGTACTTCCATTATTTTCAAAGAGAGAATTTAGCCAAGTATGGGGCAGACAGGTCTTTGTGTTCAACTCGTGAATGTGGCACACACCTCGCTTATGTAATTCTCTACCAAAAGAAATACCGACCGTACTAGACTTAACGATAAATCACGGGCAGTAACCAAGGAGGATCTTTCCGCTGCTGTATCGGAGAATTGATCAAACAGCTATAAGTATCAAAGGCACCAACAGGCATCACTGGGAAGGCGTATTTTTCAAATGTTTGGTGGGGCTCAATTGCAACAGTCAGTGTTAAGAGATGCCTTTGGATGTAACGCAAGTTGCAGCGTAGTATTCCAAGAAACGAGAAGGCCTTCCACGTCCGTGCATTCGATGGACATGATTATTAAAACGAATAGCTTTTGAAGGTCTATCAAATGGAACAGTGGCTTACGAAGTATTATGTGACGGCAGTTTAGTGACCAACCTGCAGTCTAGACACGTGGCGTGTAAGAAACCCGTGAGAGAGTTGGGATTCAGCGATTGCACGGCGAGACAGCCGAGGGTGAAATAAAAGACGAAGAAGAAAACTATTGATGCAATGTGAAAGAAAACCATGGATTCATAAGTGGATCAATGCCATCTAGAGTAGTCTTTGAAAAAAAATGGAAACCAGCAGCAGTTTAAAGACTAGTTAAGCGATAAATTTTCCAACCTGGAATGTGCATCAGACTTTCATATCAACCCTCCGATACAAGCGCCTCTGTCCTATAAATGTAAGCTTTGGAACAGCTAGGTACATTGTGATGGTACAGGGTCTCCCAGAAGTAACTGACCCTTTTGATTTGCTAATAAAACGAAACTATTAATGCTAGGATATTGAAACTTGTTTTATTCGAAAGACATAATTCTAGAATTTGGTGCGATGAAAATCCAAGAGAAATTCAAGAAAGGCCGCTGCATTCTCTTCGTGTGACGGTGTGGTGCGGAATAACTGCTTCCAATGTGATTGGCCCATTATTTTTTGAAAATAAGGATGGCGCAACCGTAACAGTTTATGGTGAAAGATACCAAACTGTGATTAGCGAATTTCTTATTCCTGAAATCGAGAGACATGGCATACGCAATACTTGGTTTCAACAGGATGGAGCCACGGCCCATGCAGCAAAAGAAATGATGACATTGTTAAATTAGTGCTTTCCAAATCATTTGATTTCACGATCTGGTAACATTCCTTGGCCCCCTTGACGATCGTCCAGATTTGGCCCCATGCTATTTCTTCTGATGGGGCTACCTGAAATCAAGAGTTTATGTAACAAATCCCACAAATCTGCAAGAACTTAAAAACAAAATTTGTTCTGAAATAAGACAACTATCGCCTGATACACTTAGGAGCGTTATGGGAGCGACAAAGAAACGAACCCTAAGTTTGAGTTGACCCAAGTGTGAAAAACTCTAGGCGTTTGGCGGGATTTGAACCCACGCATGTCTCAGACCTGTTTACGACTACCTATGACTAAGGATCCCCGACGGAATCCGAAACGTCAGGAAAATAAAGTCCTTGTTCCAGTGATCGCATCTTTTTCTTCGGAACTGCTGCCTGGAACTCGTATATTCTCCTCTATGGGCACTGATGGGTTCACCGATTTCGGGACTCATAGCCGAGGCGGTCCCTCAACGGCTGGAGTCGCTGGTTTTCCAACACCACAGACCAAAATTCTGGACGCGGTATGTGGATGACGCCTTCGTCGTCATCGAACGGGATCAGGTGCTCACGTTCAAGGAACGTCCCAACAGCGTTTTCCCGGACATCCAGTTTACGATGGAGGAAGAAGAGAACAACCAGCTGGCCTTTCTTGATGTCCTCATCTGTCGCAAAGATTTTGATGGTCTAAAGACTAAAATATCCAGGAAAGCGACAAACACGATGCAAGTACTGAAGTACAACAGCAACCACTCAATCAGCCGCAAACGCAGTTGTGTAAAGACGCTCTATCGGCGTGTTGAGACGCACTGCAGCGAACAATAAGATAAAGTTGCCGAGGTAGAATACCTTCGACGGGTGTTTAGAGAGAATGGCTACCCACGCAACTTTGCCAACCGGTGCTTACGCAAACGACATGGCCACCAAAAGCGCACCGACCCCAAAATTTGGCGTTCGATCCCGTACGTCAAAAACTTATTGGAAGCAGTCGGCCGCCTTCTCGCACCACTTGGAGTTGGAGTCGCACACAGGCCGGAGGCAATCATAAGGCGTCAGATAATGAAGCCGAAAGACCCACTGCCACGGCAAGAAACATGTGGGGTTGTCTACAGGATCTGGTGCATTGGCGTTCAAAGCAACTATGTTGGAGAAACTCACAGACTTCTCAAGACCTGAATTGCCGAACACGCGGCAGCAGTGCGGCGAAATGATGCCAATTCTCAAGTTGCGGCTCATTCGACGAGACCCGGCCAGATGATCAAATTTGATGAGGCCGAAATTCTCGCAAGAGGATACAATTGCCGAGAAGTACTTGAGTCATGGTTCAGGGGCCCCAAATCCATCAACAAGTGCAACGATTTGCCCAATCCATAGTCAATGCTGAGACTCAATTTGGCCAAAGCAAGTCGCCACTTCGGGAACGGACAGGCCATCGCGTCATCTCATGCCAACACCGGAGGGCCAGATGGCCGAACAATCACTACGCCTGAGTCCGTCGCTCGTGATGAAAGTTCAACAGGTCAGAGCCCGCAGGCCGTCTAACAAACTATTCACGCGCAAGAAGGCAATTAACGTTAATTGTTGCTGTATGTTTGCAGTAATGACTGTATCCTATAAATACTACAAACTTCTGTGCATGCATTACCCGTTTCTTCTACTGTTTCCTTCTCATGTGTCTGATGCTGAATCCGCGACGGATGTCGAAAAGTCAGGCGAATAAAATTATTGCCCCAGCGATCGAGTTTTCTTCTTCTTAAAAGCTCACCGTTGAAAACTTGAGTTAATTCATGTCGGCCTCGTTTTTTTTCACTTACTAACTCAAACATCCATAGACTCTGATCAGGTTTCGCTATTCAGTCTGCTGAGCATATTCTCAACAAAAATATATTTCGTGTTCTCGGAAATTTTATCACAGCTAAATTCAGGAGTACTAGTAATGCCGTACCAGCACAAGTAGAGATCTGTAATACTTTTTGCAGGTCGCAACTATTAGAGCTTCCGGTAGATTATTAAACCTATTAAAGTAACTATTTTTAAAATCAGCCCTCTCAGCGATTGTACACAGTTTAGCCTGCGTCCGTACACCAAGGCTGCCTGGCGAGATGGTCCTTTTCCCTGAAAAACCGGAAAAGTAAACATTCACACAGTTCTCGAACGCAATGAGCAAATCTAAAGGCCTGGTTCTCCTGACTGGACTGGAGTTATGCGCGGCTTTTGGTCGGAAGCACAATCAATGCCTCACTGGGAATTCTCTCACACCGTGCCTTTTTATCTTTCAATGAAATTTACACATGATTTGTCCACCCTCAGCCACGTAAAACAACCCACTGACCGCGCTTGCATTACATAAACCTGGCTTGGAACATAGCCAAACAACTGAGCGTAGACTTTGACCAAGTGCCTAGGTTATGCGTGTATGCAGACAAGGTTAATGCCAAAGTGTAAAACAGGACTTTAGACGCGGACTTACAGAGGTCTGCGTTAGAGCACATTAGAGGTCCTTGAGAGGTTTCGATTAGTCATCCAAATATCTTCAGCACTATCCTGCCAGTCTGACCGTGTCTGCGGTGGATTTTGCGAAAATTCCGTAATTTATATACCGTGGTGATAGACGATGAAAAAATTGTACATACAGTACACGCCGGATATCGTGCAGCATCCCGACATATGCGAAAGGTGTAAACTCTTTCGCTAATCGGCAGGGACTCAGGTTCTGATACTGATTATGATGTAGTCTATTCTGAAGTTATTTCAGTCATGAAAGGACGCGAGCTTTTTAACGAGCTTCGTTCTGACAACTAACAAAACGTATGCACTGTAAAAAGTGGCCACATAAAAGGTATACATTTTATCATCGATTTTGACTGCTTTCATAAATTTAAACATATTCTATGGAAAACATGCACGAGAAAATTATTTTCTGTACTTGCTTGATTGGAACTTACGCCTCCTTTAAATTTTATGCTTAAAGAAAGGGTAGCTTTCGGTTTAAAAAGTTTCTAAATTGCCGAATAATTCTGAAACCTAGTGACTGCTAAACTCTAATTCAAAGCGCACTGTGCACAACCTGTTTAAGGAAAAGTACGTTTTCGCCTACAGTTTGAGGAAGAAGTCACATAGTTCTCATAAATGTTGCAAACGATGTGGAGCATGCTTGATACAATATAGGTAACATCAATAAATTTACGGATGCGATTTATTATGAATGAACACTTCACAATCGTAAAAAAGCTCATTATTAGACATTTCTTAAAACCGAAAGCTACCCTTTCTTTAAGCATAAAATTTAAAGAAGGCGTAAGTTGCTACCAAACGAGTATAAGAAAATAGTTTTTAGTGCATGTTTTCCATAAAATATATATATTCGGGTCATGGTTATGATTGGAATCAGTGTTAGGGCTAGGAAACGGCAATAAGTAGTGAGCCTATAATGTAGCGCAAGATCGCCTGTATTACTTGTGAGGGCGTTCCGATAGTTGTGCCTTACTGTTGACTGTTTAAAAAACGCACAATATGTAGACCTCGGATTCACAAGCTCTACAAGACGGAATGGACTCTGCTAAATCGGTCCAAACTGGACCAAATCCTTTTTTAACAGCTTAGCGGCTGACTTAATTACACGGATCTTCAGTGCGGAACCACTGACTGAGATCTTCGTCAGCGTGTACAGCCTTCACTTCTGTTTTCTACATTCGAACATTTTCCTACCCTTCTTCGCGTGATGCCAATTGTCAACATCAATTCTCATTCATCAAAAAGCGACAACACAGCGAGTCCGTGGCGCAGTGGTCAGATCCTTGGACTTCTAACAAACGAGGTCGCGGGTTCGAAACTCGAGCGGGGCAACACTTGAGTTGGGTATGACTGGCTGATGACGGCTAGAAATGGCCAGAAATGGCCATCCTAGTCGCCCTTGTATTTGTCGGTAATGTCCTTCTGCCTATATCATTAGCCGCCTTGCGGTTTAGGATCTAGTGTGAGCTCCGAAGCCAACATGGACGGACGAGTGTGTCCTCTAACTGATCGGCGCACGCCTATCTGCCACAGTCCATTTCGTTTCTGCAGCATGGATGTGGTTGTAGACGTGGGCACGCCACGTTTTATCCGCCATTTGACGTTGATTAATGATGCACTGTTTTATTTCTTCTTCGGGCAATTTTACCGTCAAGTATATTCTTGTGCAGGAGGAAGCCGGTGGAGCATGCGACCATACTAACCCGCGTTAGCTTGGCTTGCTTATCGTCAGGCTCAGAAGTTGTTGCATTCCTTCTCTCGCCTTTGCACAAGCACCCGCTGCGTGCAAGCCACATCCTCTATCCTCGTCTCGTCAAAGACGCTTCACTGCTATCATCGGCATCTCTTATGCTCCCACGCCGGCCACCTGTCTATTCAGACCACTTACTTAAACTTCCACTCATCAGCCCGTCTTCTAATCTGTCCAAACCACCGAAAGTTGACTCAGTTTGTCTCATTTAACCCTGACTTAGAACAATCCGTGATCCTAGAAAGTCAATAGCATTCCTGCTCAGATGGTCATACGTAATATTAGTTTTATTTCTGATTCAACGGTTGACCTGCACGAGCGAATGATCCAATTAACTGTTAGCTCGATTGACTGAATTCAATTGAATATAGGCAGAAGGACATTACGGGCAAATAGAAGGGAGACTAGGATGGCCATTTCTGTCAGCTAGTCCTATCCAACTCCAGTGTTGCCCCAGAAATTGGTAATGTCATTCGGCTGCTTTGTGCCGTGGCTCTAGTGTGGGCCCCGGATGCACCAGGTCGGAACGAGCGTGTCCTGTAACCGATTGGTGTACGCCACTGTTAACTGAATCTGCCTATTCTGACTCCCAGAAGACAACTTATGGTGACTAACACGGGATCTGTGCTCAATACCAGAAGGCATCCATATGCTATTGAGGAAAGTAAAGAATACCTCCGAGGCCTTGAACTATCCCTTTCCACATGACTATGCTTCTTCGTTTGGCCTATTTTTGGCTTACTGCGAATGTTGTTTTTTCCTGTGAAGGCTGGAATGGAAATTATGTTGTAACGGAAGCCCAGGACGAGATATCATCGCCAATAACGCCTTGTGTGAGCCCCCAAAGGAACACGACAAGAAGTGTGCACCGGCAGGTCTTTTTGTGTCATAGGTACAACATATTTAGAGCAACAAATGCGTGTCAAAGATGTCCCTTGAGCCAATCAGATTCTCTTCTAGATTGGCCACCGGTGTGATTGGCTAATGACTCGACGGCTGACTGCAACTGGGAATTCGAATTACCGATTGATTGACGGTCTGTGTACATTCGCCCGTGTAGGCCTATCGATGACCTGCTTGGTGTGCGGCTATGGCTTGCAAGCTACTACTTGCTAAGGTTGTTCACTGGGCTGTCCTAACAAAGTAGCCCCTTGAAAAGATAAGTAGGGGCACAGGTTGTCTTTGCCAGTCTTCAGACTGGATTGCTTCGCCAAGACGACAAACAGATTGAATGACCAGAGCCACTTCCTTACCTCATTTAGCATACATTGGTGTACGCAAATCCCGTGAGTACTCTTAATTCCATTCGAGATGGGAAATGATTTGACTTAAAAAAACACTAATTCGATCTGGCTCGGAGTTTAAACCCAGTTGACAGCCCCAAGGTTGGGATATTCCCGGCAGATAAAGCCAAGTATACCAGAACCGACCATTCCGATAGCGCAGGTATTATTTCATCACAGTCTCCGAAGAGGAATGGTGTTTCGGAACGTTTCCATCAGTTAAAACATGGGCACTATTTTCAATATAACTGAACGCGAATAGAGCGTTCTTTTTAAAATTGTATTCACATGGATTGATACCCCCCAGTGCGGGCTCCGCTCAGGGGGTTAGTATTCAAACTGCAAGTGTGCCCTTAACGGAGCTTCTTTAAGGGGGAGTCGCATTTATGGATTACACTTTGTAGAATAAAAGCGTCCCGATAACGAAAAGCACTAAACGTTCTTTGGTGAAGTTTACAGATTCTTCCTTTGATGGAAGAACTACACAATTCTCTGGGAATAGTAATTGTCAGATAGAAATGACGTTTCGCCAGTAGGTATTCAAGAGAAAACGTACTCGTTCACTATTTCCATCGAACCTTCACAGTTTTGTTGAGGACGGCAAATGGATCCAAACTAATCATGTGGGTCTCCCTGGTATTGGTTGATAATCACTGTATGCAACTAGTAGAGACAAACATATAAGAAATTATGGAGCACAGGGAGTGCTTTAACATCCACAGGATCTGCCATCATTATGCAAGTCCCCTTCGTGAAGTTTAAAAACATAAACGAATAATCAAGGATAAGGCGAAATATAGGGTCGTAATTGAGTGCATTCATGGTTATCAACAAACTATTTCCACATGGACAACATAAAGGTCTTTCAAATGTGCTCACAATACCTCGCAGGGGATTCTTTAGAACCTTTAAATTCACTATGATAGCGAAGATAACAACATTTAGAAGAAAGCGCCAGCAGTGAATACTGCTCACAATTTGTCTTCCCTCCATCTTTAAAGTATGATACCTTGATCTGCCAAAGAAAGAGCTGGAAGGAAAATTGAAGTACTTAGTAAGGATGATTTTATTTGCAGTTTAACGATTTTGAAGTTCTTCACGTCCCTCTGATGAAAATCATGTCCGACCGACATACGAACACCCTCCTCCTCCTCTGAAAGCTGTTACCTGCCTACGAGAAGGTTGCCGCCCTCCCTAGTTGACCCTTTTTTCAATCAAATGCACGCTAGTGCCAAAACCAGCCCCCACCCGCCAAGTTGCGCCTGAGTACGTCACCACCCCCTTACCGGACCTCCACAGAAAAGCAGAATAGAGGCAGCAGCTTTTGAGCATGGTAAACCTGAGTACTGCTGCTTCAAGAGACCGTTGTTTCGACTCCTGGAGGTGAAGACCCGTGATGTGACTTCGTGATGGAAAGCCAGCTGGCCGTTTCCTCCCCCTCTTGGCCTAGTTAACCACGGCTACTCCAAGAACCACTCGATCACCACCCCCTGCCCTTGCCGGCGCAGTATTGCCTCTCTACACGAAACTCCCCTCCTCCCTTTCGAGCCAAATGTTCACACATTTTTAGCCTCTGTACACATCCGCTCCCCCTTCGCGCTAGTGGTTCCGACCAATGGGAGGGGGAACCACAGCAGACGCGTCTTCGTCGCGTTCCCACCCGTCCTCACAGTGGCCAAGGTCTGCTACACCAATCGCCCTACGGTGGATCTATCTCCCCTCCTCTCCATCTGAGGTTTTGATGATGGAGCAGCCCCTCCCGACCATGCTGCTCCGACTCCTCCTCCTCGCCGCCGGGATTGAGACCCACCCGGCGGGGCTCCTAGTCCAACAAGGGCTACTAGCCAACCACACGCTCTCCGACTACTACACACACACTCTCCCGAGTATGGTTTTGCCCTGCGTGGCAGTTGAATTTGTTTTATTCCCTTGTCTCGAGTCAGGCGCTCTGACCGACCCTCTTTCTTTTTGACTGCTGTGTGTATCCATTCTGGAAGTTTGAACTTTGTTTACCCTTTAATTTTTGATTAATAGTATGGTACTGCTTTGATAGTTATTATCATTGGGTTTGACGCACGCGTGACTGTTGGATACAAAGTCAGAGAAGTCAGGAAAGACTAATTGCTGACACTCTAATGAGCGAGGCAACGCTGTATCCATTACCCCAAGGGGACCTGTCGTTGTAAGCCACCTGCTCGGGATCGTCCCGGCGGTCAAGGATTTCGTGCGATGTAACATTATCTGAAGGCAGGTACCTCGACTGCAGTTTATGGGTCCCGGTGCAACGAACAAGTGGACTTAGTATGAAACCGAGAGGGTGGGTAGACGAATAAGGGGTAGGCTGCGCCTCAGACAGTAACAAACGAAAGGCGCCCCCCTCCCCTCCATGTACTGCAAGTGGCCTTGTCCCAAATTCCAGGCAGAGTAAATATTTGAGTTGACCCAATTGTGAAAAAAACTCGAGGCGTTCGGCGGAATTTGAGACCGCTTATCAGAGAAGGCCTTTACCGGCGGCCTACGCTCTAACCGCTAAGCTAAGCTACCGCTAAGCTAGAGCGTTACGGGCTGTTTCTTTTCTCATATCCCACCCAGGATAGAGGGGGGTGGGGGGGGAGCAGATGAGCAATCCCCATCCGGAAATGTGTCAGCAGAAAAATCCGGGCTGGGGCCTTCAGCCACATGAAGCGTCAGTGAGCACAACAGGAACCTAATTCTTACCCCCTCCACCCCTCTTCCGTACAATATGGGCTTGACCTCACTAGGCCGTTCTCCTCTGCTGCTGCTTATCACTTTCCTTGCCATTGTCCAGTCATCAGCGTCCTCGGCTTATTCCCAAGGGGAAGGGCGAGGTTGGGCGCTTAAGTCTCAATGACTCACTAGTGAGAGTGATTAATTAGGCAGACAGTCCACTTGAGCTCATTTCCCAAAGGAAACTGGACAGATTATACAGTTACGTCCAGCGGATTAGGTGTCCGCTAACGCCCGCGCGCGCGCGTGCACGGATGCATGCAGCGGACAGACTCAGGGGGGATAACGCGTTCACACGCCCGTCTACACTCAACTCCCCCCTCCCCCACCATCGCGGGCATTGTCGCAGTCGGTCAGCCGGTCAACGAATGAAAAGGCCAGCAGCCCTTATCAGCAGCCAATCAGACTTGAAATGGCCGCCGCTAATGTCTTGCGCGCTTCAGGGTAAAGTGACTGTGAGTAGCAGTAGACATCGATTTGCCCTCTCTCTATTTTCTCCGCTTTTTCTTGCCAGGCAAAACTGCAGTCGTAACAAGTGCTGCTACTGGGACAGACAGGCTGCCAGAGAAGTGGGCAGGTAGTGGTCAGTGTCTTTGTCGATGGCTTGGGAAAGGGAATGCAATTAAGCTGGACGTTACATTGCAGGAGCCGACAAAAAGGGGCATTAGAACGCCCCCCCCCGAAGCCTTTCCAAAAAAATGATTAGGACTTTGTTCCTGGTGCCAACCAAGGGAGCATTGACCAGAGTACCTAATTTACTTCATCACAGCACAGGAAGAAATCCGTCGTGACGTGGAAACGAAGAGTTATTTTTCCAGGAAGGGTCGGCATCGCTGGAAATTCGACTGCCTCGAATACCGGTGCATTTCGTCAATGTTGCCATTTCTTTTACAGAATGTTTCGGGTATTTTGTGGTTGGTGTCACAGAGGCGCGCGACACACATTAGTGGAGTTTCAATCCTGGTAAAGGGACACACAAGCCCTAATCTGGCTATTTATAGATGCCTGCATTCTCCCCCTCATTCTTTGCTGCTCGCTACTTATTTTTACAGCCTTATTTAAAAAATACTTGGTTATTTTTAACCTTATCCCCCGAATGCTCTCTTCAGATGCCGGTGTTTCCTATGACTTTTTAGTTTATATTATGATACGGCGACTTATTAGAACGGTCAAGCAATTTGCTGACCGCATTCTTGACGATTTCACTCATCCTCTCCACTCTGAACTAATGGCTACGAAGTCTTGCCGTACATCGGCATATCAGCACTCTTTATTCCCATTCCTAGCACACTAACTCCGAAACGGAAATTCAGAAGTTGAAATCAGACGTGGACATCATGTAAACTTCCAGACTTTGAGTATTCTATAACCTTCTATCATACCTTATCCCTTGCTCTCGGTGAACAGAGCCATTTTTTTTGAACATTTTAGATATTTATCGTCAAAATAAAGCTTTTATTCTCTCTATTTCTCTCTCTCTCTTTCACACAGAGACCGTGTTGGCCGACATACTGGTCCCTCGGAGGTCACTCTTGAATCCCGCTAGCAGCCGAACAATGGCTAGCATCGTAGGCAGAGCACCATCAGGTGTAAGAACAAGGGAGACTGTGGTGGCCAGTGCTGGCTTATTGGCCGCCATTAACCAAATAGGCAAAGGTAGTTTAGAGAAGAAGATGACTCAATCACTGGGACAATACGTTTATTGGCCTGACGTTTTTATATCCGTCGCATATTCGTCATCAGAGACATAGTTAATACCTAAAGGTAGTTTAAGTAGTGCACCTCCTATTCCCGTTGTCCCAAAATTTTGTCCTACGGAAAGGGTAGTTATAGGGGTATTGGGGGTAATGAAATAGCATCGGTAATTCAGTAAATTTGTCGAAGTAAGTATGAAGGGAAAATGTAGTTAAATATGTTTCCCGCGGCCGCGAGGCGAAGGTTTTTCCGCATGTAAATTGAAGGTCTGTGCGGCACTTCGCGCCGAGAACTACGGTAATCTAACTCCAGAACGATAGGTTGGACTTCAGATAAGTTAAAGTAGACGACCTCCTTACCAGGATTTCTGTTTTTTTAGGAATTTCAAGAAACCTACAACTTGATAATCGGGTTTTTCCGCAATATGTTCAATGAGAATACAAAATAAAAAAACCTACAGATATAAACGAACAATATTTCTAAGTAAAATTAAATAAATGAATGTAGCAGTTATTACAGTATATTCCACTACCCATCCTTATTCTCCATCCATAACACACCTATAATCACCGTTTCCTTATGACAACATGCTGGAACTAAGATCGCTCACCCTCTCCACTCTGAATTAATTGCTGCTAAGTCTTCCCACCCAATGTGTCGAGGCTTTTGTCATATGTCTTGCCGCACATCAGCATATCAGCACTCTGCACTCCCATTCCTAGCACGCTACCTCATGTGTGAAGAAGCGGAAATTGAGAAGTTGAAAGCTGACCTGCCTCTATAGTCCATGTGAATATCATGCAAACCTTTAATTATGTGTATTCTATGACCTTTTACCTTTTACCATGACCCATTACCTAACCTATCCTTTGTTCTCTGCAAATGGAGCCATTTTTTGCTGAAAATTTTGGATTTTTTATCTTAAATAAAGCAAGCATTCTCTCTCTCATATGAGGTGCACTATTTCAACTACTGCTGCCACCAAACATATGCAAAGAGGGGTTTAGAAACACCTTAGGCACAAACTCACACACTAACCATCGGGCTGCGGGCTCACTGGCTTGAATCTTGAGATCGGGTATATAAACGCTGGTAGCGGGGCGCTCGTCGGTCACTTTACTTGATATACTCGTCCCGTTCTGCCATGGAGCTCACTCTTGAACCCAGCAAACAGCCGCACAGTGACTAGCATGTTATAGATGGAATGCTATTAACGAGGATTCCTAACACCTTTCAGACACTACGTACTTAAAACTATTGTAGGAAAGCTGAGAGGAGAGAAGAGGGCTGGTTCCAAAGAAAATTTCCTAATGCCAGTACAATGCTCAGCTTCCATACCCACCAACGGTGACTCACTTTAAAAGCAAAATGACACACTACTTGGAAAGAGAAGTCAGGTTGCAATAGCTTCATCATATTAGGGTCTTTCAGGTATCTAGGACATTTAGGTATCAGTTATCTCTTTTTTAATCGTGATTTGTGGGCGTGCAGGGACTAGCCCGTCCGTAGCACGTGTAGATTTGACGTAAGCTTCGTTAATTACTGTGTTCACTCCCATCTCCAGTCAATATGACAGGAAAATTGGTGGATGTGGGAAGGGAGAGGATGGGGTAAGTACTACAAAATACTATCCTCTCGTCAACCAACCCAACCAACTGTCACTGTCTACTACTAGAGTAGTGCCGGGGTACACTGCTAGCGAAGACTTCGATATTTGTGTTGCTAAATAAATATATTTACTGATCATAAGTAGGCTGATTTTGGTTTGTGCCGTTTTAAAATGCACTTGAGTTGCGACGTATCAACTGTTTCAGTCTGGTTACTGACCATTTATGACTACCACACAAACCCACGCCTAGCTGTCACCGCATGGCTTGGTAGCTTATAGAACCATCCGTAAATAGCGGGTCGGTCGAGCTTTGTAGCTGTATATCTGATGAAATGTCGTGATATAGACAATGAAGCTGATTTTGCGCGAAAACAGCGCATGCAGCGTCCTCCCCAACTATTATAGCAGTAGAATAAGTACACTTAGTGAAAAAAGACATATTTTTGTTGACAAATTACTATTTTCTCCTATAAAAATACGTAATTTTTACAAAAAGCTTTAGATTGAGGTAATGGCTCTATGACAAGTCATTGATTGTACGTTAAATATAAATTTGTTTAAGGCAGGGGGAGGGGGCGCAAAAAACGGCAAAGGAATACAAAATCAGTACAAATACAAAAGCTGAATATGAACGAGCTCGTGGCTCAATGGTTAGGGCGTTGGACTCTGATCAGAGAGGCCGCGAGTTCAAGGCTCGGGTGTGACGGCATTCGAGTCTGGGTATGACTGGCTAACAACGGTTAATAAGCCAGAAATGATTATTCTAGTCTCCTTTGACTTGGTCGGCAATATTATCTACCAATCTTTAGATCAGTGCAAGGCTAACACTGAAATTTGGGACGATGTATTTTAGTGAAAAGCTTGCTCAGTAAGATTCGTTCAACTTTATACTAAGATGCTCATATTATACTGGACATCTGAGCGTAACCTAAAACGAACGTTATCTGGGAGTGCAACTTATAGACATTAAAATGAGGCTTATAGGCCATTTGACGAAAAGCTAGGTCTTCACTCCCAAGTATGACTTCGATTTTGACCTTCATAATCTGTCATCTGCATTTTTGGGGGAAACGTGTTCAAGGAAAACGTAGTAAAATAGAAAGTGATTATTGCAATTGTAGCAATTATTGACAGCTATTCGAAGATCTGCACCTGATACTGTGCTATTTCCACCTCATCTTATATAAAGGATATGGACGCTGCCTGATGTCCGCCTTCAACACAGTAAACATTACCGACTTGAAGTGCAGTGTAGTCTTTGTACATTCTTGTCTCTTGTACACAACTGACGTCTATTAATCAGAGAATTTGAATTTTATGTGAGGCACCAATTTCTGGGGCAAGCATGAATCCCTTCCGGAGTCTGGGAGCTGCGGCCCTGCAGCGTTCTTTCTACAGACAATGGGTGAGTCCCCAAACAACCAATCGTTTCAGAAGAAGAAGAAGAAGATGACAATTCTAGCCCCCCTTTTCTTTGCCGACAATATTATCTGTCTACTGTAGCTTCGATGAGGGCCTGAGAAATGAGACCTAAAACAGAGCGGGACAAGTGAATTCCGTTAGAGTTCGGTGAAAGTTCATAAACGTGGGTCAATATCTCAGGACCTAAACTAGCAAGACAACGAGCTCGTGATTTAACGGTTAGAACATTAGAATGTGATCGAAAACGAAGCGAGTTCGAGGCTCGGGTGGGAAATCACTTGGGGCCGGGTATGACTGGTTGGCGACGGCCAATAAGCCAGAAATGGCCATTCTAGTCCCCCTTGTCTTTGTCGGTAATGTCCTTCTGCCTCTAATCTACTGTATACACCGGGTATTATTATTGTAGTGCCACCGAGACTTGCTGAGATATTTGCATAATTAGATGGATTGGCTGTGGAAATACAAAGAGTCATTCTGGTCAAGCTGACGATGCGTTAATATCATATTCGCAAAGCGTACTTACCAGGCGCAGGCGTTGGACAGTGATGTGATTGTGATATTGCACGCCTCCGCCAGTAGGAGGTTCTTTGTGTCTCAGATTCGTGGTCACCATGAGAGAGATGACTGCTTTATTTTGAATGTAATATCCAAAGTTTTTTAGCAAAAGAATGGCTTCATTCCCGAAAAGCAAGGAAAAAGGTAAGACAAAATATAAGTTCAAATATCATAGATCCAACTTGACTTATTGCGTCATTTCAACATATCCACTTCTGATGCAATTTTGTATTCATTCAAAAAGCCTACATTTGCACATGATTTTCCGTTAACATTCACTTCGAACTAATGCTGGACATCCCATGTAGTTTTTTTTGGAAAGGTTTACATCCGAAGAAGCTTTTCACGCTTCTCTGAAAGTAACTTAGAAAATATTACAGGGGTATGCTACCTTAAGTGTAAATCCCCAGAGTTAGTCGGCACATTCAGAAGCACAGGGTAAAGTAAGGGTGGGGTACGTTTAAAATTATCCTCCGCTCATTTCTGGTGGTCTTGCGCTGAATTCCGGTGGATTGTTTTTGGTTCTAAGGTTTGGACTTGAATTAACGTTAGGTAAGGAGAATAGCTACTCCCAGGAATTTAGCACAAAGCCAGTAGCTGTAGTACGGAGGGGGGCGGTAATTATATCCGCGTCCCACCGAATTTAGTGTTCCAGAGAAAGCATATGCGTTGAACGCCGGCCCTAAGCAGGTTTCGTCAAAAGAAGCATAGCTAGAGGCCTTACTATCCCCAGGGAAAGGAATAGATTATAAATCCGCTCAGTCGTGAGACCAGAGAACTCTAGACCGTCACTGTAACTTCAAGGCCCTGCCAACCCATAACTCCCGATTGGGTAGGACGGGCGATACGAATACTATCGGTACTACCGCTGCGGTCTGCTCGCTTCGTGGTTTAGAGACCAATACTAACCCGTGTGTCTCACTCAATAGTCTTTTCTGATGGTGCCTTAGGGTTGTCAATAATTTTACTTTTCCTCGGCGGTTCAATTGACTATCGCTGTTTAATGTCCATCCGACAACTCGATCGTCGCCTCGTACGAGGTCCACCCTGTGCCCCATAGCAAGGTCGGCGTAGGAACGGTGTCTTGTGAGGCATCTACCGCACTTTCCCATCTGATCCGGGTTTCAAGAGGACTTAAGGGAAGACCAGGAGGCGCAGGTGGCTGGCGCGGTGGAAGCCCGCACATAAAGCTGAGCTTCTCCGCATGCAGGAGCACTAAGACGAGGTTTTAGTTTGGAGATTGTAGTCCTCAAAAACCACTCCATAAATGTATCCAGGGTATGTCACCGCAGTTCGACCGTTGTTTCCGACGAGGTTCACCCTTGTGCCGTACAGCAAGGTGGGCGCAAAGTCGCCGGCTTGCGTATGAATTAGTTTATAGTGATAGTAGGCTTTCGCAACATCTACATAACTCTCTAGTTCTCTACCGCCTGTACCGGGTGTCATAAGAGGGTCACACAGAGGGTCCGGCACAGATGGCTGTTGCAGGATTAGTCTGTGCCTAAGCACGCAACCCCCAGCCCTTTCCGATGTATGGCATTTATTGTGTGTGCGCATTCTAAATAATGCCTATTTTTGAGTTTGTTAGTAAAATTGGCGTCAAAATTCGTAAAATGGTGCAAAGACAATAAGCTTGTTAAAAGATGTCGCTTGTAAGGAGGGTCTAACACGTTTGCTTAAAAAATTCGCGGCCTCGGGGGAAGTCGAACCCACAAAGCAGGGAAGGCTTTTGCGCAGACAACGCTCTACCATTGAGCTACGAGGCTCCCCATGCGTCGTAAATTTAATCACACTCGGATCGATTTTTCTGCCCAACGGGGCAGTAAGCTGACTCCCCAGGCATGATTTCTGTTATAGCCCAGTTAGTTCGGCGTCGCCAGTCGGTATAGTCCAGTATTTCGAACCCGGCTAGTAGGCAGAAGAAATCAAGAGAGCGGTCCTAATAGGCACCGTACACAAAGACTGTGGGGCTTGCAGGGTTGTCTGATTCTGCCGGTCCGTCAGAGTCGTCTTTCAGCTTGTCAACTCTGGCATATTTATAAGGCTCCGGTCTTTCCAGAATATTCCTAGCGTATGGCCTCCACCCAGACATTCTGGAATAATCTTAACTATGCCCACTGCGCCTACTATGTGGGTGGTCGTCTGGTTTTCTTGGCTCAGGGCGTATGCGTAGGCGTGGGCCTCTGGCATGAGGGCGTGACGTACTCCTGGCGGCCCCTTTCGCCGACTGCCGTGAATGCACGGGGGCTCCCGCCTCCGTAACGATTTCCTTAACAATCATCTAGAATCCACCACCATAACTACTAGGCTCACTTAATTGTTAGGCTGCGCAAAAGCTCTCCGTGCTCTGTGGGTCTGACTTCCACCGAGGCCGCGAATTTTTCACAATTGGGTCAACTGAATTAAGCAAATCTGCCAGACCCCCCCTCCCCCTAACAGTGCCTACTGTGCCACGAGTTAGCCCCTGTGTTGGTCCAACGCATCAACCACATTGTCCGTTTGGGAATCACCGCTGTCCATGCAGGCAGTCACTCACGTACATACACCTCTATTCTATTTGCCTGTCAGCCGGGTCGTTCACTTCAGCTTAAAAGTGCTTGCTCGCTACATTTTGCTGTCCTGATTTGGGATAAGAGAGGTGCTGTGTTCACACATCGTCTCAGACATTACCCGATTAGAAATGACTTATTTCGCTGTGAGAAAAAAAACGCAACAATCATGAAGTTCAGACAAGGCCAACCTCGGAAACTTCATCCGATTAAAATCAGCCCATAAAGGTATTGAGGCAACCTAGGTGAAATAGATGGCTCATTTGAGGTTTTTTAAAGCATCTTCATAGGTCTACCAAATGTTATTAGGACTTGTTTACTGGAAAAACATTTGCAAATAAGGCAAAATTTAAGGATTCCACCGCTGCCGTTGTCTGCTCCACGGATCTGGTAAAATTTTCAACGTCATGCAATGGTGCAATGTACTTAGCCTATCTTAGAAGAAGCTCTCCGCTTGTAGTATTGTGTCGATTGAGCATCAATTAGCCGACATACACGATTAGATTGACAGCTCATTTGAGTTCTAGCTACAAATCAGAAACACGCGGCGCGTCCCTATCTTCGTAGTCATGGCAGCCAAACGGCGCACAGCCGACAGCTGTGGTCGTTCCCCAGGCTGCCATCTGGCCCTTACACGTGTCCCTATAATTGGGTAAGCTTGCCGCTCTCAAATTACGTCGGCTGTCTGTTGGTGAAAAGGACACCCGATAAACAACCGGACATTGGCTGCCCCACCCTCCTCCCCTCAAAGGCTCTGCAATGCCCTAGCTGCCTGAGGGCACTAGTTTTCTGGGAACTTGCAATGGGGAATAGTCAAAAGACGTCCTCTGGTTAAGCCATTCAGAAGTAAACGTCAAGATTAGCGACTGGTCAACGAAGTCGAAACTCCTGCTAACGCTCAGATGCACCCATATTTCAGCTTAGAATTTATGGCTGACCGGACACTAAAATTTTAGAATTTCTCGGAGGTTTCGATGGTCGGTCAGGGTAGGATATTGCGAATCGTTTTGTTCCTGGGTCCTGCTTCGCGCAGCAAACACTTTTACGGTCAAAAACACTTAAGTTTCTATAGTCACGGAATCGCTGTCGGTTTCTGACATTTGACTGATTGGAATATGCTAATTTCACAAAGCTGGATAATGTCCACTCATGACAACAGCTGTCAGAGGGTAATTTATCACCAATCGGCTTACTGGTTGTCATCCAGGCCAAGCAAGGGCGTACCTCACTTCAGAGCGTTTTCTTGAACAGGAACATTTAGCTTAACAGTATAATCGTATGCCCTGCTGTTGCATAGTCAGTATTTATTTTGAAAGGGATCTTTTTCACAGTTATTTTGGCAGATTTAACTACCTAGTTGTTTCATAGTTCAAAGATTCCAGTCGAAGTCACATGAGTAAGATGATTCGGGAGCTGTCTAGATCCAGGCTGTGATCCTTCTTTTGAGAGTTCGAAACCCCTCAAGTGGCCGAGCCTTTCACAATTGCGTGGTAAGTAAAATGGCTTTTCGCTTGCTTTTTTTCAAAGGTATTTGGAACCATTCACAGATCCTATCTCCGTGGGCCCATACTAGAAGTAAAATCAGCTTTACGTTGACGTCGTAGGACCCTGTGGAGTTCTTAGGTTAGCTCTGATCTGATCGTTGCCCTTGATACCCACTGATTCGGTCGAAATTCAAATATACAATTAGCTTCAGTAGACACTTATCTATTTATCTATCCCATTGTTCATCCCACTTCTAAGTGTAAGTAAGTGAGTAAGT
This sequence comes from Ligula intestinalis, assembly GCA_036362985.1. Lineage (NCBI taxonomy): Eukaryota > Metazoa > Platyhelminthes > Cestoda > Diphyllobothriidea > Diphyllobothriidae > Ligula > Ligula intestinalis. The sequence continues at coordinate 29,542,293 of JAYGXS010000004.1, forward strand.
CTGTCGGACAAAAATTTTTAGAATTTGTCCGTGGGTTCGATAATCGGTCAGGGAAAGGTATTGCGAATACTTTTACCCCCGGAACCCTGCTTCGAGTAGCAAGGGCTCTTACGGTCAAACACAATAAATGTCGATAGAAGTGAATATGCGAGTTCCAGGAAGCAGTTCAGAAGTAGAAGATGCGATCATTGGAAAAAGAGTTTTATTTTTCTGACTTTTCAGATTCTGTCGATAATCCTTTTTCATATATAATGGTAGGAGAGTCTGAGCCATGCGCAAACGGGAGTGAAACATGAGTCGAACGCGAACTGTCAAGCCATCACCGCACCACTTAAGACCTCAAGTGGTGGCTACAGGAGTGGATAATTATAATACGCACGCGGATGACCGCTATAAATACCCTGCAATCTGTGCATGTATCACCCTTATCTGCGCATGACTCAGACTATCATACCATAACCTATGAGTAAGAATTCTCAACAGAATCCGAAACGTCAGGAAAATAAAAATCGTGTTCCAGTGATCGCGAATTTTTCTTCTGAACCGTTAATGTCCTCTGTTAACGGGCTCACTATCGGTAATCTAGCACCAGTAAGGTTATTAGTTGTCATCCATACCAGTCAGGGCTTTACTTCGCATCAGAGCATTTTCTTGAACAGGACCATTTAGCTTAACAGTATAACCGTGCTCTCTACTTTTTCATAGCCAGTATTTACTTGCTGTTTGTCTGACCTTTTCACAGTGATTTTGGCAGATTTAACTCAATTAAGAGGACTATCTGGTTATTAGAGTGCAAGGATCTCACTCAAAGTCACATAGCTCAGATAATTCGGGAGTGTAATTTATGTCACGAGTTCAACAATCGCTGAGGTTGTGGAGGTTTTCACAATGGCTTAGCAAGTTAAATATTCTTTCATTGATATGTTTTCAAAAGTATTTAAGACCATCCATATATTCGATCTGTGTGCGAAAAAACCAGAAGTAAATGTAATTTTGCATTGATGTTACAGGACCCTGTGTAGTTTGTAGATAAGTGCTGATCATATCGTTGACCTTGATACCCACGAATTTGGTAGGAATAATTACACGCTTACAGCGAAGAGTTTCAGTAGGCGCTCGTCTATTTATCCCTTTCATATTCTAATGTTTGCTAAAGTGTAGAGAACATTTGTTCCTAATGGCATTTAGAATCTGCACAGCTTGTCCGCAAGTGGACGACATTTGTAGCTCAAGTAGGTAGAGCGTTGGCTTGCGTAAAAGGCCTATCTCCTATGCCAGTTTGAATCCCACCGAATGCCGCAGGTTTTTTCCCAATTGGGTCAACTAAGATAAAACTGTATAAGCCGAATTTCGGACTTCAGAGACCTTGGCAACTGGGAAGTTAGGCAAAAGTAGTTTCTGTACTCCTTCTCATAAACCCCTAGTTCCAGCATTTAGTCCTACGGAAGCTGTGGTTATGAGGTTTTGAGGTATGAGGAAATAGAATAGGCAGAGATGAAAATTTTTAGAAGTATGTGTGAAGTGCAAAAAATGTAGTCGAAGTTGTTTCCCGCGGCCACTGGGAGTAAGTTGTTCCACCTGTAAATTGAAGGTGGGCGCGGCGCTTAGCGCCGCGGACAAACTAATATAACTTCAGAACGGTAAATTGGACCACAGGTAAGTTAAAATAGACGACCTCCTAACCATCATTTCTATTTTTTGTGAATTTCAATGAACCTACAATTTGATAATCGAGCTTTTCCCGCAATGCATAAAACGACAATACAGGTTAGGAAAATCTACAGATATGAATCAACAACACTTTCATATACAATAAAACAAAATGCATATAACAGTTATTAAAGTATATTCCACTGCATATCCTAATTCCCCATCCAAAAAACCCTAGAACCCCCGTTTTCGTAGGAAAGCATGCTGGGAGTAGGTATTAATGAGGAGCACTACATAAGCTACTGTTGCCGGAGGTTGCTTTGCTCCCTGTAGTACAACGTCCAACTACGGTTTTTTCTGGAAGTGGCATGTGCAGGTCCCTTTGGTGCTACCTTCTCCGATATGTTGCAGCCAGGGGCACGTAGTGACTACTTTTTCTCCACTTGTGGTAAAACATGCCGAAGGAAACCTGAATCGGCTGGCGCGTAAGTGGACTGCAGAGAGGAGGATTTTATGGCGTCCACGTGTGTGCGGGAGCTTGGTAAACCCGTGACATTATCCCTCCGTCAACACCTCTGGGCACGTTTGCACCTTAACACGCATACATATACCATATCGCCCGCAGGGGCGGTGGTGATTCATAAATGCGCGTCTGTGTGCGTGCCAGACGGCCTGCCAGTCGGTGGCCGCCTTTTGGCGAACGCACACACGCACGCATGCACACACAGACGCCTTCTGTCAACAAAAACACCCCGCTAAGGTGTTAATACGATACCTTCGCGTACAGTGGGGGCTGTAAGGATTCCAGTGTCTGCAGTGGGCTACGGGTCGAATAGGATACTCGAGGCCTCTTAGAGCAAGTGGTATCTGTCCTAATGTAATCTCCAAATAAGCTTATCCTCTAAATGATTTTAAGACTTGCTGAAACCCCCCCACTCCCCCCAAAAACAATGTGGCAACAGACGAACCACGAATCCCCAGGAAAACACGTGGGCGAACTTTCCCACTTGCCAATGGTTTAAGAAAGAAAAATCAGTCGTATATGTAAGCAGAACCAGGATACCTTTAGTACTGGATGCTTTTTAATCTATGATGTGAGAACATTCCAGTGTTCTTATCCCCATATTCGTGGGTTTTTTCTTTTTTTCCGACTATCGATGGCAGTCCTCAAGGATATTTCCAAGTGCTATTTCCGATTTCCTAGTCGTTAGCTTTCAACCGTGCAAATGGCAGCCACTGTCCTGCACAAGAGAAAAGCAAAACAGCCCAAATCTCCGGTAACATTTCAGAAGCCTAACGAATGCGTGTCTACTCGCTAGGCCGATAATGTGGTGGTGGTGGCTTGTATGGTCGCCCAACCAGAACACAAGACGAAAAACTGCCCACGGTACATGCGGCTTTACACCATTTTCTGGGAAGTTGGTTTCACGACTTAGGTGAGGGTTAATGTTAAGTTTAGAATTAGGTTTATGGATGGAATAAAGGCCAGGCTTAGGGTTAGAGTTAAGAGTATGCTAAGGGTTAAGGTTTGATTGTGTGTTAACTGTGGGGTTTAGGTTTAGAGCTAGGGTTACAGGGCTTAAGGTTGCAGTTAAGTTGTGTGTTAGGGTTAGCCTTAGGTTGAGACGCGAAAATATGTTTACCTATTTCAAGTTGGCGGGCGTTCCTATGTCCGTGTACTGGTTAGACGACCACACCAGTCATCCTCGCCGATAGCGCGTTAATTGGCTAGCATACAGTTTTTGACAATAAGGTGCATTCATTGAACGAAGGACACACGTAACGCCCGAAGTTAATCACCGAAAGTCAGTGATAGTATTAACTGGTCTGCGGGCGATGTGGCACCCTCGGCGTCGCGTGTGGCGCCAAAAACACAGGAGTTCAAAATATGGCAGGGCAGTAACAGATAGTGCCAGAGTTGTCACTCAGTTCGAAAAATAAAAACATAGTTATCTGTTTAAAAAAACCAAGTTTTAATCCGTGACAATTTTTAAACTAACTTTCTGGGGCGAACGTACGAGAGCAAAGTTATTTCATAACTTTATAAAGTTGAAATGTTGTTTTTCCACAGGAAGGTCGAACAACACAAATAGAATGAAATATGCAGAAGTTAATGACGCCATTAAATTTCGTGACTACCTATTTACCCCCAGCTCATGGTCATTGTATAGTTTACTAAGAGCGGTCTGTGGTAATCAAAGGGGAGTGTTGATCAGACATGTCGGTGGGCAGGACTAATCGGTGACACTTCTTAGAAGAATATTCGATCGCTGAGACAACACTTTTCTTCGCCTAACGTTTCGAAATCCGTCGCGGATTCCCCATCAGAGACTTGAGCAGAAAGCAATAGCGGTAGCAGTGTGCACTTCTGATAATTATCTTCTGCCTCGTCCAGGTGTCTCAACTGCAAGCATTCCGCATTATACGGCAAATTTCACGAGTGCTCACAGGACAGCGTCAAGTAATTTTTGGCAGCGGCAGCCACTGTGGGCTGGCAAGATAGACTAGAGGCGCGGCTTGCTGACCAATGAGGAGCCAGCGCAGACAGCCCTGCGATCTTTTGCAGTCATGCCCTGCCTCGGCAATGCGATCTTCGCCCAATTTAATTGGTCCTCCCGGCTAACTCGGTGACGTTGATCGTTTCGCGCGGGCTAACCTCCCCTTCGCCGTCTAGCACACGTTTTTCCTTTGAAGCATGCTGTTCCCGGAGAGAACTTGAACATGGTTATAGCTGTAAGATTTATTGGTACCATGAATTTCGGGAGAGCTCCTCAGTTACAACCCCTCATTGTATTAAGGTCCACGAATGAGAAAAACACGAAATTGAAAATATACAGAAATGTCATAGGTCTTAGTCAGATAGAGAAAGGTTCAAACAAATTGGAGGACGAAAACAGGGAATTGAGTTGTGGGGAATATTGGGCTGGGGAATGTGCGAATCTGGGGGCCTGTGGTTACCAAGGTAAGGCAAGGTTAACCACGTGCTCCAACTGTTTGCAGAGGTCCGGTTTAAAGCGTCTAATATAAGCAGCGTCCAGGTAACACAAGATTCGAGATTTTTGTGCTCGAAAAAGAACTGGGACGAAGTTATAGGATCTACCGAATGACCCGTGTCCAGCATGTGCTCAGTGATAGAGGAATGAGGAGAACGGTTTCCTTGCTTAAATAACCAGCTAGGTAGATGTTCCTTGGCTCTGGTTGCCAATTGTCCTTGCGTACGCCCTATGTACTTGCATCCATAAGTGCAAATGAATTCGTAAACGCAATTAGAGGTGGCGTGCAAAGGAAAGGCATCCTTGACACAAGGAGTCGGCAGGGGCTTTGTTGGAGAGCAAAATATGAGTTCTGCAGCATAATAAGTTCTTTTTATGGTCTTGAGCAAGCGCCTCTTGATAGTGTTTAGGACGTTATCGCCCTTAAAGGGCAAGGATATAAATACTGGCTTCTTCGAGGCTAATTGTTCACTCATTTTGGGTCGTAGAGGTTTACTATATTTCGAGCACGAACATCTCGAATCTTGTGTAACCTGGAAGCTGCTTATATTAGACGCTATAAACCGGACCTCTGCAAACAGTTGGAGCACGTAGATAACCTTGCCTTACCTTGGTAACCACAGGTCCCCAGATTCGCACATTCCCTAGCCCAATATTCCCCACAACTCAATTCCCTGTTTCCCCCCAATTTTGTCTTAACCTTCCTTCTCTATCTAACTAGTATCTATGACATTCCTGCACATTTTCGATTTCGTGTTTTTCTCATTCGTGGACCTTAATGCAATGAGGGGTTGTAACTGAGGAGCTCTCCCGAAATTTAGGGAACCAATCAATCTTACAGCTATAACCATTTTCAAACACGTTTTTCCCTCAACCTTGAAACTGATGCCATCAAGCGTGTCCACACATCCTCACTGAAGTAGGGCACACCTTTTCACACTGAATTGGCACTTCTCGGAGGCTTTAGTTCACGCGACCGATTCCTTTTCTGTGCACGGGGAGCAGAAAGGGCGACGGGGGCAAAGTCAAAGTGTCCTGCGGCATTCACGGGGACAAAATATTTTAGAAAAAAGGCGGGGATTTTGTCTAGAAATCAGAATAAAGGGCAAATGGGCATCAATTTAAATTAGGGACGGACGTAGTAGCGTTTGTTTAAATTCAGTTTATTATAGTTACGTCACCAATCAATCATTCACCACTCATCAAAATGACGAAAAACAGAGTCTATGTCAGTAACGGCCTACTAGGTATAAGGGCGGACGACTAGTGTCAACAGAACGTAGTTCAAAATATCTGCTGCACAAGACCACAGGAAGGTAAGCGCAGGAGAATCTTAGGTGAGGATGACTTGTGTGGTCACGTCAGCAGGACACGGGATCAGAACCGCCCAAAACACATGTGTCTTTGCGCTAAATTCTGGGAAAACTATATTTTGGCTTAAGGCGAAGGTTAGGGCTACGTTTAGGGTTGGTTTTAAGGTTGGAACTGTGGGACAGCGTTGCATTTTGGGGCTCACTCAAAACTCTTCCGACCACCTCCGTCATGTGTAGCATTTTTTCAGGCATAACATCCGTCCATTCGACTGTAGGTAGCGTTCGTCCGATTACCAATGACGTAACCTCCGACGCGAACAGCAGCACTTTATTAATGCTTCGCCAGCTGAAGGTGAGAGACTCGAAGGTAACATGACTGGGTTGTCTTTGGCCGGCAGCTAACACACAGCCACTGATGCAGAGCCAAATACTTCAACCGGCAGATAATGTATACATCTTCCATGACGAATAAAACTGTACACTTGTGATAGGTAAACAGGGAATATAAAGCTTTCTCAAATGATTTGCATATGTCCTCATAATTTAAATGTTTCCTTCAAGAAGATGACATCTTTCGTTCAATGAACAGGGATCTGTTAGATCTGCCTGAATATGCTGCATGGCTCCTTACAAAATAAAAATCAGCATAGAGCGAAACGCACCGGTGAGCGATCAATAAGAGCGAAACTCATCGCCCCAATCGTCGGATACGAAGCGTTAGTCAATAATTTTTGAATTATATTGTCGGAACTAGTGTAACTTGCTGTTTGCCTTAATGTTGGAATGGACCTTAATGCAGAGCTTGCATTTAAAAGGAATTAGCACGCATCATATTTTTAATCCTAGACAATGGAGACCACCGCTTTCATTAAGTGGTTCCTTGGGGTATGAGTTTGTTTGGCGCAGCAGCTATCTCAGTTTAAGTTCATACACTACCTGGGCTCCAATGGCAAGCGGACTGGCTTGTACGTGCGACCGAAAAAAAGCATAAAAGCCACGCTGTATCCATATCGCATAGAATTAGTTTCAATAATTGAGAATTCACGGCTCGTACAAATTCCACATTACGCAGAAGCCATGACAACTAAACTTTCAACTCAGTGGACCGAGATGCGCAGCCAGTTAGCTTTCTCCTATGCCGCCACCTTCAGAGGGTTCAAAAGCCCTTTGAATTAATTACAAGTAAAGAAAATACGCATAACCCCGTGTTCTCTTTTTGGCTTTCTCTCCCTAACCTCCCACAGAGTACCAGTTGCATGTCCTATTCAAGCCCACTAAAGATGATGAGGTAAAACTGGATAGCTGCATCGAAGGGAAATCTCTACCTCACCTATGCTCCGACCCCTGCTGAGTGCCCGCTTAGATATCTCCAACACACGCTTCCCTTAAACTGCAGCCGGTAATTTTAGATTTTCTGGCAAGTGGCGAAGTGTGGTTATCTAATTCTCCCTAAATTCCTCGCCCGCATTTAAATCGGCACATTTTGGTCAACTGTAGGGAACAGGGCAAGCTTGTGGAAATGGGCATCTTACCCTCAGTTTTGCCATCGCAAACCTGATTGACTGCCATTGTCGTCTTACCAAACTGGGTCTCCTTATCTGATTAAGGGAGCTTGGCTAGAATCGGCGAGCGCATGGGTAGAGAGAGAGAGAAAGAGAGTCGCGCACTCGCCCTACCGGCGAAAATACCCCCCGCAAAGCTGGGAATATCGAAACGAACTTTAGCGTCGGCATAGGGCGCAGCCATAGGGCACTTATGGATAGGCCACACTCCCAATTGCTGAAGCGGACTGTTTATGTGCAGACCCACACATGCAGCAGCGGGGTTCGCGAGGGGGGGGGGGGGGGAGGGGTTAGCAGGCAAGCCGAGGAGTCAGCACAGGCCATTTACGAGCTTGTTAACCTGAAAAAACATAAACATTTACAGGAAATTGAGGTCACAATCGAGACTCGGTGATGTTGTCTTTCCTGCGAGAAACCATGCAGGGCTTGTTCAATCGGAAGCCTGCAGTGGAAAGTATTTTGACCCAAATTATTTTAGCGATTCCAAGGATTATAGTAGTCACTGCAACTGGCGCCAGAACCATATATTTATAAATCGGCGTTGGTGTCGGTAAGTTTTCTCAAGTGGTATCTAGTTGCTGGATACTACATAGGCGCAAATCAAAAGCAGACATTAAGGGACAGCAATTCCGCTTTTACGAATTGAATTTGCACAAAACTTCGGAAGAAATTCACAGTTAGGTTTAGCAGACAACTTGTCGTCTCCGCTGTATCGGAATCTTCTGTGAAACACTCCAATCCCGGCTATTAGACGCAGTTATGTAACGAAAATGGTTTGCACAATAGCATGGCATCTACAGGCGTTGACAAATAAGGGAAAATATGGTTAGTTTACTGAGTGGAGTTCGTTCTCAGTGAATTGAAGAAGGTAACTAGAAGATCCCGAATAACCTTTCGCTTTTAGAGTATTGGCCCCATTTTTGCAATCGCTGGGAAAATTATTTCTGCAATCGCCCGGATTTACTTCTATCCATTCAACACACTCGTCTGCTGGCGATTTTGTAAGTGAAAAACCTGACGTCGAAGGGAAAATAGTCTGCAGCTCACGGTGGTGAGCACAACGCAGATTATGGATTTTCACAGAAGCAGCCAACTGACAACTCGACCGTCGGTTTGGAAGATGTTTACCGTAGCCTCCACAGCAAGGTGGTGCAGGATTACAGTGAAGGAAATCTTGCGATACATGTCCCACGCTCTCCCCCAATGCGGCAGGAAAGAATTTGACTTGAATCGGGCCTGCTAACTGTACTACCACATTTAACAAGAAGGTTACGCTTGAGCTTTAATCGTAGCATATCTGTGACCTCCTAGGAAAAAAACAATAGCTGGTGACAACATAGGATACAACGTGTAGTACTTACCCCAAGCGACATCTTCGAAAGCGGCGTCCACAAATTAAATACTCATCCCAAAAACAACTTTACAGCGCAGCGAAGTCATGAGCAGGCTATATTTCCCCTATTTAGGCGTACAGTTACGTGTCAAGCACACTATATTCTTGCTGATTGGAGGCCCTTGTTCCCCGGTACAAAGTTAAAGCAGGCATAAACGGCAGGATTTGTTGAGACGAATAAATTTTGTGACAGCTTCTCAGCTGCATCTTGTCGCTGCATGAGGAAGATAACGAGGAGACATAGAACATTTGGAATTTCACAGAATTAATGGCATAACAGCAAGAAGCGTGGTTGAGTTAAAAAAATCGATAAAGGACAGTGCGTTAAGGCAATGTAGGAGAAGTAGTGGCTGAGGGAAGTTAACGAAAAACACTTGGGAATTAAATTAAATGACCAATTACCAGGACAATTGGAGGTTTACCACATGGCCAAGCTGCTTGCATAGGTCGGGTTTCTCCTCGTGCAGCGACAAGATGCAGCTGAGAAGTTGTCACGAAATTAATTGATATCAATAAATCCTGCCGTTTACGTCCGCTTTAAATTCTTGCTGATATTAATAAGCAGTAACGATAAGATTGGGAGACTGACGTGCTGCAAATAAAATTTGGTTCATACACTCCTAATTATTATGCGAAAAAATTAGAGGTCCAGCGAGTTCAAAAATCTCGTGAACAGCATAAACAAAACAGTCGACAAACTGAGGAAGTCGGGAGCTCCGACGAGAAGAGAGGCGCTGGCTGCAAAGGCAACCGACGCTGCAATGACACGTTTCTGCGGTCTAACAAAAGTGCAGAAGCCAGGAGTGTCCTTACACCCCATCGTATCCGAACGTTTGGGTTGTCAAAGTCACTGTATCAGCGACTGTGCTTTCTTACCAAAGATTCACAGTGGACATTGAAGTCTGCTAAATGGTTTTTGACCCACATCCAATACCTGGAAGTGGAGGCAGACGAGGTGATTGTTTCGTTTGACGTGATCTCATTGTTCCCATCTTTTCACACACTCTGGCTATCGAGACCATTGATGGTCTTCTCCAAGAAAAATACGACGAAACCGACCAAAGGCTCAAGCGAGTGCACATCATCGAGCTCCTAGAACTGTGTCTAAAAATGTTCTTCACATTTAATGGCCAAATTTACGAACAAAAGAAGGGGACACCGATGGGCCCGCCTCTGTCTGGCCTTATTGCCGAAGCTGTTTTGCAGAGGCTCGAGCGGCTGGTCTTCAGCTCGTCTCCCCCGAAGTTCTGGGCCAGATACGTCAACGAAACTTTCGTTTTCATCAAAAGGAGCAAAGTGCAGGGTTTCAAGACACTGCTGAACTCCATCTTTCCTGACATCCAGTTCACTATGAAAGAGGAGGTTAACAATCAATTACCCTTCCTTGACGCACAAGTAACGAAGGTGAAAGACGAAATGATAAGGACAACAATCTACCGTAAGGCAACCAATACCATGCGCATTCTCCACTTCAGAAGCAACCAAACAAAGCAATTCAAACAGCCATGAAAATCGATCGGTGCAATCGATTAACACACGGGCAGGATGGTCATTCACATTTTTCTGACGCGAACAGGAGATCTGACGATGGAAGCGAGCGAGCTTTTGAAATGTCTGCCAAAATACACTTTGGTCCGAGAAATCACCTCTACTTGTTCTTCCTCTTCCGGGGATGGTGTAAAGAATGCTCCTAATTATATCACTACGGATTAGCCTTTTTTAAACTGAATGAATTACTCGCATGTTGCCAAATGCACCACTGACAGACTGTATAGACTCCGATAGAGAAGTCTCGAAAAAAAGGTAACCAAGTGGACAGGCGTGAAAACGATGGTGGGGTTCCGCTAAACAAAGCAAACAATTCCGGCCTAAGGCAGCCACGATCAATAAGAGGCAGCACGAACTGACCTTAATTGTTTGACCGCATGACCTCTGTTGGTGCCTATAAAAACAGAACAACCTTTTGGCTTCTCATGCCAAACCGTCAAGTCTGTCTTTTATTTCGCCATAAACACGGCGCGGGAGCCGAGGCAAACGAGGTCTGACCCCTAGTGGTAAGAAATGGCGACAGATTGGCTGCGTAGAACTCATGTGCAATGACGAGCGTGAGAGAGAGGGAGGCTTTGAGGCGTGTGCATGTGAGTGTGTGTGAGTCTTCCGTTTAAGTGGTTGGATCGAAAAGAAAGGACGACGTTTCTGCCGCCGAGGAGTCAGCACACATTTCGTGGGCTGACTTCTCACCGAGGCGTCAGAACGTCACCTGAACATTCTAGCCAGCCATCTGGCCAGTTCGTGTTGTCACAACAGTTCCCCCATAGATTTCGACGATGGGCACCGCGTGCTCCACTAAGCCGCAGCAAACGCTGGAGCAATCAGAGGCAGACACTGAGGCAAGCTGCACGAAGACCACAGCAAGCAGAAGCAACACAGCGAACTACCGCAAACAAAGCAGGTGTTAAAGCAGAGTAGCGGGGAATCTGCCCACTCGCTCGCCGCTCCCACCTCCGTTTCCGGTGTGAAGACTAAGTCAATAATGCCGGGAATGAAGGAGGGTGTAGATGGCTGGCGCGCCCACTTGACTCAGCCAACTCGCTAGGTAGAATCCCGCGTGCGCGAGAGCACCATAAATGCCACATTAAGAAGGAGCTATTGCAGCCTGACTCTCAGCCCTCCATTTCCTCACATACGTACACACAAACATACGCGTACTAAAAGAGCAGCAACGTAGGTGGTCCGAGTTTTCCCGTCAGTTGGCAAACCCTTCAAGCCACGGATCTTAGCGCACCCTGATAGATTCAAGCGCATTCATATTTATTATAGTAAGGAGATCAGCGCGCTGAGGGTCGACTTCATTCTCGCCCCCACCGTATAGCGACTACCTAGCTGCTCGGACACCTAAGGTGGCGTGTGTGTGTCTTCAGTTTAAGTGGTCTGGTCGGAAACAAAAGGCGACGTTTCTGCCGTCGAGGCGTCAACACACCCCCGTTGGCTGACTTCTCACCGAGGCGTCAGAACGTTACCTGAACATTCTAGCCAACCCTCTGGCCAGTTCGCGTTGTCACCGGAGGCAAAGTACGCGTCGCTAGCACTGATCCCGCATTTACAGACGCGCTGCGAACGATTTTCGTTAAGCTAGGTTGTTCTTTTAAAAGGCCGGGGTGTTCGGCGAAAAGAATGTGTGTTCTCACGGAGGGGTAAAAACCTTCAAGAAGTCGTCTAGTGGCCGAAACAGTAGTTGACCAGGCCAAGTAAAACCCTATTAAACATATCGTTGCTAAGAGCCAACACCCTGGCCACCTCAACTGACTCTAACCAGGGACTAAAGCTGCTTAGAATTAAGGCTTATAGGTACACTTTTTTGGACCGCAGATAGAAAAGTCAGTAGAAAAGAGGGGGCGATAAAGTGCAGTGAGTTGCGTAGGCCTCTCCACAATGTCTTGCCATAAGAGCTCGATGGGCAGCTCTTCTAAGGGCATAAAATCGATATATGAGGCCTGAAACTTAAATAAAAGTTACATCGCTTCCTAACTTTGCGAGGCGTCCATGCAGCGAGATTACCAAATGGTTCAGCATAGTAAATTCTTGAAAATTTTGGATCTTAAGTTTAAACAGTTGTCCAAAAATGGCCAAGGATAACCGGAGGAATAATTTGCTTATGGATAACTTACTAACCTGCAATGCTAACTTTTCTGCCCAATTCAGTAACAAGAAACATAAACCACGCGCGAAGACAACCTTTCCAGTGTTCGCGGTTTATCGAAGTTTTGCAACGTCAGTTTTTTATTCGTTGTGTATGGTTTTCGACTTGACCTTGCAAGCAGCTCAGTAGATATTATGCTCACATGTACCACAATGTACGTCCGCAGTTTAAACTGTGCTGAGATATAAAACGACTTTCCACACTCTCCATAACATCAAATAAAATACAGCAATCTTTTTTAGAAAATGGAGCAATTGGCCTTCTTGCTTTAAGAGAAAGAGAGCAAAAATAACCCGAATTTTGCAGGAAAACAAGCACCTACGATTTTAAGGAAATGAAATTCAGGAAACTTCCGTACAAAATTGAACACTACAGCAAACAGTTACGCATTCGGCTAGTTATGTGGCGGCACTTTTTCCTCGATGTAGGATAAACCCCAATTGTTTTCAATTTTAATTTTAATATTTCTGATATGAAAATACAGTCTAGTGTTGCAGTTTAAACGTAATACGCATTTGCAAACGTGGTAAAGAGAAACCATGTTAAATACGTTTTTTATCGGAACACGAAAGTGGAATTCTTCCCGAGATGCATGGCGATGTTTGGGGTACAAATGGGTGGCAAGTTAGCATCCTTAAACGTAGAGAGAAATGTGTAGACGGTAATACCGGTGTATTGTTCGCAGAGCCCTTTGAAAGCAATCCAAAAAGTATGTACGAAGATTGGAGTGATTTGCGATGCCCAGCAAATTGTAGCGTTCAGGCTGTACACTTGACAAAACATATAATGAATGCTGATAAGCAAAATTTAGTCTTCAGTTTTTAGGTAGTGCCCTATGACCAACGTATTCTTATGACAAAATCACAATTTCTAACAAATGAGCAACCGTAAACTTCGCGACTGCATGCATGACACATTCGAGAAACAAATTAAATACACTTCTGGTCTAATAACTCAGTCACTCCAATGAAGAGTCCTCAATATCAGCAAATACGCTGGGGACTAAGTTGACCAACAGAGTCAGAAAATGCGATCACTTCGACAACATAAACTTGAGAGGCTTTAGAAGAAATTAGATATCGGCCCACAAGCTTTCTTCACCCAGTTTAATTCATTTGTTGATTGCCAGTCCACAGGAAAGATAAAACCAAGATTAGTTCTCAGACTGGATGCTATAATCGGCTTCTAGTCAGTGTACAAAGGATGACCCTTAATATACTTGTCGTTCTCATAATTTACCTCCTAAGCTGACTATTCCCAGTTCTCCTCTCGGCTAGAATGTCCAGAAAAAAATGTTCGCAGATGAGGTCCACCCGGAATACCAAGGACGCAAACTGAAAATTGGAGACCGCGGATTTGCTTACAGTTGCCATAGTTAATTAAAATGTGGGTTGAACCCGAACAAAAGCATCTATATTTTACAAAGAAGTAGGCAAAGGCTTCAAGAAGAAAGTGTATGCAGTCTGCAGTTTTAGAGCAATGCACGAAAGAGTTTGCTGGATTCAAAATATGATTACTGGACACCTGCTCAAGCAACAGAGGCGTGAGGGAGGGGACAAGGGGGGGGGGGGTTGGCAGGAAGAGGTAATATAGCAGTTTACTCGTCGGTCAAGCAACCAATGAAAGAAAGGCGGAAGGTAACTTCGGCGGGTGCAGGAACGGTTTTAGCAAAGGACGGTTCAGGGTAGAACTTGAGGTCGACGCTGCATTAGGAGCGGCTTACCTGGTTCACTTCGACATTCTGTTTCACCCCAAATCGGAAGGCACATTGGCCTTTGGTGGTGATGATGACGACCTTTTGAGTACTCCCCTCAGCCAACGGTTGTACAGCCACGTTGGTGAGTGCAGGTTTGCCCTTCGGACGAGGGCGAGCCAGGTGCTCGGAGATGATGCTGACAATGTCGGCCTCAATGTACTTGAGATGCCGATTGTCGTGACGACTGTCCATCACTGAGGCCCGGATGCGACCGTACATTTTGGTTTCGAACGAAAATTTGGTTGTCATCTTCTCTTCCATGACTTTAACCTGAAGTGTTAAGCATTCGGCATTGGATTCAGACATTAATGAATTGATAAAGTAACTACTGAGCACAAGAACCGCAGCAAAGGCGAGGTTTGCAGGTTTTTTATCGAGTTTCTCGCTCAGTTTTCATTCAAAAGATGACCCAGGTGTGACACTGCAGTCACTTGTCGTATGGGTTATATCAGCAAATATGTTCCAGTGCGAAAACTCCTCATATTGTTTAAGTGCAACTGAAAATGGGTTGATCTAACTAGTATAAGAATTTGCAATCAGAAGAAGAGTTTTTCTGAAAGCCCAATCTTTTTCATTGCTTAACTTTGGAGTGTATATTATCTCAACTATTCAGTAATGCCTCATATCTGACCAACGCTCTAGAAATTAAAGGGACTGAGCTTTCAACAGCCATGGTTCTAAACGATAACTAAACAAGGCCCTCCTATAATGTTTGGGAACTGCATAAAATTCCCTCCGGCTAGATCCTGGGACGAGTTCCATTTCTTTCCGTTCACTGGTGATAGGACTTTGCAGTTCAATCCAAAAGGTTGCTTTCGAGACCATATTCACTTAAAGAACTAAAGGTATTCAGCAATTTAAACTTTCGGAGTTTGCATCAGTATCACGCATCACCACATCAGAGTTGGGATGTTTTCAAAGCGCGAAGCTACAGTCATAGACAGGAGTAATGCTGCCCTTGCGTTAGCCTGTTTCTTGTTAGTTTCATGATTTATCCCAACTACAGAGCAAGAGTATGCGGTTCCAGCTTGTCTTCCAGCTCCAAACTCTGCTCTCGTTCAGAGGATAGAATATTGATCCAGGCGGGTTAGTGCGCCCGTCTGCAAGTGCAGCCCGCAGGAGACGGACAACAACTGACAAAAGTTAACGAAGGGTGGTTTCCTAGCGGAATTGTTCGAGCGCTTAGCTTAAACTACTCACTGATGAACTGAATCAAATTAAAATACCAGCTTGGCGTTGGACTGTGGCCGGCCTATGGCTAAGAATAGTAAAGAACGTGGAATTTTAACTTCTCCTGCCCTTATCAATAATATTTATAAATAACCATGAGTGGATCTATGCCAAAAGATGTGTATATTTGGTTCTCACACGAACTGCGCTGAGTAAGTGAAACGCCATGCTACTTAACAAGCCACCCGCGAAATAGTTATCTTAAGACAGCCGCAAAATAACCGAGAATGCCAGTATTCTTGCCCAAAGCTGTCTTTTTTCAATAAAACTTGAAGTCAGCGGGCCCATATTCAAAAACGTGAATGAAAAGCAGCAGCTGTTTGATCCAGTTGAATCAGAAACGTCTTTCCACGCCAATAGCTCGTTTTAGAAGTTTCTGGAATTGGGCTCCAAAAATTTCGCCTCTTGCGGCTTAATCTACATCATATTCTAACCCATAATCAACATAAAAACGGAAAGTAACTGCATCAAACTGTTCACGCACGGCGTTTCCTCCCATTTTAGGCATAAGAAGTGAGATGCTGTCAGCAACGTTACACGCACACTTGACCCACATTAGGAATGTCAGTCAGGGTCACGGCAACTGAGGTGGCGTAATGTAGCCCGCCAGTTAGTATTCCCGCCCAAGGAATACTGAATTCGCGCGCTCTGGAGTTCATGTAAGGACGAGGACCAGAAAACACTATTTGAGGGAAGATGTGGGTTCTTCGGTTATGCCATATATTGGGAACAGTTTCTTAAGGATATACAGTACGTTCTAAAATTCGTGTAACACGCCAAAGTATGGGACTCTCTCTCGCTAATCGGCATTGAGTAAATTTGTAATACTGCTTATTATGTAGTCTATTCTGAAGTCATTTCAGTCATGAGAGGACCCCGGCTTTTTCAAGAACTTTAATCTGACCACCAACGAAAGTATGCACTATAAAAAAGACTGCTTAAGCAGTTCGCATTTTTATCATTGCTTTTGATTGCCTTTATAAATTCAAATATATTTTATGGAAAACGTGCACGAAAATATTTTTTTCTTGTAATCCTGTGGTAGAAAATTACGCCTTCTTTAAATTTGATACTTAAAGAAAGAGTATCTGGTGGTTTTAAACAGCTTCTAATTATGAGCTTTTTTTACGATTGTGAGCTGTTCATTCGTAATGCATCGTGTTCGTCAATTTATTAATGCTGCCTATAATGTATACAACATGATTCCCATCTATTGCAATATTTTGTGAGGCCTATGTGACTTCTGCCTCAAACCGTAGACGAAAGCGTACTTTGACTCAAACAGGATATACACAGCGCGCAGTTTGTAAACCTTGAATTCAAGTGTAGCAGTCAGTTGGTTTCAACATTATTCGGCACGTTAGAAGCCTTTTTAAAACCGAAAGATACCCTTTCTTTAAGTATAAAATTAAAAGAAGACGCAATTTTCTACCAGTTGAGCTACAAATTCCACGCCTAGCACCGTGAGTTAAATCACACTTGGATTGATTTTACCCGCTCAACCTTACCGCTGCTAAGGAATTCACCAATACGAAACGGCAAACTGACAGCCCAAGCGGGATTTCCTAAGCAATCATGTAGAATTCACCAGAATAGCTATTAGGCTGACTTAATTATTCAGTAGGTTTGGCAGATTTGCTTAATTTAGTCGACCCGATTGTAAAAAACTCGCAGCATTCGGCGGGACTTGAACCCGCATAGTAGGGCAGGCTTTTAAGTTGCCTACCCCAACTTAATTTTAATAAATTTCTAAGTATTCGTAACCAACCACTATCAGTAGCTCAAGTAGGGTTAAAATCATCCCTCTAAAGCGGTAAGCAACTAGAAGCCAGAAGCTGGTCGGAATGTTAACAGTCTCAGCCTTAGTCAAAACCCTATTGTCCAAAACCAGACCGACTAAGTGGACTGCCTACGGCGACGGAAGAAGTGTATGCAAAGATTATTGCAAGTATCCACGAAATGCCAGCTAGTACATAGCCTCCAAGCAAATTAAAAGTGGTTGAACTACGGAGAATTTCAATGATAGGGGAATTGTTGACTACAAGAAAGCTACTCTCAGGGAAAACCCTGGGAAAAATCAATAAATAAGGCATCACTGTCAGATCAAAGCATTCAGGAATTTAACTTACATCAGCCTCAGCAGTGCTGTGCGGGGGAACAACTATGCGGGTATCTACACCCCAATTAAGTTCTTCCTCTACCGTCTGCCGAGAAGTCTCGTTCAAGGCGATTTCATGAGAGAAGCCGGCGCTGGCCTCCAAAATTTGATTTGGAACCTGAAGGAGTGAGAAAAAGGGAACCATTGCAGGCTTCTATAAAATTATTTGCGTAAATAAACTAAAACCTGGAAGAGACCGTATGAATAGGAAAAAGAACATCGAGAAGTTGAGATAATTCATGCAAAGTTATGATTGAATTTGGACTTTGTAGTTTAGCTAGTATCTATGCGGAAGTATGGTATAACATCTTTGTCATATATATACATATACGGTCGTGTTATTTTGATTAAATGAGTGAATTTCATCCCGAGGAAGCCTTTTATTAAGGAAAACTGCCTGTTTAATTCAGTATATTGAAGGATAATAGGCAGAATTTTTGGTAAAATCGGAGGTTGCCTGATATCAAACAAATTTCTAGAGTTATTTAGTACGACAGAACCAAACCTTTTATCTTTATGCATTGTTCTATAGGAGCATCGCAATATCATTAATAAAACTTTAATATATATCTCTATCAGAACCGGGAAATCTGGTTTTGATTTGACGAAAATGGCGTGAAGCCAAGTTTAAGGAATCACCTTTTTTAGAAACAAAAACAATTTCAGTTGTAAACCAACACATTTTGCCAACGTCTGAAGCTTTTTGTCACAAAACGCAGCAAAGAAGTTTTTAACCTATTTTGTTTTACCGCATCAAAGATTTGGAACGGTAACCAAAATACATTTTGGTTATCATGTAAATGAAAACACGTGGCAAGATACCTTTGTACATGCCGAACAGAAGCTACTTTTATGGAAGATAGCTCGGAAACACCGTAAGTCTTGGACATTTTTCCCGAATTTGAATAAAAGTTCAGAAGGTAACTGTAATCCAGTACCTGAAATATCTATAAAGAAATTTGACAAACGAAAAGTTCTTTCAAAATAAAGGAAATTATACTGTTATGATTTCACCAGACGTTCTAATTTGCATTACTTAGTTTATTTATAGCTGTTTTGAACGTTTTTAGTAGCAGATTCTAGTTAAAAAATGATATTTCTAGACAAACAATAATTAGATTTTATATTTATTTGAAGTTAAAAATCCGATTAAGGTTGCTTATTATTAATTCAAAGGGTTCTTTCA
Organism: Ligula intestinalis; assembly: GCA_036362985.1. NCBI lineage: Eukaryota > Metazoa > Platyhelminthes > Cestoda > Diphyllobothriidea > Diphyllobothriidae > Ligula > Ligula intestinalis. The sequence goes on from JAYGXS010000004.1 coordinate 29,561,234, forward strand.
TGCGTTAGTACCGGTTTGCTAGTGATTATTAACATTCCGCTACTTTCGGAAATTTTTTGACTTTCTGGGCACATTTTATATGCTGATATTTTAAGCAGCGAAGGAATACGGGAATATTTTCAACCGCATTTTTTGGTTTTCGTGCACTTTTGTACACGGAGGAAAAATGTCGTAGTTTGCGCCGAACCTGCTACCATGATCAAGGAAATCAAAACACAAGTGCATTTAGCTGCAGGGCGTGCCTTCACACGAAACCACTGATTAATCGGATAGAAGGCTTGTAAGTGAAAACAAGCCGCAATTATAATCAAAATAATCACAAACAACGTAAGTAGCTAAAAAGCCGACCTATGGTAACTGACGAAATTGATATCATCGATATTCCTTCTGTATCCAGGGTGTATGGTGCATATAACGGTTCAAAATAGGTGGCTAAATTTAATGCACAAATTGCCCGCAAATGCCATGGATTTCCCTAAAATTCGTTCATTTTTTCACAAAGTCAACATTGTCTACAAAAGGTTTGACGAACATCTGCGTCCCTTGATCAGGGGAAATTAATGCTGACATTTAATAATGATAAGCCCATAAGACATTCGGTTCAGTTTTAAAAACAGCCTTGGGCCTCAAGGGAATTCAAACCCCACAACGACGAGGGCAAAGCTTGAGGACATCCAGCTGGTAAGCTAGGAAGCCCCACTGGGAGCCATGAGTTTAATCACATTAAGGTCAAATTACCTACTCAGCCTACTGGAGCGTATGGGATCCATAAATTCTGATACGATGGGCCAGTTCCCCAAGCGAACATGGTAGTCATCTTGCAGATTATACATTTATCGCGTAGGAAATCCTGCTTGGCCAGCCAGCTTACTGAAGCCGAATTGGTGGATTCCATACGCCGCAGAAAGCTGGGAAGGTAAACTGGCCCAAGTGTGATTAAACTCACTGTTCGCGGCAGAAGCCTCGCAGCTCAGTTGGCTAAAACCTTGACTGTACTAAAATTTTCCCCTTCCTAGCATGGGTTCAGATCCAACCAAGGTCGCAGATAGTTTTATAACTGGATAAGATTAATTATTCAAGTGTGCCACAACACCTATTAAAATCATAACGAGTAATTGTTAGAGGGGGGGGGGGGGGCGTTGGCTGCTCAAAAGTCTCCCCTGTTGTGTGGGTTCGAATCTAACCGAGGCCGCGAAAATTTCAAAATTGGGTTAGCTGAAGTAAACAGTAATGAGAGTAATAGGCAGATGGGAGAAATAAGGTTTGAAAACCTCAGGAAATAGCGCCAAAAATCTGTTATAACATAAAGGCAAAGTAAGAACATATTAATCAACTGTGCCAGGATTCCGAGTGCAGAAAATGTAAGTGAAGAGAACGCGCAACTTAGGAAAGTCGGGGCAAATGCACAGCTTTCACTTAGCCCCTCCTCGTTATAGTTTCATTCAGCTAACCAAAATAATAAATTGCACCGTAACAAATGCACAACCTGACGGTTATAAAATATTCTTTACCTTGGAGCGCTTGAAAGCTGCAGAACTTTGCTCAAAGTCTGCAACTTCGACCATCCTAAATCACCTTGACCGACGAAATATTAAGAGTACTTTTACTATCATGCAGTTTTGAAGAGCTTCCAACAATTCGTTCACTTCTCATAGTGCTCTGAAGCAAATAAAGTACCTGGCCCGATGTTGGGTTAATTAAATATTTCTACCAAAGGTAGTTGCTCAGAAGACCAAATTTTAACCTGTGCTCAAACAGAACTAAGCAAATGGGGGATGGTTTTATCAATCGTATCAAAAGGCATGCTCCACTAAATGGGAGAATGAAACCAATTTTCTCGTGGGCATCTACAGAATTAATGAATAGCCTAAGAAATTTGCCAGGAAGATTGCTTGTCTGAATAAAAAAAAACCGACGAAAAAGTGATATTTGAATGAACCCACGAGTAATTGCCTCTTGTAGAAGAATTAAAATTTGTCCCCCTCAATGAACCGAAAACTTCGCAGCACCACCTTACGCTTGCATGTGGCTGCCAGCTTTATAGGCACCTCCATTAAATTCATTTTGTAACATTTTTTAAAGGCAGACCCAGTAGCAGCCTACCTTAACTGCACTGAAGACAGTTTTCTCCCGGTGTTAGTTCGCAAAATTAGGCATTTTTCTTGTCACAATTACCCCTGTCAAAATATCATGCAAATTTCATTGCTATAGCGAGCAAAAGTAATCCGTTTTTTAGCGTTTTTCGTTGTAAATAAATGACTCACACAATATCTGAGGAATGAACGTGTCTTCAAAACCGTGGGACGGGCCCTTTGATGTGTTTACTGCGCATCACTCGGCAGGCTCACTCGAAAAATGTACCGATTTGAGTCCATTTCAACACGTGGCTGTCGCACGTGCAAAAGCTATAAATCAGCTCACATAACTAACAAGCGGCTTACTCATTGCTCATTTTGTTACAACCCCCCCTCAATACATTTTCTTTGTTTGGGACGAATTTTTATCTTCCTGTCTTTTGAGGCATTTTTGAAGTTATGATTAGAAAAAGATGAGATAAGTGGGCAAGAATGGTTGTTGTGACCGTCCAAACGGAACATAGGAATAGGAAGTCTCTGCCAGTTTAAAATAGGTGGCCATAGGATAAACTTCAAGGAGGGTAAATAGTCCCCTGCATTAATCCTAACATAACACTAGACCGTTGCCTTAACTCTAGCCCTCCCTAAACCTAGAGTTAAGACGAACCCTAGCCTTAATCCCTAGCACACTCCTGATCCCATCTGTGAGCTAATCACAACTTTAAACCTCACCCTAAACTGAGTCATAACCTCCACCTTAATCCTAAACCTAATATTCCCCGGAAAAGTCACCTGCGTTTTAGTTGGTTCCTGTTTCCGTGTCCTATTAAGGCATCCATACAGGTCATCGCTACATAAAAGTTGTATGATATGAACGCTTACGCCTTACCGGTGGCGTATACAAGGGCTTATCCTAAGTTCCAGTAACTAGCTGAACGTTTACATTTTCTGATAACTTTAGAGGGGACCGCAAGAGAGGTTATGAAGTTGAAGACACCAGACGATGACTTTAGTTCGATATTTTACCATAGATGAAGAACAGAGGCGGAAATTGTTTCAAATTAAGCTTCCGGGAAGAATAGGCGTATGATTTGTGTTTCTGTTAGCAGTTATCAGTCCATGGATTAGAACAGTATAACGGATGCTCTAGATAGTAAGCAGTTTTATTTTTAACCAATAGAATGTGTACATTGAAAAAGCGTCCATTTTTAATGCACATTTATTTGTGATTTTTGCAGCATTGATAATTGAAGTCATAGATAATTTGTAAACATTTTAATGACTGGTTCTAACTGACCACTCAGATGTGAAAACTGTGGTTTTTAGCAGCGCTCAAACTCGTAAAAAGGGACAAAGCTTAAGTAAAATCAGCGATCTAACCATCTGAAGTTTATTTTAACAATTGGGCAACTTATGGAATTCACCAATTTTAATACAGTAAGGTAACGGCTCAAACAGGGCTTTTTAAGCGATCAATATAAGATCCACCAGATATAATTTGATGACGGAAACTGAAGCAGCAATCATCTTTTCTTGATTATTTCTATTTTTATAAATAAAAAAAGTTAGAAAAGGCATTTATTTGTCCAGAAGGGTACTTCAGATAGGTAGTCCGTTTTAGTCACTTGCTTCTCACTGTCAAAAGTCAGCCTCATATATTGCACGTCAATTTATTTGGCAAATTCGGACCTTTTTAGAGTAGCTTAGGACAGAATTCATGTTACCGGCTTCATTAAGAGAAAACGACTTCTTATAAATCTTCTGACTTTTATTTTATACAGTATGTTAGGTTTGCGAAACGTGAGGTAAAATCGAACGGGCATTTTAGATTTCAGTTTTTTTTAAACTTTTTATTAATGGTATCACCTGCGTTTATTATTTAAAATTGCGAATTAAAGTGAAGGGTTCTTAGGTGGACCATTTTGCCTCATTGGGTGATTGTCTTTTTTAAATTTGACCTGCTCTGTCGGACATAGCACCCGCTCGCTTAATCAGATATATGACCGGCTCGAACTGGTGTTTGGGATTGGAGCGAGAGATAGCGAGGTCGATTTTCAGCGCATATTACTTTCTCGCAACAATCAGACGCGTTTGAACTACCACGGGGCACAAATAGTCGTGGATTGGAAGGTTGCCAACTGACGGAATAGCTCTGTCCTCTTCTCAGAATGCAGGGTCGAGCTTCAGTGGACCCTCCTCAATGCGATATCTATGACACTCTTAATCAGTTGAGCACATGTAGATGAGATGGTTAGTTCTAGCAGAAACCACGCTCGATTCTGATTTCGGTTTTTTTGATGCCATCTTGACAACAGGCTCAAGTGGATGTATGCTGCGCACGTACAGTATCAATATAAACTACTTACCTCACTGCTTCTGCGACCATCGTACAGAGGGGCGCACACTGGACATAGTCGGAACCGAGGATCGATCTGTCCTCTAACATCAAAAATTAATTCCACGAGCTCTTAAATATCTGGTTTCATGTCAGAATGCGAATGCCTTTTGGATGCTCGGTCGTGAGGGTGGGACCCTTAGAGCGTAGTCCGAATGAGTTGTCTCGTGAGTGCACTTTCCTAAACTACGTTCGATGTCAATGTTGAGTAAAACCAAAAATTAAGGCGTCAGGTCTTGTAAGTTTTGATCACCATAAATATCAAGTTTTTGAATTGCTGTAAATTTTCAGATTTCAGTTAATTAAGGCGAAAACAGCATAAGCAAGTAAGGTTGGGGATGTAATTCTAAAAATTGCTCCTTGTAAATGATTTTTCTCTTATGTTTTTTGCGTTGATTTAGTATGAAACGTTTACTCAGCGGTGGTCAGGTTACAATATACCACGTTTGAATGTTATCTGAATGAAATGATGCGCCGCAGCGGAATCACATAAAGTTTTAATTCTAATTAGTCCGCAAAATTTATGGTTTAGAAGTTTTTACTGCTCTGTCTGGGACACATTAATATCGAATCCTTTAGGTGATTACATGTTCGCTGGTCATGCTATTTTGATTTATTGAGTGGATTTTAGGATTAAAAGGCTTTCGTAGTCACATTTAGAGCGTTTTTCACGTTTGCGAACTTGCCACTTTTCTAAATAATTTGGTAGTTCACAACACACAACAATATCATTTTTAACATTTCCCTTAAGTTCTACATTTGCTAAAGCGTGTTCATTACTATTTTAAAGCTTGGATCTATGTATTTATGCCGGTTTGCGAGTGATGATCGGTCATTTTTAAATTTCAGGATTTTGCATGTGATATGTCGTGCACTGTCATGAAATCCATAGAATCATTTTATTAAGCTTTGATACCTACTTAACAAGTTCATGCGGTTAATTTGATTGATTTACTACCTAATATTAAAGACGCTACTAATGACTGTCGGTAATCCAAACTTATTTACATTGGTCAGCAGTTGAATAAAATATTTATTTTTCATTAGAGAACGAAATAAATATGGGCAAAAGCAAGTTGATACAAAGTTAACTCGGAACACGCTCCGAGTGCACCTCACATGCGATGCATAGTGAAGACATCTAAGGGTTCGTTCATGATTTCTAGATGGTTACGGTACAATTTCTTTTCTCAAATATACTCTGAGCCGTTTGTTTAGAAAGAAACACGTTAAGACAGCTAGGCGTTGCTCCCTAAAGAACTTACATTTTCTTGACATTCAGGCAGAACCAATAGTGCTTGCTTGTTCGCTGCACAAAATGACAAGAAAAACATGCGAATTGCTCCAAAACAACTCCGTGGAAGAGTTGTTCTCAGTGCGATCTCATAAACTTTTGTCGAGTTTACCTTAAAAAGTGTGGCAACACGATTATAAAAAGGGATAGCTGCAAAGCTGACGGTCACAGTCCTCTTCTTGACCGTGAATGCGGAGGACTATTGGCAGAAATAAAATCCTGAGCTATTTACTGGGCTTTGGATGTTCGTCCGTACTTTCTGGACAGTTTCAACACCGAGTGAAAAATCCTCATCGGCATTTCTTTATGAATTTTCGGTATGCCACAATTACAGAGAGATGTTCTTGAACAGGCCCAGTTTCTCCCTGTAAATCACCAAGAATTCAAATGAGGTAGTGTAGCCTCGGTCAACTTGTTTTGTCAGAAGCGAAAGTCATACAGCAGAAGCGAAACGCAACGCCCAGTAAACCTTAACTGGGACACATTCACCAGCTTTAGTCATTTAATAGAAGTCCCGTCCGTTCTGTCCTGACTGACGGTGGGTACGAGATAATGCGGTTAACTTTTTTATATAAAGGACCAATGAAATAGCGCTACAATTAGTTAGAAAAAAGTACATTTTATTCATGCTGAGCAGTTAAAAAAACTTTATACCACGGATTAGATAATAAATGAGACTTGTAAAAAACCAAGATAAAACATTAGGGTTGAATGAGCGTAGACTAATTTCGTTAACTGGCTTCTGTACATTTACCAGCGGGCACCCTCCTTTCAGCCTGTTTACAGCCTATTAATTCCGGAGGCTCCAGGCTTTAGCCCCATTTGAGCGCAGATTAAAATGCGCTCTTCAGCACAATTTCCGTGAGCACCAACGTTCAATAAATGCAGTTTCAGGACAAGCAATTTCTTAGCCACCGAGCCTTATGAACAGAAAAGAAATTGCCGAAAGTTCTTCCGGGAAGCATAGTACTAAATTGGCTTTGAATACTACTTCGAACAAATTTTTTGTGTATGAGGAGCGGAGTTGCAGGTTAAGCTCGAAGTTTCCAAGGGAAAAGTATGCTATAACTAAGATTTGAACATTTTTGAAGTCAGAGATTTTTATTAAGTCTAGGAAAATGAGACTGTACTGTCAAAGAGCCTGCACAAATCTGCGCATCCCTTGAGTCTGCTGATCTCTGTGTTATTTCTTTCTTTCTCTGATTCTATGAACTATATTTTTCATATTGTTTCATATTGTTGCCGTAGTAAACGTTACTGGTGTCTTCCACCGGAGTAAAAAAATCTGGGATGGAGTTAAAACATCCTTGGCCATGGTGGCTACGAAGCGTTGAATGCGACTTTTAAAGTGAAATTAAAATAACATTTTGTGTTTTGCATACATTACTTTAGAAAAATCCAAATAGAAATTTTCCAGTACATTGCTTGCCAGTTAATTACTTTGAATTACAAACTTCGTCCTCATTCCAGTATGAGAGCTAAAAATGAATCAGTATTCGGCGAGGGACAAAGGGGGTGGACTTACTGAGAGGGTGATCAATTTCAGCGTTAATTGCTGTTCCTTATATGGGGGTTCCAAATTCAAGGAGATAGGATAATAACCATTCACTAACACCACATGGTTCAGTCTGGCCCAAATACTGTCATTTCGTTAGAAAAAATACCAAAGAAGCTATTTTCACTTCGAATGTCATGCACAGCAAACCTCAGGCACTCCGTATCATGCCGAATTGATTCCGTTTTAACACAACAGAATGCCATTTGCTGGTTTTAATTGCGTTAGATCTGCTGTTAACTTCAGTTACCCTACACTAAATTCGCGCATTAATTGCAACCGAAAAGCTCCATAGAAAGTAACCATGTAGGTTGATATGACGAGAAAAAACATGCACTGAAACGACCTTAGATGAACAATATGGCCTTTAGATTTCACGAGTCTCTGCATTTTTGTGAGGCGAGTCTATTTCGATTAATTATCTTCCCCCTTCCGATTTTATAAGCATGTTCATTTCCGTTAAAAAACATTGAGAGGAGTGTTTACAAAAAGGTTGGTGACTTAATAATCATCCCTTAAGTGAGGGGATGTTGATTTTCCTGGAAAGGTTAAAACATCGTCAACGAAACTAATAACTGTTGACTCCCATCCTAGTCGGAAAAAATGTAAAGGACTACTGTAAATGGTAATAATCTCACAGTTTATTCTAAGGGCTAAAAACCTTTGACAAATGACGTGGCTGAAAAAAGTGTATGAAATCGCTAAGCAAATACGGCAAGAAAGGGGCTTGAATGAGGTGCATATTCGAGATTCAGGTTCTTGTTGCAAAGAAACTAAATGGTAGATTTTTTATCCTATAACCACCCAAAAGCTCGAACGCCTAAACCCAATGATCGCGGGTTCACATTCTTGGCAAAAAATGATATTTCTAATAGTTCTCTTGCTGTCTACTCCTTTGTCCACAACCGCAAGCCTGGTCGTCGGTCATACTATTGCTCAAGATTTTCAGAGGCTTTAACTCAAAACTGCCTCGTTTCTGCATGTATAAATAGGGGAAGCCTGTGTTTTGGCGTAACTTTAAGGAAATGCTAAATACCTACTGCTTCCAAAAGAATAAGAATAAAACGATGCGCATGAAAACTAAAGTTGATGGGTTAATAAGTAGGGATCATACTGCCAGACACCTGTACCAAAGCAAAGACCAGGTTAATCGTCAATAAAATAATAGTTGAATGTCACTTACTTGTAATTTTATTCCGATTTCTTTTCTTGAGGTAAATCCCTGGGAAATTTCGATCTCAGCTACGGACCTAGTAGCTCGTTCTGTTCGAAAGTTGTATTCCTGTTCACTGTCGGTGTTATTTCTAAAATTTGTGCTGAACAGAGAGTGACTTTTAGGCAGTGTCACAGTGTTGCTGTCAGAAAACTGGGGGGGTTCATTCCAACAATGCACGTCATCCCAGTTCACTTTGATCTCCAAGTCGTCAATTTGGACCTTCCGCTGTGCTCTGGTTCGAGTGGCAATGAACGCGTTCAGTGCCCATGACGTCACTACTGCTGTGAGGTCAAACAACTCCAATTCGGGCTTCTGCTGGGCAGTCGTCATGAGGTCCAAAAGTTGCGTGAGACTGACTGCTGTTCAGTTCTATCTAGCTGATGCCACAGCCGACCAATAGCGTGCTCGACACAAGGCCACGTCATGATTGGTTCTACTGTCTCTATGATGCCCGAACAAAAAGAAAGTGGCAGTCGAGGCCTAGTTGGCTAAAACGTTACCTTTAAGCATGCTGGCCCTAATCAACGCTTTATGTATGCAATCCTTGTATTTATTCACACAACGGAACAGGGGGCATTTTTGTGAATATCTACCTATATAAAATTCAGCGACGTACTGCCTATCCCTTATTCTAACCAGGACGGGTAATAGAAGAACAAAGTTAAGGAGACGAATGATTCTTTACGATAGGTAAAATATCGAGGAAAATTGTTGAAGTCCAGAAAGACAATCAACCAATGTAGTTAATGTGGTATGTAGTAGGAGTTTAAAAAATGTCTAATTACATTCTAATCATGTATTCCTAACAGAGGAGTCTAGTTACTGAAGTCGAAAGGACTGTAAATATAACCTGTGATACATGCGTTTACTATAGTCCTTATAGCGACTACATATAACTTTCAAAAAACAAACGTCAAAATATGCTTGAAGTTCTGCCTACGGTTTTCCATTGGACCAATAATTTTAATTGAGCGGGACGCTACCGGGGGCCTACTGCCAATCGCTTTGATTAACCAAAATGTTTATACCGAAAGGCTTTTCACGACACTCATGGCAGTAAAAACCAGTGCAGCAATTACGTTTATTCAGCAGATAGATTTGTGGGAAATTTAAGCATCAGAAGAGTGTAGTTTAGGGTTCTTGAGAAGTCTACGCACTGTTAAACTGCATTCGTGTAGACACCCAGTGACGACAGAAGAAAATCTCAAAAAGTGGCCTTTGTCGGACATGATGTAGGTAAAATTTACAAAAACGGTTCAGCACATGTCTTGCGTATTAAGAATTTTGATAGACATTCAAAACAACAAGGTATATACTGAGGCTAATTAAGGGCTTAAGACCCGTGAATGGTTATCTTTTCCTGGAATTATGCGCAAAGACGCCTTTATTACTTGGATGAGGCATTCCCATTTCCGTATTCTGTTTGAGCGGCTGTACAAGTAATAATGATGTCTATTGGCCCGTGGCGTATATGGGGTAGTTTATTCTCAAAGTATTCAGCCAAACAGGAAGAAATAGACATTTACGGAAGTGCATTAAGCAAAGCTTAACCTGAATGAATTACTCGATTTAGCCTTAATGCTGTGTGATAGTCAAGTATGTGACGATTCAAGCAGCTACCCATGCTGTGAATTGGCTGATAATTTGAATACCAGGGAAAAAAGTAATGGTTTCATTATAGGCCTGAAAATACACATTAACGGAAACAGTCTACAAAGTAAGCAGTTAAATGCTTCATCTCAAATTGATAAACATATACTTAAAAAACTAAATAGTCATCGATGCCTTTGATACTTGTTTTAGAATTAGTTTTATTTGTACAACCTTATCTGGCTCATAGAAAACAAAGGGCATGCTAGGAGACCCAGTGAAGAGTCGGGCTCCTCGCAGCTGTGTCACAAACGTGTCTGGGATTTCAATTACTATCTGCGCTGCCAGTATGCTAATTGCAAAGGTTACAGCAAACAAGTGATTTTGAAGCAAGCGGAATGGGTTGGTAAAATATCTGGCGTTTTGACCGGAATTTACTCAAAAAAATAATTTTCAAAAAGATTCCTGAAAAAAGGGAACCCATACGCACGGATTCACGGAAATATATAGAAAATCCGATTGGTTAAACCAGAACCAACTACAATATCTCGTTCTTTTTGAAAGAAAAACATTATTTAGCGGTTTCTCCTGCTAATCGATTTGGAGACCTTATTTAAGAGGATTTTTTCACATCGAGGCCTGTCAAAATATTACGAACAGGGTTTCAAGAGTTTCACCGCACCTTATATCTCATCGATTTTTAAAACGAAACAGGTAAAACATGCTTTTAATTGGATAAGTGAAGTAAGCTGTATTCCGAGATTATATGATGAAAAGAAAGAAGATCTTCGGAAAATTGCGACGTACTTTTAGCTTCGTCACTGTCTTAAAGCATGACATGGGCTTTCAATGTGTAGGTCCAAAGTAAGTCACAAAAACTAAAGGTAATCATGCGTTATTTTCCGGTTTGCATTTAAACGCAGCTGTATTCAGATCGTAATGAGACAAACGCCTGTGTCTAGTTCTTTTGCTCTAATCCTAAAATGTCCTGCGCATTTAGTAGCCAATATTGGCGCCGAAAACTTTCTAGTAGGTAATTGGGCTTCCGAAACGGACCGCATGGTAAATGCGCTGAACGAACACAGGACCAGAGCAGGGCGTTATTCGGTTTGCGCGCCCACCACAATTGCCGCACACCGAAGCGACGGGAAGAGAATCGGGCATGCGTAATTGCGGGCTCACGCTCAGCCAGCCCCTGCACCTGACCTCTGTCTGACTAGGACACGAAAGGCTAAAATACTATAGAAATAGTAGTGTTAATTAAAATCCCATGTGGTACGTAAGAAGGAGGAAGGGCATTGACCGGGAAAGCTTTATTTTGTATGTGAGGTTTTCGATAGTTGTCTCGTCTATTCATCTTCGGAGAGTGAATACTCTAGCTCCTGGCTCTCGCTATGTGTCGCTCCTTTCTTCCGCTACATCTAGACGCGGGGAGAAAAAAAAGAGGGGGGGGGGGGTGAAGCGACAGAGATGACCAGCACGCGGGAAGACCAAATAAACACCGTCGCCTTCGTTGCAGACAGTGCCAACGCAGAGCCGAGTGCGGGTGACGGTTATCAGGCGGTTGGTGCGGCTTGCGGTTATCACCGAGAAACGCGAGCCACACGGAGCGGCTCAAACTGGTTTGGTAGACTACGCCTGCGGAAGAAAGGAGCGGCATATAGGGAGAGCCAGGAGCCAGAGTATACACGCTCTTAAGATGGATAGACTAGGTAACTATCGGAAACGTAAGATAAAAAATAAATCTCTCCCGGCGGATCAGTCGTGCTCGATCCTGCCCCCGGTCTTCCTGACTCCACCTTGACACCCGACGCGGGCGGGTGAGGGAGAAGGGAGTGTGCTGGATGCATAGCAAGGCTTCTCCCACTTAAAACAAATCCATGCGCAAGCTATTGCGTTTGCTTTCAGCCAGTTGAAGCACGCGGTGTACATCGTGGAGTTCGACGGTCAAACTGTCGGTAGGCTGTTGTACGCATCAAGCCGGCCAACAGATATATTCAAGGAAATTCGAGTTCTGCGTGTTCGACCCACAGCTCGTGATTTTTCTCCTCATGCCACACTGGAAACGTGGCGGAACACGAGAGTACGAACCCCCATATCCCGAGAGATTTGTGATCGTTTCAAGAGTGGTCAGGACTATGAGTATGGTAGGGTTAAAGTAAAAGGTTACTTTGAGGAGTAACTTTGGGGCTTAGAGTTGGAGTTAGGCCACGAGGTAATTTGTCGCTGCTGAAATATTGTCCAAGAATTCTTGTATTACCGGAAGAACTTTATACTTTGAAAAGCGAATCCAGAGACCGTGCTATCGACAGTGTTATCAAAATGAGAGTCAGTAGGCAATGGCCTTTTAGACATTCGGACTCGTCTGGGGTACGAGCCAGCTGTGGCGGGTCGCGTCAGCCACCTGTGCCCTCTCCCGCCTCCGGTATTCCTTACTCTGCCTTGACAAGTGAGTGAAGGAATAGAGAGCGGGCTAGAAGCAACACAAGTCTACTTACATTTAACACTTATCAATGCGTAGGTCATGCCGTTTGTCTTTAGCATACCGAAACACGCGGTTGACCTCGTTAACACCAACGGTCGAACTATCACAAAAGTGAGTTTGAAATGTTGACTGGCATACGAAAAATCCAATTTTAAGCCATGCAGCCACTTGAATTTTAATCCTGACCTTTGAATTACACTCTTCTTGGTTTGTTTGTTTGTTATGGCTGTGATCATGCCTGATCTAGCCGGCCTCAATGATGTCACGAACGGTAGCTTTCCATGCATGGCGATTGGCGGCAGCGGATCTCAATAGCTCCACCTAGTCCCTTCTCTAGCGACGGAGGCCGAAGATAGAAGGTCCAAGAACTGCTTCCATGTCTTGACGGATGGTGTCTAGCCAGGTCTTCAGTTGCCTTCCTCTTCGACGTTTCCAGGTGGGCTGCGGTGCCGGATCGAGGGCAGCATAGGTAAGCTCGTGGGGCGGACGACGGAGAACGTGTGCAAACCACCTCAGTCGCCTTTCTTGAATGGCCTTAGATATCCTCGTGATACGATCGCAGCGGATGCGGACTGTCTTATTTGAGATGAAGTCGCTATACTTAACTCGCAGGATCGTCACCAGGCACTGGTGGTCAAAGACCTCCAGTCTTCGCTCATCTTCAGTGCGCACAGCCCAGCATTCACATCCATAGAGGAGGACTGACCGGATGGATGCACGGTATACACGAATCTTCGCGGCGATAGAGATGTCACGTCCGATCCATAGGCGCTTTCTAAGGAGTGAGAAAACCCAGCGAGCAGCATCATACGGGAGACAATGTCGTCCTTGCTCTTCTTGGTGCTTTGATCTGGAGACTTTCTGCATGTCTCTCGGACTAAGCATCCGTAAAGTTTGGTTTTTCATTTATTGCCAACTGTCTTACTTGATAAATAAACCACCACTCAGTTCAGCGAATATATCCTTTTCAAAAGTGAAAAGTCAAGTCGGTAAACACAGGTGTTCTCTAATTCATTATCAGGCCTATACGTTTACAAAGATAATGAAAATATGAGCGATTGAAATCATCACGGTCACACCCTATCTGCGCATGACCATGACTATGTTACCATCACCTATGATTAAGGATTCCCGATGGAATCCTAAAAGTCAGCCAAATAAAACTCTTGTTCCTGTGATCGCATCCTCTTCTTCTAGACGGAACTTTAGTAAGGCAGGCTAATATTTTCTATTGGAGGCTCGTGCTGTACTTTAATTTGCCACTTCCTTGAGGAGCGTTTCCTTGGTTTTTAATATGGTTTTAATTATTATGCTATTGTAAGTTGTTTTTGTTCTACTTATTTTCTAACGTAACATATTTTATTAAGTTTTGCTTGCTTTTGCTGTATACCTTGTTTATTGCTTATATTTTATTTATTGTTTTTATTATTTTTGTACAGTTTTATCCATAGTTTATTATGTTTTTCTTATTGCTAATTGTTGTTTATTTAGTGTACATAAGCAGTATATTGCAACTGTTTTATTTATCATGTTAAATATTGTTTGTATCAATCTATCACAGTTTTGATTTATTGGCAGCATTTTGGTGGTATTGGATGTATATTGTTCTATTTATCGTCTTTATTAATACTGTTATCATTACATAAAATAATCCAATCTCGACCCAATCTCGCTCAATTGCCTCTTTTAATGCATCATATGATGTAAATTTGCCTCACATAAAGCAGTTCATCAAAAGAGTGTTATAATAATATCAACAACTGGTAGTGTGGGATAAGTAGGAGAAGCCGACATATGGGAAAAGGGGCCAGTGGTCTGCAGGAACACACGTCCACAAATCGTCCCGGTCAGAGCCTCATGACTTTTAGCTTAATTCCAGGCTGTCGAGTCAGCAAAGGGAGACACTGATGTTTGCAGCTGGCCAGCTGGGAGTACAAAGTCAAAGTAAGCATCTTTGCACGGCCTGAATGTGGAAAACATCGACAGTACGCTGGAGTTTTCTTTCACATCTGTAGGCTGCGATTTTCTAGCTGGGGCTTTTAGTAAAAAAATGGAGAATATTACGGGCGTAAAGGATGCTGCTTTAAGGTGTACACAAAGAGAACGTGGTTGACGATGGAGCAAGGGAGCATCTCAGCATTGATGAAAATTTCCTGCCATCGTATTGACACGTTACCGCTGCTTTAATCTAATGTAGGAATGACAAGTTTATAGCGGCTGACTCGGTAGAACTGACCTCGTTGTTTAAATGCACCTTGGCCAATTATGCCATTTTTTCAGGTATTGAGGCCGTGTGCACGTGCTTGCTCCGCATTTTCTAGTTTTCAGTCCAAGTCTCTGAAGAGGAGGACAGCTCCACCCCTGTGGACGTCTCCAGCGCCACAATCTTGATTACTGACATTTCTACTCTGACCAGTCCAATCGTGTTTTAACTCTCCGACCGTTTCCCTGTAACTCCATTTATATACGTTTCCCTCTTCTCGCACTTGGTCTCTTGCCGATTGTTTGTCAGTGTTATGGATCCCTGATATTAACGACGAAGGCGAACCATGGCCGTGAGAAGAAGAATTTAGGGATGTGTTCGGGAAGGTAGGGTCAGGGTATATTCCCAATTGTAGGTCGGGCGTTACTGAGTTGGTGCACTTGAGTTCCTTTAAATTCTATTTATCTAGATGTTATGCATACACCATTGAATTCGAGAGTGGAAAGCCCAAAAGAAAAGACTATTAAGTTTTCAAGGTTGAAAGCTCCTAATGCGTACCTGCCGCGCAAATTTGTGCGACGTGCTTGCTCACTTAGGGACTGTGGCACATGAACGGGGACAGGACTGCAGCGGTTTCTGCTCTACATAGGTGTAGTTGTCATTCAAAAGCCTATTCCAGGAAAGCAGAGGAAGTATATCCTGCTACCGCTTATAGCAATAGGTTGTTTATTTCGCCCATGGTCATGCAAGAAGTGGGTGCCGGGCATAAATTATGAAATACTAGGTAGATGGTGTACAATATTTACCTGCCGGAAGATGTCAAATGACATGGTCCATTAGGTAGCTCCTCCTCTTTCTCCTTTGAAAATTATTTTGGCAAATTAAAACGCATTCTTATGAAACCGTCGCAACTAAAGGAACGTTGTTGAGGCGAGACAGAGCGTCGCCATGTGCTCAGTCAACCAAAATGGACTTTTGCGTATGAGCACCGTAACGGTCCACGGCAAAACTGTCTTGTAGGGCCATCTAAATATCTATTCTTCCTGCTCAACTGTCTTACGGAATCGGTAGTTACACAGTTAATTCTTGGTTAACGAGTGTAAATGAATATTCGACTGTGTTGAATCTGATAAAAACTATTAAATTACAACCACTTTCAATTGCTTTAGTCAGCTACATATAATCAACTCCATCAGCATAATCTCCTGTTACTCAGACAACTGATGCCTATTAATGGAAATTCGATATAAAGATTGGCAAAATTTAAGGGGAAAAAAGGGAAAGTTGGAAATGTAAAAGTACTTTATTATTATAAGTCAAAGGGAAATAGGACCTGCAAAAAAAGTCCTGCCCGGTCCACTACCAAATACGCATGGATAGTTAACGCAATTTACGTCTGTTACTAATGATAGGCTGTTAATAGGGACGACGGCCTCAGATTGTCGGTCGTAGTCGATGGTAACTTATTATGCATGCCAAACTTTGTACGCTATCCGTCTGGTGACTAGCAGCGTTGGCTGTGCGTTTGGCCGGCGCCAGACAAGCTTCACGAATAGAGGAGAATATACGAGTTCCAGGCAGCAGTTCCGAAGAAGAAGATGCGATCACTGGAACAAGGACTTTATTTTCCTGACGTTTCGGATTCCGTCGGGAATCCTTAGTCATAGGTAATCGTAGACAGGTCTGAGACATGCGCAGATAGGGGGTGATACATGCACAGATTGCACGGTATTTATAGTTCACAGCGGTCACCCACATGTGTACTATAATTGTCCATTCCTGTAGCCACCACTGGAGGTCTTAATTGGTCCGGTGATTGCTCATTAATTGCAACAGCGTTCTTGTCCGCGTCGGATGTAGGTTGGATAATTGCTCGACAATTAGGCCCGCTGTCGTCAGAGTTACGCCCAGTCCTTCGCACGTGACTGATTTTCTTGTTCAGGAAATTTCTCAGTACACCGTATGGGAACGCCAAATCGTTGCGCTTGTTGATGGACTGGGGGCCTGAGAACCATGACTCGAGCAGCTCGCGGCTCACGCGGTTGTCCCCTCTTGCGAGGATTTTGGCCTCGTCAAACTTGAAAATATGGCCAGGTCCCGTTGAGTGAGCTGCAACCTGGGAGTTGACGTCTTTCTTCCTCACCGCCGCTGCATGCTCGGCCATTCGCGTCTGGAGTAATCTCCCGGTTTCTCCGACGTAGTTGCTTTGTCCACAACTACACCAGATCCGGTAAACGACTCCAGCCGTTTCCTGCCGTGGCAGTGGGTCTTTCGGCCTCATGACCCGGCGTCTGATGGTTGCTTCCGGCCTGTGTGCAACTCCAACTCCAAGTGGGATGAGTAGACGGCTGACCACTTCCGATACATTTTTAACGTACGGAAGAGCTCGCCAAACGTTTGGAACAGCTGGACGTGGCTTCGTCTCTCGTTTGCGAATGCACTGGTTGACAAAATTGTGCGGGTATCCATTCGCTCTTAGTACTCGTCGAACGTATTGTAATTCAGCAATTTTGTCTTCCACTTCGCTGCAATGCGTCTCGACGCGCCGGAATAGCGCTCTTACGCAGCTGCGTTTGTGACCGATTGGATGGTTGCTGTTGTAGTTCAGGACTTGCATAGTGTTGGTTGCTTTCCTGAACACTTTAGTTTTAAGGCCACCATCGTCTTTGCGGCAAACGAGGACATCCAGGAAGGCCAGCTGGTTGTTTTCTTCGTCCTCCATCGTAAATTGAATGTCCGGGAAGACGGCGTTTAGACGTTCTTTGAATGTCAGCACCTTATCCCACTTAATAACGACGAATGTGTCGTCCACATACCGAGCCCAGAGTTTCGGTCTGTGGTGTCGGAAAGCCAGCGACTCCAGCCGTTGCAGGACCGCCTCTGCTATGAGTCCGGAAATAGGCGAACCCATAGGCGTGCCCTTCACCTGCTCGTAGATAGTTCCGTTGAAGGTAAAGTACGTCTTCAGGCAGAACTTCAGGAGCTGGAGGATTTGAGCGTGCCCGAGGTGATTCTCCGTTTCATCGTATTTCTCTCGAAGGAGTAGTTGGATAGTCTCGACGGCCAGGTCCTGTGGAATAGAAGTAAAAAGGGACGTGACATCAAAGGAAACCATGATATCATTTGGCTGGAGACTTACCCCCTTAAGTTTCTCCAAGAATTGTGTTGACGACCTGACTGTTGTGTCTGAATCAGCGGTCAAGAATTTGAGCCGTCGGAACAGCCACTTTGCCAGTCCTTAGGTTGGAGTTCCTTTGAGGGATACGATTGGCCGGAGGGGTGCGCCCTCTTTGTGCACCTTTGGGAGACCATAGAAGCGGGCCAGGGCCGTTTCTTGCGCTCTCGCCATGCGTCGATCAATTGGTGATATTGCACCTGAGTTCTCCATTGCCAACAGCGTTGTGTTGATCTCGCGTGTCAGCGTTTTCATGGGGTTGGATTTGCACGGGACGTAGGACTGACGATCGTCCAACAAAGTCTGAGCTTTGTGAATGTAGTCTGTCCTGTCCAATACGACAGTAGACCGCCCCTTGTCCGCCGGCACGATAACGAGGTCATTGTCGGCTCTGAGTTCTCTAAGTGCCTTACGTTCGACCTTGGAGAGAGCGTCACGTGGTCGATGTGCCATGAGGAGGGACGACACCTGATGGCGTATGAAGTTTTTCGTTTCGTCTGTTGCTTCTGTTTGGCTCAGGATTGATTCTACAGCAGCAACCAGGTTGGCAGGTCTGGCATCAGCTGTGTTGAATGAAGCTTCATGCCTTAACACCTGCATTTGTTCTTCCGTGAGCTTTTTGGATGACAGATTGTGCACCAATTTGTCATCTTTGGATGAATTCGGGTGAGGTAGCTTGCGAAACTTAATTTCCAATGCTGCCTCTCGTTTCGCTTTGTGGTCGCGGGCTCGTTCGGCCACCCTCTGCTGGAGCAGGTGTGTGCCATTCCCACCCATGAGCTCAAAGCATTTTGCCTTCTCTTCGTCGATCCTCTGACAGTACTTGCGAAGCCTCGCGTGACAGTCTTGAAGGATCACTCGGATCATCTCTCTGCCGTGCTTGAATACTTTGCGTCTCGCTAACTCTGTATTAACCGGAGGTCTTTTAGAAACACACTTCGGTAGCACATTATTATTGAGACACCTGTGCAGGAATCTGATCTGCGCAACCTACATCCGACGCGGACAAGAACGCTGTTGCAATTAATGAGCAATCACCGGACCAATTAAGACCTCCAGTGGTGGCTACAGGAATTGACAATTATAGTACACATGTGGGTGACCGCTGTGAACTATAAATACCGTGCAATCTGTGCATGTATCACCCCCTATCTGCGCATGTCTCAGACCTGTTTACGATTACCTATGACTAAGGATTCCCGACGGAATCCGAAACGTCAGGAAAATAAAGTCCTTGTTCCAGTGATCGCATCTTCTTCTTCGGAACAAGCTTCACGTTAAGAATACTGCGTCTGATGTTAACCGTTCCTCACATTCGGCGATAATGTCATTATAATTCTCACCTCTCATGCGTCGCTGTCCAAGAATCCTACATAGCATAGTAGCTGATTCGGATACAGTGAAGGGAGTCAGTGCCTGCGTAGATAGTTTTAAATCTCTCGTTAACTAGTCTATCTGCTTTCAAGCGAAGCATGCACATTTATCTCAACGCTGACTCTACTAACCTTTTATTCTCCTCATGTTTTTCCAGCAGCCTTCTTCATGCGTCCGAGGAAAAACCATCAGAAATTTAGGAGATCCTCTTGAAACTATTTTTTTCTACCTCATGTCCTCCAGGAACCACGATGGCTCCATAAACCACCAATCGTTTAAGCGATGGAAGTCATATGGACGTACCCAGTCTAAACTGCTCCCGGTTCGTTGGCTACTTACTATCAACAGAATTCCATTCTGTTTCATGACATGTCAAGGCCCACGTCAACTGAATCTTCTTCGTGAGACTTCATGTCATACGTATCAGCGACCACGAGCAAAGTATACACACATTTAATTATCCCGTTCTAAACGGCTATTGTAGTATTAGCCTATGTTACCCCTCTATCTTAAATTCCTAAGCAGTTGTTTTGACCGATACTCTTTTTGATCGTAGGCGTTCTTTCACTGTGGATTTGAAGGCGAAAAAATGTCGCGTGGGGGAGGGAAGGCAAAAGATAGATGGAAATCGGATGTCCTGCTGCTCAAAGTGTTGGAATAATGTCAGGAGGAGGCCATCGTGGTTGTTCAATATCCTAATGGTCACATGACGAGAAGATTGCGGTGGTCACGAGAACATCACCGAGTACCGGAGATGCGCCCATCATACGCCCTTGCTGGTTACCGGGTCTGCCAACCAGATAACGAAGCACGGTAGCCCAACGATCATCAACAGTTATTCTAAACAAACAAAGTACTAAAAAGTAGCGAGCCGTATGTTTTCTAAAGGAAATTTCTGCCAGAAAAGTTTGGTGGCAAATTTTACCTGCTGACGAGCGGCAATGTAATTAGTCTAGTATCATTACAAAGAAAATATTTTTTCATGCTAGTCCAACTGCATCTTAAACATGTCCACAGATGGTATTAAAATATGAGCGAGTAAATAAGTATGGATGCGGCGGAAAGTTGTAAATTTGGGCATCAGGAGAGTAGAATTTTGAAATTAAACAATAGTGAGCAATACTGGATCATGAAAAGACGGGAAATAAGGTACCATATAGAGTGGAGCTTCTAACAACAAAAAGAAACAGCTACGAACATTAAAATAACAACGGTAGGGCACGTTAGCGGGGAAACCTGTACGGTAATAAGTAATATGGCAGAATTTTGAGAGAATGCAGAAGCACATGGATATTGTCACACGTAATGTTCAATACGTACCGTAAGGAAATGGAAGGTAGAGTCGTCAGACTAACGCTTCTGGATACACAAAATCTCTCGTAAACCCGTTGGGCGCCCAGACATACAAACTGGTTTTCGAGCCAACCCGAGATGTCGCAACGTAGAGCTGACTGTGGGAAAAGCACGATCCCTCCAGGTGAATTCCAGCCACCCTGAAGGTTTGACCTTGGGACTTGTTGATGGACATGGCTAAGCAAACCGTCACGGGAAATTGAAGTCGTCGGAAATTAAACGGAGTATCAGATGGCACGATAGGAATCTGGGGCCATAATTGTGGTCTCCATAAGTTATGACATCAGCCGCTTGACAATTAGCCTAGTGCCATTGCATAGCCGCGGTGCATGAAGATTTCGCATCAGAATAATTGGCGCGCCAACCTTTAGGACCAGTTTGTGCGATGGAACGCCAGATATTTCCAAGCTGTTCAGGAATTCCACTGAGTAATTAACACAGTCGGAGAGATCAACCGTCGTATCGAATGGTTTATACAGTTTTTCCTCACCTGGAAGAAGACGGATAATTCTGTCGTTGATGACGTTGACAAATTTGTTGCTCGCAGCAAGAATTCCTCGCTCGCATAGCCATTATGCGTCGGAAAAGTTAGTTTGGAGATCAGAGAAAACCTGGTTTCTATGATCTTCGCCACTGCTCAGCAAATTTGCAACCAAACTAATAGGGGTGTTTCCGGTTGCATCGCTTTCAATTTTCCCTTCGCCAATCTTCAAGAGGTAAGTGGAAGATCGTCGGTTTCATGCGCATATGAACTTTCATATTGGTCGTGTGTTTTAATATCTTCACCGATGAACATAACGGTGAATAATTGAGGCAGAATTTTACCTGGTCACCCCTGGTACCCGTTTGAATCACCCAGATAAAACTATTGTTATGCCATCAAACGGAATGTTCTTTTCAGTGACATCACGCAGCGTTCTATCTACCGCTTCCAGTATAAATTCTGTTGGCCATGGTACACTCGTTCCAAATTATAGCTGAGCACCGTTTCAACAATTCAGATGATCCACTACCTCTGCTTATGTGGCATGTTGCGGTGCCATCATCAGGTAACCTTAGAGAAAGCTTGAAGGTACTGTAAGCAGTTCGGCCACCGGGAAGTAACGTCGCTGCTATACCAGCCGATGCAACAGCCAAAAAAATTTTGCTTTCTTTGCGCAGCTCAGCCAAAAGCAACTTAATGACGAAAGTTTCGCCAGTTCCACCGGGCGCATCTACGAAGTATATTTGGAGAAATTTCAGCTCACCATCAGGAGGAGGTAGTAACGATCCAATTCGATGCAAACTTGGCCTTCCACCTTTAAGATAGGCATAAATCCAACATCATGAACAATGTTGGCACCAAAAGAGGTCATTTGCAACGCCCCCGTGTATTTTTTAATGTTTGATAGAAATTTTTTCGTGTCGTTGGTATTACTAGCAAGCAGTGTTTGGAGTATTTCTGGTGGTTGGGGGAAGTTATTCAGTAGAACTTTGCCTTTGGAACAGCCCATGCCGATTGTCTCACCAATCCATTTTTTCGCCTGATAATGTCCGCAAACTTCCACCATCTTCCCAATGGAAACATTTGCATTTCTGCATAACCAAGACTTGGGTTGTAATTGAGTGAGGCTTTGTTCCATACTTGAGCATTTATGGAAGCAACCAACGGGCCAGAGTCGCCAAACCGTGTGTGAAGTGGTTGCGAACTTGAGTTTTCAGCATCGGGTGGACGTTGATCCGCTCTTTGTGATGCTTGCATAGCCAGACGTGCACTTTTACGTCTAGGTAATTCATTTAGCCGACGTTGCGAATGTCTTATCCTATCTAGCTCTCTGCTTCGCAGAGTTTGGACTTCAGTTTCTTGGGAACGGTTAGTTTGATGGCGAATCGCATCTTCGTCTCTTCTTTGCAGCATTTGATTGTCAGTTTATTGGGAGCGTCGATAACGCTGACGCATGGCATTAGTTTTCAGGCGAAGCCGTCTTTCTTCTTGTGTTATTTGCGCACGTCTATTAACATTGGCAACTATCTTCTGTTCCTTCGTCTGAACTTGTGTTCTCGCGGCTGCTCTAATTCCTTTTCTAACTCATGAGGTGGAACCTGCAAATAGGTTATGATTATGAACAAGATAACATTGGGTGGAAAAGTAGTAAGTTTGCAAAGGCACCTTAAGTCATCGGCCCATCATCGGTTGTCGGGTTGTTTGTGCTCAGAATATTTCTGACGGCATCACTGTTGTCCATAATGATAGTTTGTAAGGGTCAGATCGAAAGTGAAGGGATTTATGTGGTAGGCTATTCAATCTAAACTAAGGGCTAGCCGCAAGTCAGTCGGATTGGGCCACCCGAATTATGTACCCACCGAGGGAAGGTGTGGCAGACAGCCGCATCGCTGTGGAGGGAGGGGGCGGTGTTTCAAGCGGCCGCGACAACCTACGCGTAAGTAAGGGGGGTCCAAGTGATAGTAGGTCAAGGGGTTTACCGTCAGTGAGTTTGAAAAAGCTGTGCAAACACCGTTATAGCCCTTAATGCATTGGCGGTGGGAGGGGGGACGTTTCAAGCGGCTGCGACGACCTGGACGCAAATGTATGGGTCCAAGTGGAAGTGGGTCAAGTGATTTACGGACAGCCGGTCTGAAACAGCTGCCTGTCACCAATGGTAACGGAGAGACGCCTAGGTAGATGGCGTTCTCCAGTCCTCGAGATCTTAGTGGCCTCGCCCTTTTTGCTCCTCCACCCCACGCCTTTCTCACCCCGCCCACCCCCCGTGGCGTATTCACATCCGCCTGTCACGTCGGGTGTCACTCGCAGTGGCAGCAGGATGAATGCCGGCTGCCCATCGTCATCGTCGCAGCCAACAACGGGGCGACAGCGACATGATCGCTGAATCCTCCCGCGCATGGAAGAATAAGACGTCGCGGCCAAAGTCTGCGCTTGAGGTCAGAGGGGGAGCGACGTAGAGACAGACACGCACATGCTAGCGTGCGCGCCTACGAAGTGAGCGCGGTATTAACACACGCGCGCAGACAGCGTTTCGAGCTGACTCCGGTGACCAATGATAACGGAGACACACACAGACAGAGTCTTCATAGTTGAGCGATGAATGTGTACCAGATGAAAATTGTAACAGGCGAATCAATTGTGTGCGTTGAATTGGCCAGCTTTAAGGATCGATTTTATGTCCCAGGATATGCGTCAACTACCCAAATACCTAAACACTTACCTATAAACTGAAACCTTGATAACCGCTTTTTAAGCAAAAGCTTCACCTGAAACCTGCAATCGCAGGTACTTACCCAAAAGATAACTTAAGCATTTTCAAGCACCCCACTTCTTCGCCATGAAGACAAGGATAAACTCCCGTTCCAGACCTCTTCAATGTGTATCTACACATTTACATGCTTCTGTGGGGCAGGTTATATTGGTTTAACAACCAGGCAAATATCCATACGCATACGGGGACATCATCCTGCTTGGCTAAACAGCGGCGAGGTAAAGTCAACATCAAGCGCAGTTTTGGCTTGCTTGGTTGAGAGTGGTCATCAGCCAGACGTAAACCAAGCGTTTCGAGTTATTTATAATGTGCCGGTGAAACATTCCAAGTTCTTGCCTCAGTGGATGCTAGCGACAGCAGAACTAGTCGCGATGCGTCCAACTAATTCGATCTTATGTGCACAGAAGGCGTTTGTAGCGACCCTAAGTCTACCGTGGCCGAAGGTCAACTCAATATCCGTCCACACGCTTCCTGACATGCTGCGAAACGGGGACGAGGCAGCGAGAGCAAACATCCCTAAGTCACCCATGCCGTCACGAAATGATGACACCTTGGTCCTCACGTATCCCAATAAAACGCGAGACAAGGACGGAGGGGGCGACATGCACTATGTGTCGGACACCTTCTCCTCTTTGGCCCCCAATTTAGACTAGAATCTGACCCCGTTGAGCCCTAACCATCTCTCTCACAGTTCCCCTAATTACTAGCGATTGGTTGCTTAAACTTTTGTTAGCCCCACCCTTCCTTATATTACTGTATTTATCTGATGATGAATTAATCGAAAACGTTCGATCGCCTCACTTGACTTTGTAAGTGAGCTTAGTAGAAATGACCGGCACTGCATGCAGATGTGACCTATTTCAAAGTCGGGATAGCTCCGAGAAAGTGAACATCCAATGTGACAGGTTTCAAGATGTGCTCATTATCATGGCACATAAAGGTCTGTTTATTTTCATCATTCGCCATTACGGGAAAGTTGTCAAAAAATTAAAAAAGAACAGAAAGAGTCAAGGTCACCATCAGTCTCGGTGACCGCAAGAATGAACTAATTTCAAGAAGGCAACGGTGATGCTGGGGGTGGGGGGAGGAACAGCCTAGTAGCTAGTGGGCTAAGGTGGCAGCTTTGTCCAGCTCACTACCACACTCTGCTCAGCAATGTCAAGGCTTGAACGCCATGCACCATAAGGAAGAGAACATTTTTGATGGTGAAACAGACGACTTGAAGACTGTGCATTTTGAATTCAAAATACAATGTTAGCCGCAAAATCAGAAATGGCAGATCTTGTAGCAGGACAGACACAAGAATTTCCCCTAGCAAGGCCGTTAATGAACAGCAACGACAGCAAGCCCAACTGGCCTTGACGGATGCATTGGACGCGGGTTCCGCTTCCAAATCCGCCTGCGAATTTGATTGGCTCATTTCCTTGGTTTTAGAGCCTGGAATCCAGCAAAATGGATTTGTGTCCGATCTCGGAAGGAAGTTATGGCAGTTACTGCCAGACGTCTGCCAGTGTTTGTGGATGAACGACGAGCTGAACACATCTCCAGACGCATTATTGAAGCAAAACTGCAGTAGAGTGATGTGCCATAGGCAAAGTAGGCCGATCTTTAGTTTGGGGTGCGATTCAACAGATTTGTCTTCCAAGTACTGCAAAAGTTCGATGATGTCAGCTGCTTTGCAAATTTGGACTATCAGCATATCGCTGTTAAAACCCCATGGCGATAGCAGGCAATGGCCGAAAATTGCAAGGAACATACATAGTTGTGTGCAAAAATAGAAGGGCACCTTATCGCTTCCAAAGTAGGTGAAACGAAACATCTAAAAAAGTAAATATTATCGGAGATGAATGTACTTGTAATGGGGGCAGGAATGAACACCTGACCTATGAAAGTAAGTGCCAACGGAAAGTTTTAAAAGCTGATGTTGTTACTTTGCATGCTAACAGCCCAGGTAGTAGCAATTAGGTCCAGACAGGTGTTTCGCCGGTATTCTGCCACTGCTTGGAGCAGTTGCGAGAGGGTCCGGCTCATCAGTGACTCCAACAGCTTTCCGGCTGATATACCGGTTTTAAAAGTTCAGCTTTTCAATCCCCTTGGAAATTAATTTCTGTTTGTGGTATGCATCAGTATATTTAAAACTTTGACTGCGACGTGCGCCATATGTGGTACACGCATACACGTACGGGCATACAGGCTATTTTGGCATTCGCACTCAAAGTGTTAAGGTTCATAGGCATAGGCCGAAATTTGAAGTGTATATTTGTGCTGAAATTCGTCAGCCACTGCGTAGTATATACCCACTGCCAACGGACATATTGTAGAAGCATATGTTGATCCTGTAACTTTGCCTATGCATAGAGACCTTAAAAATACTGAACAGAACAGAAATTCCTTTCTAAGGAAACATAAAACCTTAATTTTCAGTCAGAAAGCAAGCAGAGCAAGCTGGGAGAACCAGGGGTGAGCCAGACAACTCGCAGTCGTGTGAAGTAGTGGCAGAGTACTGGCAAAACATGTGTTTGGGCCTTTTTACTAGTACCTGGGCTATTAGTATGGAAAGTAACACCAGTCGATACTATTACAGTCTGCCAATACAAGCGAACATCCGTGTCCCAGGAAGCAATTGAGAAGAAGGAACCTGTTTCTGCTACTCATGTCTCTGATGACGAATCCGCAACGGATATCGAAACGTCAGGCGAATAAACATATTATCCCAGCGATCGAGTCTTCTTCTTCTTCTTCTTCTTCTTCTTCTCAACTACTGCAGTCTGTCCGTTAGTTGTAGGTGTATATTGCGGAGTGGCTGAGGGGTTCAGCCCAAATATGCACTGCAAATTTCGGTCTATCCCTAAAGACTCTTAATAAAGACTGATTTACACTTGATGTAAAATTAACGTTCAAAAGTGAAATTCAGTGTTTGATTTTCCGCCACTATTAATAGCTCATCAGCCTCGGCAGCTGTTTCAAGGCAGAGACGGACTATCGTTGATATTTGCATTTTCCTACATAATTGTTTATTCGTAGCAGGCTTCAAAGATTAGAAAGAAGACTGGCCAGTTAAAAAGTGGTTGCAAGAGCCAAAGCCCCAGTCTGCAGTTGTGAATGGCGTATACAAGGCTTGATCACTATCACACACCCGAGATAGATGATAGTTGATAATGACCAGTTGCGTCATTGTTTAGGTAAAGACGGCGAATTGACACTTAACGATGGTTACTTTCCATTCGCCTTTTAGTATCCCGCATTCCAACAACTAAACAGTGGTAAGTGGTTATGCCCATGTCAACCGCCAGCTCGCTGCTAGGCGCCAAAGAGGCGTTTGCTGTACAGAAGACGCCAAAGATCATGCAACATTTTGACATATACGTAAGTCTGATACTCTTTCGCTAATCGGCATTGACTAAAGTTGTGATACTGATTATCGTGTAGTCTATTCTGAAGTTATTCCAGTCAGTATAGGATGCGAGCTATTTAACGAGCTTTTTCCTGACTACTAGCAAAAAGTATCTATTGTAACAACTGGCTACTCAAGTAGTATGACTTTTTATCATTGATTTTGACTGCCTTTTTAACTTCAAATATATTTTATGGAAAACAAGCACGAGAAAATTATTTCTTGTACTTGTTTGATAGCAAATTACGCCTTCTTTAAATTTTATGCTCAATGGGCAGCTTTCGGTTTTAAAATGTTAGCCAATGGTTGTATGATTTTCTAAACCACTGACTGCTGCACTCTAATTCAAGGTCTAGAAACTGCACACTGTGTACATCCTGCTTAAGGAAATGTACATTTTCGCCTGCAGTTTGAGGAAGAAGTCACATAGTAGTCATAAAATGCTGAAATAGATTTGTTATATATTTTATGCAGTATAGGCAGCACTAATAAATTGACGGATACGATGCATGATGAATGAAGACCCCACAAACGTAAAAAAGCTCAATTAGCAACACAGGCCCTGCTTCCATCTCCGTGTCTGGTCACCAACCTCAGTGGGTTGGTCACATGTCCACAAAGTCTTGTTGGAATTATATGGAAATTAATGTTTTTCAATTCGTATCTAATGTGCGAGCTAGCGCATACCGATTGGCGGCAAAATCAGAGGTCTCTGGAATGGTGCACAGGTTATCACATGAAAAATTATTTGATAGACAAATAGTCCACTGTTAAAATTTAACATTACCTTTCAAAGTGAATAGGTAACTACAACATTACTGGTGAATTTTGGAAATATGCATGCAACATCATAATTTAAAACTAACCATATGGTTTGAACAATTACGACATTCGCCCTCTTTACTCTGTAACAGGGAAAGAGGATCCAGTAAGTACGGTCATCATCCCTTAGAAAGTTAAACAAAATTTTTTATTCAAAGTCAAAAAATAGTATTTAGCACATAGCAAGCGCAATGTTACTCTCAAAGGACAAATAATGCCTAGGATGTAACAATGCCCCTTGCACTAAATCCGCTTATGTAAAAACTAGCCTAAAATGTTTTGCTTGTGCATTTAAACCCGAAATTACTTCACAGAATACTGTTCTAAAACGGTGAGTACAGGGAATCTATCTGTTTTGCAGAAATAATGCATTCGATAATTCAGTGAGAAATGGGATGAATTTGAGCGCATGCGGCCAATATGCTCAGCAACATAAAATGAATTAACAATGATTTCAAGATTGGTCAAAGAATTTCAAATAAATGCACAGCCGAAATTTTCTCCAGCAACAGCCGCGATCCGAGGCTTCAACACATCATTGAAACATTAAGAATATTTTGTTAAGTCAGATTAAGTTTTTTGCGTTCAATCTGCAATAATATGCAGGTAAAAACAATCCTCCTTACACTAAGAGAATTGAATCACGCTGAAATAATCCATTCAAATAATCCATACTTCCGACTGTTTTATAGCGATCCGGGATTGTATGACCTATGAGGAAAAGAGACTTGCCCAAATAATGGTTTGCTGGCACCAGCTCTCTGCATTTGCACTCAACATACTATCTCATTTCATGCTCACTTACCTTCGAAAATATATCTTTTATTAGAAAGTATGATTAGATGTGAGCGATTTTATTACTTTTCTGACAAAATTTTTGTTCTCTTACGTCAAAATGCCGGCTTATGAAGACGTTTCCTTCTCGTTACATCCAGAAAAAACACTTCGTTAGAAATACTTCGCAATAATAGATGAAGGCTAGATTGTGCGTAACTAAACAATGGCTGCTACTTGCATTGTCTTATTTGCCGTCTAGTTGAAGGCCCCACGTGTATCTGTAGCGCATTCGGCAGCATAATAGCTAGGGTGAAGCAATTGGGTACATGCATACCATCCAGCCAACATGATCAGCGACATGTAGTAAGCAAACTATGACGACATAATTCATGAAGGCTTGTTATATGAAATGAGGCGATTAACGACACATTTTAAAATCTCTGTATATATGTTCAGAACTAATACTGGGTAGCCAAAGCCCTTGTGGACGCACAACAGAGCAGTTAGAACGCAATATGACATGCATCTGAAAGTTTATCGGATTTTACTTTCCAGGAAACCCATTCACTTGGCATCGTATATGTCCATTCTAATATTTTGAGCTGTTGTCAGTTTGACGTCGGATACTTGTTTTTGGAATGAAAATTAGGTACTTCTGCTATAAAATTCAATCACCTTTAATCCAGGTTTCAACTACAGTTTGATGGGAGACCAGCAGACTGCTACTGTTTAGAGTGGGCACCTGTCAAACGTGTAGTCCCACAAGAGCCAGTTCTTGGACCGCTCCTTTTCATCATCTACGTAAATGACATCGTCCGAGAAACTAAATCTGATCTAGTACACTTTGCTGATGATCTCAAACTGTGGAGGGTGATAAAAGACGAAAGGGACTTCCAAATACTACAAGAGGATAAAGACCGACTGCACTCTTGGAGTAACAGTTAATGTATGAAATTCAACCCCAAACAGTGTGTAGTAATGTCCATGCTATCAGCAAGAAGATGCAAAACTGCACTCTCGCGACATTATATCTTGGGAGGCCAACCACCCTAAACCGTAAGTGTGCAAAGAAACCTAGACGTTCTTATTAAATATGATCTAAATGTAACTGTACAGTGCTTTATAGCTGCAGCGAGAGCAATGTCGGTCATGGGCGCCATACGAGGGACGTTCCTTAACCTGAATGCTAATATCTTCGGAAAAGTATGTGGAACGTTCGTGCGGCCGCATCTGGAATATGCGATACAGGCTTGGCGGCTCTGGCTCCAGAAAGACATGGGATTTTCGAAGGTGTTCAACAATGTTCTACCTAGGCGGTCCCTGAACTTAAGCAGTCCACATATGAAGAGCGTTTGACTGCTTTAAATCTCTTTCCTCTCCATTATATACAAGACAGAGAGGACCTTATAGCAACTTTTTGGTTACTATGGGGGACGAATCTGAATGTCAAGTGGGAGGATCTCTTTCAAATGGCCACAATAAGGAACCTCAGAAGACTGAGACATTTGGATAATCATCTGTTAAAGCCCAACAGCCACCTAACGTAAATGACGACGACCACTACAAACAACACTACAAACAAACATAATACTCTTTTAATTTCAATATAATTTTTATTCACACTTATGATCACAAGACGAATATGTCATACTGGATATGCAGTGAACTTTTTGTACGTTGCCATTCCGCAAACGCCTCACCTTTTTAAAAATTCATATTTTCAAAAAATTTTTATGCACTTTTGTACAACAAAAGCGATCTGTAACGATTTTCACATATTTTACAAAAAATGTCTGCATTCCTTTACCGTTTCAATGAAGTTTTTAAGAGCTTCGGTCATTTACTCTAAATATTCTGACTGATGCTGACTAAAACCTCATTCGGCTGGTCAAATGACCATTGAGCTCTATCTGACTGAGAAGGAGATTTTTGACTACGTATCTCATATTATATTTAGCATATTTGTAAAACAAACAATATAAACTGATACGTGCCGACCACGTCTTTCACGAATGGTGTAAAGGACATCACAGTGAAAACTAAATTTGCCAAAAGAATTTTCCAACGTAACAATTATACACCCCTGGTTGGAATAAAACGACAAATATAGCATTTAAACTTTACGAAAAGTCTTAACTTAAGTGGGGCACACGCAAAGTGCTGAGATTAATGCTAAAGGAGCTCTAAAAACTTACATGCAACATCCAAGTATTCTTCTATTAAAGAAAAAAAGGTTAGCAATATGCGGTCAGATGGCATCTTATAAAATTGGAAAGCAAATAATTGTTAACGGTTATCAAAATAACATTTTACAGAATAAGGATAGAAACATTATTTACAAACCACAAACGCCGTTTGGACTATAACAGGGCATTTTGTGCAAAACCTCTCAGTGTACGAGTTAGCAAGGGGTGTATTTGGCTCATACAGTCTAATGAATCACGAGGATGATAAGTACTTCCTATATAGCATATCGGGCAACAGTAGTTTAAGAAGTGCACTACATATACCCCCTAGTCTAAGCAATTTGTCCCACGAAAACGGTAGATATAGAGGTTTTATGGATGTGGAACTAGGAAAGGCACTGGAGTATACATTAATAACTGCCACATGCATTTTTTATTCTATTTAGAAATTTTGTTGAGTAATATCTGTATATTTTCTTAATCCGTATCATCGTTCTATGTATTCGTAAAAAGTCGATTATCAATATAGAGATTTCTTGATATTTCTGATAAATAATAGAAGGATGTCACCTACTTCAAATTACCTGAGATCCAAATCGCTTTCCTGAATTCTGATAAATATAGTCAGCGGCGCAAACCAACTCACACACCTTCAATCTGCATGCGGAACAACTTCCTTTCAGCACCCACGGGAAGCGAATTTAACATGTTCCACTTCTACAAAGTTCTTTCACTGCCTATGCTATTTTTACAAAACCCAAAGACCCCAATATCACCAGTCCCGTACGACAAATTGTTGGGTGTTGGGTTACATGATAAGGACCACTAAAACTACCTTTGCTGCGTACCATTCTATAGCGATAGGCACTTAAACACAAGGAATATATCTGTCATGTGGAGCCTAATGCAGTCGGAAACGTACTGGACAAGGTGAGACAGTTATATGCATATATAACATACGGCCAACATTACCAACAATATAAATGCAATTAGCTACTGCTAAAGGATCATTGAACGAAGCATTAGGTAACTATGCCACAACATTAAATCGTATCTAACCCAGGAGTACCCAGTCCGGATCTAATGAGCGTGGTAGCACATCTAAATGGCAATTAACAGATGCCGAATATCTTACATCTCAGATATTTTTTTCGAATGGCGCGCAAAAACTCGCATAAAGTCGTAAAAATTGGCCATTGTAAAATGGTACATCCCTGTTTGGAGTCAATGCACGCAAGAATAAATATAAATAATAGTAGATAATTGACAGAGATAAATGTAAAGTAACCATTTCAAACTGACGTGAAGTAAGTTCTCGACATGCATTCTCTACAAAAGAAGTAAAGGTAGCATTAAGTTCAGGTGGCATTTCCAAAGATTTACGAATGCCCCTTGTTGTTAACGGTTAACATTTTCAAAGGAACTTTACGCGCAAATTACAAAGTCGATATGGAATGTAAAAGGGTATTGTAAACGTTAGCGGGGGAAACGTTTGGCTTATGCCGCGGAAAACTAGTGCTTTCTTCACAACATGCATTTCTGCAGCGAAAAGGGGTTTAACACAGGGAATCTGTCCGTCATGCAGAAACTAAAGTATGGGCCAAGAAGCATGCAACTTTCATGAAAAAATGACTTTGTATTTAAACATATATTTTGTAACATTATTTTGATTCACTGAGTGGCTTTTATCCTGGGAAAGCCTTTTAGTTGGGAAAATCGCATATCTTGTAGCGAATTTGCGAGCAGTCTCATATCGAAGGACTCTCATATGCTATTACGTATGGCAGAACCAAACATTTTATCAATGTGCAGGAGGAACGCCAAAATAAGCTAAAAGTGTAAAGTATACCCTCCAGAACCGGAAAATTTGTCCGCATTGTTCAGATGCAAGTGAAGCCAAGTTGAAGGAATCTCATTTACTTTCAGAAACAATCAGCGATTTATGTTCGAATTATAATGTTTATCTAACCTGTGAAGTATTTTGTATAGCATGCAGTAAAATTACATTTTGGTCGCATTTTGTTTTACCACCTTGCCTACATGGCGAATAAGCTAAGTGCCCACATACCTTACCGTGAAGGTAACGAAAAACAGGCCTGTCCAAATGTAAGTCATGTACAAACATACATTTTTGTAAACTAAACGTTCCGCTCATGCCTTATTTAGAAACGGAACACAGAGAAGAATAAGTATTTTTCTAAAACGTTCTATATATGAGGCAGATCATTTTTGCATTCGCAAGCTTATATCCTGGAAGTAATCAACTACGATGAAAAATAGTCCATCATAAAGATGGAAGTAAGTTTTTTTTCAGTTCCAGCCAAATTGAATCCTTTTTCTTCAGGTGAGTTAAAATATTGTCAAGAGTTTCCAATTTAAATTAGAATTTACCTTGAAAAAAGGAAGTATACACAGAAATTAATCAGCTGAATATTCAAGCAAAGAACTTTTTAAAGAGATAACCTATTATAGAAAGTTTTCAAATTAATCTTAGGAATGACACATGCGAGTTATCTTGTGGACGTTCCTTATGCTCGACAATGTGGTTAACTCTTTTGAGGCATTTCTACATATGATCTACATGACCATCCTCATAAGAACTAGTATCCAAAATTTTTTTAGTAAATACTCTTGATATTTATCTTATTTTAAAGATTTTAATGTAAACGTCGAACAGAAGCTTAGATGATGGATGAACACATGAGGACACTGAAAACGCATGAAATTACGCCAGCGTTTTAAAGGACGGTATTCAATAAAAAGTCATCCACTAATGGTGATATGTACAACACTATCGACTGAATCAAAGTTCTTTTTATATAAAGAAAGTGGTTTCAACTTAAGAAGATATTTAAATTGATTGCCATAATTTATAGCTATTTTCTTCGTCTCCGGAACTTGGGGATTATGGGGAAAATTATATTTTTCTTAGCAAACACTTTTTACTTCTTACACTGCGTTTAAGTTTTAAATATGCCTTATGCTGTTCATTATTATCTTTAAGTTTTCGTAAATGCGTTTACGTCGGTATGTGAGTAACGGTCAAACTTTAACAAGGTTATAAATGTTGCACGATTGTTAGCCCATACTGTTATACATTCGACAACTTATTGGCAAAATTGAGGTGTTAGAGTGCACGCATATCAGCAACATAAAATGAATTTATCATGATTTCTGGATTCATCAGTGGCCTTCACCTAAATGCACGAATCAGATTATTTACAATTACTGCGGATGATTTTATGTTCAGAGGCGTAATGATAGCTCATCAAATCACTGAAATATTGGGAGAATGATGCATGCATGCATGCATGCGTGATCAAACTAATTGCGCTCAATCTCCCATAGCCTGCACGTGCAGACAATCTTTTTTACACTGAGGAGATTGAATAACGCTGAAGTATTCCGCACGAGAGGGAAACGTGATGGGCTGACCTACTAAAACAGAAAAAAGTTTTATCTTCTTTCAATGGCTATCTGGCGCCAACTTAGTCTGATGACTTCCTCGACAAGTTTATGCTTGGTGCACACTTCTGAGCGAGATACGAAGCGTTTAATCGTAAGCAATGCTGGTAGATGGAATAGTTTTGCCAAACATCTGTTGCATTCGTTCCTATCCGCTGTCGGTTTTGAATACGCGGATATATTGCGTGCACGGTGATCAGAATTCCCGCATGCATTAGTAATGCCAACCTACCCTGGATGGCAGTCGAGTACTGTCAGGCCAAATGATGGCTCCCGACATCGTAAACCTACTTTGAGTGCCATAACACTGTTATGTTTACAGGAGGGTCAATATATTTGAGGTTTTGGTCGTTAGCGCAGAAGGAATAGTAACTGTCAAAAGAAGCTCTAACAAGCGATCCGAGTGGACCCTCAGGTCACGTTATCGACCCGCCTACAGAAAACAGAATCCTCCAAACCCAGTCAAGGAAAGGCATACTACTCTCATCGACGTATGTTTAAGAAGACACAGATAGGGAGCTCCATGGAGAATGAGCAATGGCATGTCTGCGAATCGGAGCACACCTATAATCAATTGAAAATTGCCTATGGACTGTTCTAAATATCCCTGCCCTAGAGGGAGCAGGAAAGAAAATGCTCTCGTCTATGGTGCTGACCTATCTAGGTATAGGAAAGGGAAAGGTCCTAC
The DNA here is from genome assembly GCA_036362985.1 of Ligula intestinalis. Taxonomy (NCBI): domain Eukaryota; kingdom Metazoa; phylum Platyhelminthes; class Cestoda; order Diphyllobothriidea; family Diphyllobothriidae; genus Ligula; species Ligula intestinalis. The sequence continues at coordinate 29,596,535 of JAYGXS010000004.1, forward strand.
AATCATTAAAGTGCTTTTTGCATAGGGAGTTGACATATCATCTAGACCATATTTTTCCAATTAATTTGTCAATTAAACAGTAATGGCGAAGCAGGCGTCCAACGAAACACGGTTCATGGTTCACTCACTGCAGGTATGAAATAGCACACCACAAAGTTCTACTCAAACAAACAAAGTAGCCGGTTATTGAAACGAAAAAAAAGTGAGCCTGACGTTTCAAAATCCATCCCGATCTATATCGGCAGGGACATAACCAAAAAAGGCTATTCATACACAGAAAGTTGCAGTAGTTACACCGTACAGTCGGTAGGCTACTGCATACTTATAACTATTATTGTATTTCGAATCGTCAAGCGAACCAACTTCTTGACCCAACAATCACATCCACGTCTTCGTGATTTTCTCCCGAGACTCGCATTTCGGCTTGCATTGGCAAAAGAAACTAGTTATGAGTATTAAACTCGATGAGAGACGCAACGTACATAAGCCCACTGCGATTCCTCATACCAATGTCTGTATCTGATGATGTCCAAGTAATGTACTTCATGAATCCACATGGGTGGCAAGACACAGAGAAGGAAAATAAATACGCCGGTGTTAAACCTAGAAAAGAAAAAAAGTGTTTGTGTTTTCAGGACAGCATCAATTTTGAAGCAGTTGAAATTTTTTTGTAAATCCGCAGGCAGATCACACTGGACAAGGCAACCATATAACAGTTCGGCCGCCGATTCCTACGTGCTCAAACAAGCTAAAACCAAACGGGTTCACTTGTGCGTAAGTTATTTTTAAATGCCTGTCGACTTGAATTGCAGTTTTCACAGACTATAAGGCATTACCCAATCAATTTTTAGATGAAGACGATGAGACCGGCAGCCGGTTTGGGCACAAATGGCTGGTGTGGTCTGAGTCTGCAACTAGGCGTGCCGCTACATCCCTCCACGTTCGGCATTTGTCATGGCAACGCAACCCAAATAACGCCTGTCGTGCCCTAATCTATCCCCCCGTTCATTTTGACTCGGCTTATGTACCACGCGGTGCGCTTAGGAGTAAGCATGCAAAAGGGATATGTACGAACGTATTGTTTTTCGACCAGTTTGTAGGCCACTATCCGAATGGTCAAAATATCGTACGCACTTCGGTCATATATCGGCTTGTTAGAAAGGAACAAGGACACGAAAATGAGGCCTTTATTGTGCAGACAAACCAGATTTTCTGTTTTAGGCAACATGGACCACCGGCAGAGCAAGTGTTTGTGTTGATTGCATCCAGTCATCCCCGAGGAAGCGAGAGAGAGAGAGAGAGGGAGCGTGACACAATGGTGGCAACTACTTTACTATGCTCAAGTGCTCTTCACCTGGCGCGTTTGGCACTACTCGAGGGTTGTCGTGGCCAGTGGGTATGTTGCATAGGCCAAGAGGTGGGACTTGAGCAGCCACCAGTATCTGGGCATATGCATCCGTTCGTCCGAATTGAAGTTAGTAAAGTGCGTACATATCAGTGAGTCTGAAAGCGCTCACGGCGAATTCCCATGACCTCGAGTCAACAGACTTTTAAAAAGGACGCCGAACAGGTCAAACTTGGCTGTCGACCACAACAGCCCCCAGACACAGCAACAGGCGCGGGATAGACAGTGTTGACAGTAGTGAAATATATGCTGTAATCCCGTGCAGAGGTGGGTTTGTGGGCATGTCAATGGAGATAGCAGATGCCCGAAACTGATATTAGGTTGACGCTGCGACCTTTGCAAAGGGTCAGTTGGAGCATCAGTCAGCGTGTGTACTGATGTGATCTAGTCGATGGGGTACGGTTGGTTAACTGATTTGTATCTAAAGAAAGGACCGGTGCGACGAATCCCGTCCCAGTGAATGCTGAGCCAGACGAATAAGTAGGTCAGGAGCTTTTTAGTGGCTCATCTCCCAGTGCAACGACCAACCTCTCACCTCTTTCGATACCTTGCACCTGCGTACCAATGTCTGCCAAACCCTATGCGGTCTGACCAATTATCTCCCTCAGATCGGGTCACATATGACCAAACTGAAGGCGCTGGGTCGACTCCCGCGCCCCCGCACGCTTCGGATGCCACCTGCACAGCTGCTGAACGACTGTCAACTTCCTGCAACCTATAACGAATTAGCTCTGTACAGGTAAAGCTATATTTTTCCTCTCTGGTGTTACACATGGACCTCAGCGTGATGGTCGCAGCAGTCTGCTGGCTTCTGTAGAGCCGATAGTACATAACATCTATCTTTAACACCCAAACTACTTGTAAAAAGTTCATATCTACGCTTGTGCCCGGGGATGGTGAGGGCAGTGCTCTGCGGCAGATTTCATATAGGTATTCCTAAATGTAAGGAAAATAGACAGACTGGCGCGGCTGCGGACTGGTACATGGGAGTGTGGTGGTCCGGAGATCCCCCCTCCTGCGTTGACACGTTTCGTTCGCTGTCAATCTGTGCGCCGCAGCTCCTTGCAAATTCCCTGGAGTGCCCCGCGTGACTCATCATATTTTCGCCCGCTAACCATGCAGGCCTGGCGGTCGCGGGATGCCTCAAGGTCGTTTTGATGCCTTGCCCTTTATCTCGTAAGCTGTGCACATTCTCCTGATTGGCTGGAAGACGGCTCCAGATGCCGTAACCTGTGCGCAGAGGCGTGGAATATGCACAACACCTGCTTTTTCTATTGTGAGCCAGTATTTTCTGCAGAGCCCTTTGTCAGCTCCTTTTGCTACAGTACAATATCCTACCTAATTGGTCTTACTGACTATTGAATAGGGGCACCTACTGTAGTCGACGGTAACTCATTTCAACAGAAGTGGGAGGTGCGAAGTCAACACGGTGGACTCCGTCACCACAGCTACTCAGCGCCTTCTCTTATACCAACCGCTGGACGTGTGGGGAGCCATACTGATGCGTAAAAAGTCTCGGGTTGCACATTTCTGTCAGTGGATGAAAGAAAACAATCCTGTCAACAAGGAGATAAAGGCAAACATGATTCCTTATTAATGCGATATGCATAGCACTCCAAATGACGGAAAGTTGACTTCTTCTTACTGCCGCCAATAACTGATAAATCCCGTGTGCATTGGGTTGATTGTATCAGGAGTTTAGCTTGACCAAATGCTTGCAAAATTGTAGGCTCTCTTGAGGCGTCGTTCCTGCCGCCGCCGATTGCAACAATGATTCCTTTGTCAATCGAGGACTGCCTTCAAAGTCACATGCCTTAGCAGAGGTTGCGCCAACGCGATGACTGTCAACACGCGATGACCAAACCTCTGAAGAGGACACGGACGCATGCAAACCTACGCGCCTGCCAACTGGTCACGTGACCTTATCCCAAGCGCCCAATTATGCTACAAGCGAACGCGCGTGGCCATCCCTCATAAGACCATGCCACTTCAGTGAGTTGCAACACGTACTGCGAGGACACCGTCTGTACGCTCTTCACTGCCCGAGCGAGCCCCAAAGCGGGGAAAATTAGCGCACTGGAGATCAGCCAGCGACAACTGCCACCCGAGAAAGGAACTCCAGGATTTTTACATAATAAACCCTCCTCCGGGTAAAATCTAAAGTCATGCTCTTCTTCTTATGGGCGTAACTAGACGGTGACACCACAACTAAGTCACCAATATAACACTGGCGACGCAGGTAAGATTTTTCCTCGGACTTTACACACATGGACGACGCACATTTCACCATATGTATTTCTACAGAGCAATTGCTGTTCTACGAAAATGTCCTGATACCACCAGCCATCACACGGCATTGGTGTTTTATATCTTTGGCGATACTTCCAGTTGTCAGCCTACAACTAGGCGTCCGATAATTCACCATGTCTATCATCGCAAAAAAATCGCTGTTTGTCATGCAGCACATAACAAGCATGGGTGACGCTCATTCCACTATGCGCATTCCCACAGAATAATTGCTGACTATCATGCAGCAACAACAGGACTCCGATGGTCACACCCTAAAAAGGGCTATGAATGTTTCTCGGTTTGTTACTGTTAAAACAGACCTCTGATGATCACATCTTGTAAAAAGACGATCAATGGTTTTGGAGGATTTCTCCGGCTCATGAGTATTCAAACCAAAGGAACATGCTACCCAACTCAAAGGAGGAAGGTGTAAGGAGTTTAGCCTGATCAAATGCTAGCAAAATTGTAGGCTTTCGTGAGGGGTCGTTCCTGCCGCCGAATGCAGCACTAATTCACTTGTCAACAGAGGACTACCTTCAAGGTCATATGCCTTTGCTAGGATGTGCCCAAACGATGACCTTAGACCGGACATGCACGCACGTGCCAACTGGTGACTGTTCCGCAAGGACCCACTTAGGTTCACCATGGCAGGTGACTTTATTTTGACGCACCCAGTGAGACCATAAGCGACTTTGCTTGATAATAATTTATAAGCCACTGTCAACCTTAAGACAGTAAGTTGCAACACTGACTGCGAGGACACCGTCAGTCCACTCCTCACTGCCCGTGCGAGCCCCGAAGCAGAGACCATCAGCGCGCTGGAGATCAGCCAACAGCAACTGCGACCCGAGAAGGCAACTCCGGGTTTTGTGCATGATAACCCCCCTCCAGGTGAATTCCAAAGTTACGCTCTTCTTATTGTGTTCTTCCTTGGGGATTGCATAGGGCACAATTGGACAGTAACACGCGTCAGATGTTACCGTTACAACAGTTTGTAGCATTCGTAAACCGACTATGCAAGCATGTTAGTTGCAGCGCTCGAGCCAAGCCCCGAATTATTAACTTGGGCCTGCCAAAGGACCTCCAGGAGGGTGCGGAAATATAGAGAGAGAGGGCAAGAGATGGCGCGCAAGTGTTCCATTCCCACTAAGTCATTCACGAGCACAGACGGACTGCCATCTGTGTGTGCTCAGTGGACAGAAGCCCTGGAAACAAGCAACCACCTAACCCGATTGTCGATTGTCTGTCCTGTGAACAGCATAAAGTCAAAGTCCTGCCTGATGATACGACTTGCTTTGTACGTTTTGATACTAAAAACTGTCCGGGGGGGTTCCGGTAAACTATTTGGTGGTAACCCCGTAGGAGGGCGGTAACGCAATAGCCCTAAGGTTGCTGCTCCCGCTGACCATAAAGGTTACGATTCTTAGTTGCGCTGCTCGTACCCGGATGAGAAGTGGGCGGCTATTTCAATGTCCGCCGTCTTCGATTTCCATTCAGTGAGAACCACAGGATGTGACATAACTGAGCTTACGGTTGGAGGTAAATTGCAGCACGCTGGCTGATTAAACTCAGGGCTCCTGATGGGGAATTGATCATCAGGTGTTCAAGAAATTGGCTGTACCGAAACCCTCTACTGACAGTTGTCGGTTCGAACTCAATCGCGGACAACACTGCGAAGTTCCACAATCTTCCAATTTTTGCTGGCCCGCCAATTTCCTAGTTGCAGTTGGTGATGCTATTAAAAAGGTACCTCAATGACATCACCAACGTCAGCAAACCCCCCCCCCCCTCAAACTAACACGCATCAAATTTCTTAATTTATATGATTATTGCCCTCTGAGTTGTCCTCCAATATGCCTCACACATTCTTCCTCCTAAAACCAGCTGCCCATGTTCGAGTGGAGCACGCTTCACTCACACTGTGGGGACCCCACGGGAGTCCCTCACCCAAAGGACATTGTTAAGTAAGTGAAATAATGTTTTAAGATTATCAACTAGCAGTTAACATACAGCTAAACGGCGAGTAAATGTACATGCAATCATCCAGTAAGGCAAATCAGATTGAAGCACTCACCACTTCAGAAAAGAGCATGAACATCTTTGAGGAACCAGGTATGACGCAATGTAAATGCAAAATCCAAATACTTGAGGAATGACACAGGGGGCACACATCGACCAGTATTTTTTATCTTTTCTCTGGACAACCACTTCCCGAATGTTGAGCACAGTAAATCCAATAAAGAGTCCATATAGCAGTATTACCGGCAGTATTCTTGGTATTTTGAATCGCAAAAGAGCAAACAAAAGCTGGGACCAAAATGGCACCCGACGTCTGACAAGTTGGGTGTCTGCAGAGTTTTCCAGACTGTTGGAATTGCTACGACAGCAGGCAACTCCAAGTCCATGAGTGTCTTTGCTCACCATAATTGCGGAAATTGGTGTGCACTTGCAGTCACAGGTTTGTGAGGGGAATGGAGCTCTCTGCACTAGAGTGAGGGGAGACAAATTGCAAAATTTTGCTAGCGAAGTGATAGATTTGCTACTAAGGAAAGGTCCTCAAAGTTGCCCCAAATTTTTCCAATAGATTATTTAAAAATGTTCTTTGTGTGCAATGGCCGGTCGTTGAAAAAACAATGATGGACACCTCCTTTAAAACTAGCAAATGATCATGGCATAATATTTGTGGCGAAAACCAGCTCAGCATTAGAAAAAAAAGTAGGAAGCAGTTATGCAAATTCATTTTCCCAGCCATCTAAGTATGGTCCAAAATCGTGCACCTTTAGTAGGTTCGCATATTTTGATCCACTAAGTGAATTTATTTTCAGAAAAAAGGAACGATTTATGTTTTAAAAAATTTGGTTTGGCTAACCTCTGAAGTTTTTTACACAAAATGCAGTAGGAAAAATATTTTGGGAACATTTTGTTTTACCGCATATCCTACATGGTGAATAAGCAAAGTGCCTATAAATGTTACGTAGAAATATACATTTTTGCAAATTGTACCTTCCGCTTATGCTTTATTTGGAAACGGAACACACAGAAGAATGCGTATTTTTGCAGATAATGACCACGTCTTTTGCATTCGCAAGCTTATAAAACAAAAGGAAAAGAAGTTCATTTAATTTCCAACAAAAGATGAATCGTTTATCTTTCGATGAATTAAAAAAATTGTCAAATGTCTTTAAGTCTATTTGACATTATCGTGGAAAAGCGTATTTTACAGAGACATTTGTCGGTTGAATATCGAATTAAAGCACTTTTTAAAGGGGTAACTTATTCAAAATATTTTCAAAAATAAGTCATAGGAATAACCATATTCGAGTTATCTTGCGGATGTTCCTTATACTGGACAATATGGTTCACTATTTTAGGCATTCCTAACTATGATCCTTATTGTTATCTTCATAAGAAGAAATTTAAAAAACCTAATTTTCTTCGATTAATGCCCTTAGTGTATACCTCATTCTAAAGATTGTGATGTTAACGTCGAACAGAAGCTCAATTGACGGATGAACACATGAGAAAAACGAAAACGCATGAAATTATGCAGAATCTAAAGCGCAATATTAAGTAAATTTGTAACCCATTAATGGTAAAATGTATAAAAACTTATGACCAAAGAAAAGTTCTTTTTGTATGAGGAAAGTGGTTAGGTAAATTTTCAGCTTAAAAAATATTTTTGTCTGCTGCCGTAATTTATAGCGATTTTTGGAAATTATAGGGAGAATTTTATTTTTCTTCACATTATATAGGGAAGAGCGAGGTAAAAACCTCTTTGATGGACCCACACAACAGTCAGTATTACACCAAGAACACGCATTGGTGCGACGGTGGAAAAGAAAAAAGTATGCTCGTCGAAATATATCTCGCTGAGATAATTCCCACCATCTTCAACAGTGGCTAAACAAGAGACTCGGTTCTCTCCTTTTATCATGCCGTCGATGATAGAGCAAAAGGTACAGCCTTACTGAGGTGGAAAATGTGTCCAACGTGACCATCTCCAGGCACTTGAACATCAGTATAGAAAACAAATGTAACATCTACAAAATGGCCACTTTACTTGCCGTTGTTTGGTGAATTTTCAACAGTAAGACGTTGCTGAACTTTGCCAATCAGAGTCACCTATTTGTCACTAATATCTTCTTGTAGCATAACAGCAGACATGCATGATAAGTTTGTACTTAAACAATGGGCATAAGGCGAGTCGGATTGTATAGATTCTATGCAGTCCAAGGCTCTGTTGTTGAGTTCTAGCTAGCTGACCGCTGCGAAGTGCTGAGACTGACCATGCTTTTGGGTCTGACCAAGTTCTCGTTCGTACACGCTTGAAAGTCCATCTTTTATCCGTGCTCATAAAGCCACGTCCCGATGTCGAAAACATCCCACAACCAAGCATAGTCATGACAAAGCATCGAAAAATCCGCTCCTGGTTTATGACCCGACATAACGGAGGACACAGCATCCAATGTTCATCATTTAAAACAGCAGCCTATGGAACATCTGATAACATTCCTGGATAGACCTAGTGAGGCTGTTGTGACTAGGTCAGCCGAAAAGCCCTGTAGTTTTCTGCTCAGACGGCTAGAACCAGTTACCGTTGTGAGGATTCTTTCCGAGAAGTCAGAAAGACGATGGCGAAATCGGCTATGGAAAAACGGAAACAAAACTTGAGCGAAATAAGGATCTCCGTGAAACAAAACACCAATATCTACAAACCTAGGGTTGAGTCTTCTTCACAAACTGCCTCTTCGTAACTTAAATTTTTGTCCTATTGCTGTCAACTAAGCCCAAGTTGTGCTTTGGTGTGATCAGTTCGAGCTCTTTCTCAACTTCTTTACTGAACCTAGCACCCACACGCCTCCATCTGCAGCGAAAGATATTTCCTCTCTTTTACCTCCGGCATCATGTGACCCACCCTCTGGGCGAAGTCGCCGCCGCCGTACAAGACATCTAGCGGGGATGGTAAACCTGCTGAAATCTACTGGTCTTCTAGCGCCCTGACTCCATGAGATGATTAAACAAGCGTAGGGAGACATAAGGCTTCCAGATGACTGGGGCTGACTTGTTTTTGCACCTATCAAATTGATCTGAGGTAAGGCGAGAAGCGAGAACTTCCGCCACTATTCTGCTAAGATTTTCGTTCTTGTGCTACTCAGGCGATTCTAGTCTATGCGTGACTCTATGTTTGGCCCACTGAAGACTAATTACATGCTAGACATTGATGTGTGGACTAGATACTCACACCTGGACACATCCTAGAATTCTATTGTAGCTGTCAACAACTAAAGGTAGTTTACTAGACCACCGGTCTTCGATTCCATCCATCCTGAATCCCTACGGCCGATGCTCTAAGAACAAAAATTAGCATTATGCACAAGGCTTACTATCTCACGACGAGGACCCTGCTAAATGGACAGTGTAAGTGTGACATTATTTTCCGAATCGATATAGCTTGTCGGGTATTCTCTTACCCTACAATCTGCCTATGGAAACCCAAGGCATATCCCTCGCAACGGACGTTCGTGTTTTCGATAAGTTCATTCGCTGTACTCTGCACGTGGAAGATTAACAAACACGATGAATATTTTACCACCACGAATTAAACTAACTCCTTCGCGTGAAGTTTCCTGAGTGTGTCGCAAAGTATACAGTTTGAACTCGCTGCGACAGCATCCCAAATTTATGCCAAGCCATCTCAGAGGTTATTTAGATAAGTCGTTTCCACTTAGTTCACGAACTCAATGTCGGAGAAGGCGTAGCTCAGGCCTTGGGGAGTTATTCTAAAACCTTCGGAATCCGACCTCTGGCGTTGGCTATGGGAATGAGCTAAAGTGTTCATGTCCGCTTCCACGGATTGGTCCGCGTTAAGAGCTTCCGTCCTGTATATAATAACGGGCCGGCGAGATAAGATGGGATCGCAGCCGTAACGGGTTTGTAATAAGTCTACAGGAATCACTCCTCCGTGACTCTCTATCACCGCACACAAATCTTGAGGCATATCTTTCCTATAGAATTATTCACAGCACTGCAAAGTCAAATAAGTGCCGTTAAGAGAAGATTTTCAAAGGCCTTCACCAATTCAAAAGAAGTCTTGCTTAAGAGTTACATTCTCTAGGTCACGTAAAGTAGGAAGAACTTTAGGAATAACTATAAAGCACAATGAATAGAACCATTTAAAATTGCAGTTATTCATAAAAAAAATCGAAGGTCAAATGAAACCAAGTTTATTAGAAAACAGAGATTGTAATTAGATTTGAACATCGACGGATCGCTAATGGAACTCATGCTACCCGTTCAGTCTTGGACCTCAGTCTTGCCTTGGAGTTATATTGCATTTGAGCATAATG
>JAYGXS010000004.1:29606585-29636546 GCA_036362985.1 Ligula intestinalis
AACAATTTCTAGACTAAACTGGATGTTGGCAAGGCCATATGTCCCGTTGGACTACGCTCACAAAGCCCTAGTGTCAAGCGAACGCATTTTTAAATAATTAATGAATTATGAAAACGGCCTGAGGAAATAAATCGTGTAAATTTTATGTTATATGTAACTTGCCTCATCAACTGCTGGTGACTGGTCCAGGCCAGTCTCAAACGTGGTGAGTGGGAAAAATTCAAAATAAAAAATCGATTAATCAATTGAGACTAGGTATATGCGCCTATCGTTATGGAAGAAAATATGAAGGCGTGGTACAGGCATGCTTAGAGTTGCATTCACATCAAAACGTCTACACGCATCGGAGAGGAGTTTGACACGATTAAGCTCGGACATTTGGCGCGTAAATGACCTGCGCCTTCTCCTACCAGTGATGTGTTACTTTGGTCATACCGCCGGACCTAAGTGGGGGAGTTTAAGAGAGTGCGCCAGGTGTTGTGCAAGCATTCTGCCACTTAAAACTAATTCACGTTCAGCTCATGGTTCCTACGCCTACATTATTGGTGAACACACCGTAGACCTCGTCTGAAATAATGATCGAGGTGTTGTTTGAAAGTTGTTATTACATACTGTGGAAGCAGTGCTCAGAGGGGAGGGGAGAGGAAGGAGGAATTCAAGAAGCGTAATAAGCGTTTGCAGATTTAAACAAAAGACCTTGCAGAAACCCAGCTTAAAACCGCTATCGAACCAGGACAGAAGGCAGTTCTGTAGACCGTAACAGGCGTCAGAAACGAATAGTATATGGGCGGTCATCGAGTAGAGCTTCTCTGTGATAAGGTTTTAATTTTCTGTCCGTTCATCTTGGTGCCAGTGAGTGGTCTCTACGAGAGGTCACATCTGCGCCTGCATAAAATTGTCTTTATAAATAATTTATTCAATCAAAATTTACACTTATTTGATCACATATTTGCATTTTCATTTACTTCGGCATTTTCCTAAACTAAACGCGTGGTGAACCTATCACATTAGTATACTTTAATCGGAAATCCCTAGTTTTTTACGAAATTAAGTTTTGGTTAGAAGGATTAATGTTTAAAGTACAGAATTATTAGAGAACAGGTTTGAAGAAGTTTTGGCCATACAAGCACGAGGATAGCATCCAAAGTGTGTGACGGTAGGAAATAGTCATTGTTCCGTCACCTGGATCATGTGTAAGTCAGGCTTGTGCATGGTTCGCAAGTTGGCCAGGAGTGTGAATCTGAGTTTAAACTATTCAGCGTATATTTGGGGTCCTGAGCACAACAGAGCTTGCTTTGCCAATCGAGGAGAATATCTGAGTTCCAGGAAGCAGTTCAGAAGAAGAAAAAGTGATCATTGGAACAAGAGTTTTATTGTCCTTCCGTACTTGAAGAATTTATGGGAAGCGGTCAGCCGTCTACTTACCCCACTTGGAGTTTGAGTTGCGCACAGGCCAGAAGCAACTATCAGACGCCGGTTCATGAGCCTGACTGACCCACTGCCACGGCAGGAACCGGCTGAAGTCGTCTACCGGATCTGGTCTAGTTGTGGACAAACCAACTACGTCGGAGAAACTTGGAGATTACTCCGGACGCGAATGGCCGAGCATGCAGCGGCGGTGAGAAAGAACGACGCCAACTCCCAGGTTTCAGCTCACCCAATGGACACCGGCCATATTTTCAAGTTTGACGAGGCTAAAATCCTTGCAAGAGGTGACAACCGCGTAAGCCGCGAGCTGCTCGAGCCATGGTTTTCGGACCCCCAGTCCATCAACAGGCGCAATGATTTGGCGTCCCCATACGAAGTACTGAGAAGTTTCCTGAACACCTGAGAAGGTCTGGACGCACTAAGAGCTGTGACGACAGCGGGCATAATTGTAGCGCAATTATCAAACCCGCATCCGACGCAGAAAAGAGCGCTAAGGCAATTAATGAGCAATCACCACACCAATAAAGACCTCAAGCGGTAGCTACAGGAACTGACAATTATAGTACGCATGCGGGTGACCGCTATGAACTATAAATGCCGTGCAAACTGTGCATGAATCACCCTTATCTGCGCATGTCTCAGACTCTTCTACGATTACCTATGACTAAGGATTCCCGACGGAATCCGAAACGTCAGGACAATAAAAATCTTGTTCCAGTGATCGCTTCTTCTTCTTCTTCTTCTGAAAAGTTTGCTTTGGTTTCCGCCCTCTCAAATCTATCCACCGGACTGTCTTAATTTCCACTGGGTTTGGACTACGAGGATAAGGATACCATTGCAAGAAGTACGTGCCTATGCCAGAGTACTTCTTCTGTACTGCAGCCTGCGCCTGTCTTTTTGTGAATTGTCATCCAGTATGCACTCCAAGTCTGTATGAGGTAGAGTTATTAGCTTATGGTTCAAATGAAGCGTTACTAAATAATAGCACAAGTTCTACTATGCCCTAATGTTGTAACAGTTGCCGTCTGTAGACCACTTCTGGCTTACTACAGTATCGAGCTCTAGCTTGGAATTTACGGCATGTCCACTCATATCTTCTCGATCCCAGCAGTTTATGCTTTTCCGAGTAAATACATGTGTGAGACCCAGATCACCTCAGGACTTTCCTTGGTTTCCGCCCTTTCAACTCTATTTACCAAGTTCTGTCATCTTATTGGTCAAGGAAACGTTATTAAGTTCTACCATACGTTTCTGTTGCATGGTGTTATTTGCCGTTTTTAGGCTGACTTTTGAATTAAAGCAGTATCTAACTCTATCTTGAGGCTTAAGGGGCGTCTTCTGTCTAATAGGAGAGCAAGCTGCTCCAAGCTGAGTAATAAGCAGTATGCAGAGCAAATGGGAATATAAGCTTACACTCATCCTTATTTTTCGACTGAGGTGACTTTGAAAGACACCTCGGTTTGCCCTTTCAGTCATTTTGGTGAGTACGCTGTCCTTGTGCGGGAGAGTGCAGACCAGTATATGCATGCATATTTGTATTTTTTATGGGTATATACATTGTGGTGAGTGCTGCAAAAAAGTTGCCTAAGTTTGTAAAAGTTTTATTATTTTTCTCAGACCAGCGAGGCCGCATTAACAAAAATTGAGAAATAATAATGAGCAGCATTAGGCATATTCAGTACTTAGGAGAATTTTAAGAAGTACTCAGTGATTGCTAAGAAAAACAAAAGATTTCCAATAAACCCCGAGTTCCGGAGATGTAAAAATAGGTGTAAATTAGAAGAATAAATTTACGGTAGGTTACATATCTGATGCAAGGTTGGGGATTGAGGGATTGAACACAAACTTAAGGTCATTTATTATGTTCATTGGGTTGGCTTGAGGTGAAAAATGCTGTTTACTAGAATTGAATTCCGTTCAGGTCAGTAAACTTTGAGAAAATATAGGCAGAAATAGGCGAAATCCAACGTTTGTTGATACCCAAGGAATTTCCTATACTATAAAGCGCTGCGGAGAAAAGATTCATATTTGTGCGTGCTGAAGTATAAAAAACATTCACAAAGAGCAGAAAAAGTTAAATTACCTTTGTTTACTAAAGATAAAATTTTTTTGCGTCCATGAAATTGAGGTAAGTGTACTTACGAGATACAGGACTAGAGTCGAGAAAATGATGATGAATCTAATTAACAAAGGTTTGCTCTACAAATATGTAACGTTTGGTGCCCAAACTATAAGTAATAAACTTACAAGACACGAAAATGTGTTTTACTACGCCGAAATACGTAGGCCTATTTGACTTTAGATGGACTCCCTCGTAATGTCATATGTTTTCTAATCAACCTCATAAACTAAGTTCATCCAAATGTTGTCAAAATATAGACGGAAATCAATAAATCTCAAAACTCCAAACGGAAGAAGTAGAAGATTACCATGCTTAAGGATATTAGAGGATATTTTGGGTCACTCTGTTGTCCACGTAAAATCAAAGAACACTACCCCAAAGTAAAATAACGTATTAAAAACTGCTCTGGTTAACGTAGATTCTTAAGTCATGATCCACACAGGCAGCTATCAAAGGAGGAATGTTTAAGAACTCATTATTTAGGTAAATGCTTTTAAGATATTTCTTATTGCTAAGTTTTCGGTTAATAGGTTGAACGATATCGGTTTTTATGGACAAACAAAGCAAAACTGTGAGATTCGTAAAGTGTTCAGCAGCATTTCCAAAACAGATGGCTGCTTGTCGCACTCAAAGTCTCAAAATAATTTGTAAAGAATGTGACAAATAGAAAGTTCTTTCAAAATACACAAGATGGTATGAATTTGGTTACAAGTACAACCGTAAGTTAACGTTTTATTAAACAGCCAGCCTATCCGTGTGTGGCTGTCAATGTATTTTTAGTCCGCTCAACAGCCAAAATGTGATTTCCATATAAAATTGTTTTGCAATTGTCAATAGAAATTGATAGAAAGCACGCAAGAATCTTTTCGTGCATTAGGAACGGAAATGTGTCCGACGATTCAAAATTATGAAACAACTGTACCCAAGGCGAATACATCCATTTCTAACACATTTGGAAGGCATTTAACACATAAAAATTTTGTATTTTTACTTATTCTGTATAATCTTGCCATCCTTTTCCATTCCAATGCCTTAAACACACTTTTATTTCACATTGGACCAGTATTTTCACATTGCCATTTATTGAGCTTGCAGATTTTTGTGAAAATTACATTTTTCTATGCTAATAAATAGTTTTTTCTCAAACAAACTCGGACTTTTTTTACTTATATTTCTAACTTTACTGCAGTATTAGTTTGCAGGCACGCCGTGTAAGCTGACTTCCCACAAAACGACTCTTATTGCGTTTTTGAACTTATTGCATGAGATTGTGCACTAACTGTAACTATTTTTCTAAGTTTAATACGGACTGGAACCAATTTATTTATGTAAAAAGAAGTTTCCTTGAGTAAAAATGTTTTGTACAGATTAACGTTAGTGGATACCTACTTATTGAATATCGTCGAACAAATTTTGTCATTATTTTTGTCATTTTCAGTCTCTCCATTGATAAATTGCGCTTGTTTTCGACATTTAGACCAAAATCTTTAGAATAAGATAGATATAAAGAGCATTTATCGAAAGAAGGTATTTAAGGTATTATTTCTTATAATGGTGGTCATGTTGCTTATACATAGAAATGCTTCAAAACAGCGAACCCCATTCTCGCGAATAAATCATATCAGCAATGGAATTCTGATATTGAGAAGAAGAAGACTCGATCGCTGGGACAATATGTATATTCGCCTGATGTTTTGATACCCGTCGCGGATTCGTCATCAGAAACATGAGAAAGAACCTTTCTGCTACTCATGTCTCTGATGACGAATCCGCGATGATATCGAAACGTCAGGCAAATAAACATATTGTCCCAGTGATCAAGTCTTCTTCTTCGTCTTCTTCTTCTTTTCTTCTTCTTCTTCTTCTTCTTCTTCTTCTTCTTCTTCTTCTATTTCTTCCTCTTCTTCTTCTCAATTGCTTCCTGGGACACGGATGTTCGCTTGTATTGGCAAATTCTGATATTGTTATTCCTAATATTAATAAAGAAACTTTCTATAAAATACTAACTCTTTAAAGTGTTCTGATTAGATATTCGGCTGACGAATGTCAGTGTATATTGACTTTTTCCAAGGTAATGTCACAAAGAAATTGGAGGTTTCTGATAATGTCTTAAATTTACTTGAAGCTGAACGATTCAATTTGACTGGAGGTAAAAGAACTTACTTTTTTCTTTAAAATTGATTTTTTACACATAAGTGGATTCATTCCACAATCTCTTGCATGCTTGCGAATGCAAATAAATGGTTCTATATATGCCTATTTTTGAAATACTTATTATTTTTCTATCTGTTCCGTTTCTAAATAACACATAAGCGTAATGTATAGTTTACAAAGAAATTATATTTCTATAAAACTTACATTCAGTAAAACTTTCTTGATATTACCTTCATGGTAACATATGTGACACTTTGCTAATGTGCAAGGACAGCTGTGCTGTCAAAAAAATTTTCGACCAAAAGTTTTGTTACTGCATTTTGTGCAAATATTATTTTGAAATGTAAATCTTAAATTTTTCTGAAAATGAATGCGATTCCTTCAACTAAGTTTTACTTGAATCTTAACAATTTAGGACAAAATTGTCCAGTTCTAGAGGGGATCTTTTTTTCAATTTCTTTTACTTATTCTGGATTTCGTCCATAGCACAATGCATATTGAAATAAAGTTTAGTTTTGCCGAAACCTTATAGCATAGGAAATTTCAAACTCATGATTAAGCCAAAATTAGTGCCTATTTCACTCCATAATGTTAACTAAGAGGGCAGTTTTCACAACTAAATCCTTTCTAATTATTAAATCTACTGTGTTGATCAAAATAACCTGGCAAAATATATGCTAAACTACCAAGTTAAATTTCGTCATGTAGGTTTTATGTAGCACTCGCAATACTGTACATAAGCATGATATACAGGCTCGGACAGCCAGGATTAGATGCCACAGGTGCATCAGTGCAGCAAGTGACAGGAGAAAAAACGTTCAGCGTTGCAGCGTGCGTACACAATTTTGGCAACTACGAGGGCTCCTCTCTCAGAAGTACTCAAGGAAATAAAAATCTTATTGATGTAATTTAGATGAATCTTCACTTGCTGTTCATGCATATGGAAACCAATGAGTGTTTTAAGGCAGTTTTAAAGGCGTACGTCTGCCCTGCTGATACTATGGTATATTTGTTTGGAGATAGGACCAGTTCTCGATCGCAGATTATCCGTTGCAGTTCATACGCTATTCTAACAAGATAATTTTGCACGTGCATAAAGATAAACGAAATCTTTATTAGGTAATTTTACTCCGATCTGTTTTAGGATGTACCCATCCTGCATCTTTGTATGACAGCGAGCAAATTGGACCCCAAATTGTATATGTTACTCGTTAACTATTAGTAACAATGGTATTTTGCAGACAGATCGGAGTAAAATTTCCTAATAACGTATTTAGTCCCGATCAAAAACGGACAACACAGCGGACCCGTGGCTAAATGGATAGAGCGTTTGTCTCCAGCCGGAGAGACCTGAGTCCGAAACTCGAGCGTGATGGCAATTTCCGCTGCTACACTAAAGTTGACCTGCTATTGAGGCTCAAAAAAGCCAAAAAGCTTTGTGATATTGTCGACAAAATACCATTGTTAATAAACGAAATTCTTACCAGGCAGGGCAACATGAATCGAAAAGTATATGAAAATAATGCTTTGGAAAATATGATAATTAAAGAGGCTGACTCATTCATAGGTATTAAAATTCGCAATAAAGGTAAACCGGGCTTGTGTATGGAGCGCGAAGAAACAACAGTTCCAAGGAGTTTCAACATTTTAAGCTAGCAGTGTGCCGGTGCCATTTAAAGAGCCTTGGCCAAACCGCAAACAAAACAGTGCACATTCTTAACTTGTAAGCTATACACTTACAGCTCACTAGTATAGTCAGCATGTCATCTTTTCTGACACCAGTGCAGACCAAACAGTCGGAGCCCTCACTTTAGCCAGGCATCTGCAACCCCAGTAAAATGTCAATAAAAACGACCATTTGCAGTTTTCACTAAAAACCATGCAACATTTATAACTTTGTAAAATTTTGATCGCTACTCGAACACCAGTGTGAATGCATTAAGAAAAATCTAGAAATAAGAATGAACAGCATTTGAGCGTATTTAAAACTCAAAAGAAGTGTAAAAAAGAAAGTAAAGAAAATAAAGTTTTTCCG
Source organism: Ligula intestinalis (assembly GCA_036362985.1). NCBI lineage: Eukaryota > Metazoa > Platyhelminthes > Cestoda > Diphyllobothriidea > Diphyllobothriidae > Ligula > Ligula intestinalis. Next base: position 29,614,325 of record JAYGXS010000004.1, read on the forward strand.
ATAATCCCCAAAATCCAGTAAAAAAGTAGCTATAATTTAGAACAATAAATTTAAATAGTGCATTTATCGCAAAAATTAACGTGACCACTTCCTTAATATAGAAGATCGTTTCTTAAGTCAACATGTTTTGTACAGACTCCCACGAGTAGATAGCTATTTACTGAATATCGTTGAGTAGAGTCTGACAGTGTCTTCAGTGTCTTCATTGATAAATAGATAAATTGCACTTCTGTTCGACGTTTACACCATAACATCTAGAATAAGATATATTTAACAGAGCGTTTACCGAAAGAAAGTCTCTTTTGATGTTAGCTCTTATAAAGATTGTCGTGTGGCTCATATTTACAAATGCCTCACAAGAGCAAATCACAGTATCAAGATATACAGTAGATTCACTATCTCATGCAGTAGCTGCAGGAATTCTAAAATAACGTTTCGATTGGAACAAATTAATTGCGGATGGTTGTATTGAATATGATCATACAACCTTATCTTAACATATTTAAGACACTTCTGGATGTCAGCTTTCTAACGAGCTTCTGTTTGACCGCCAAAACAAAACATAAACTATTAAAAGTGATTTCTTAAAAGTATGCCTGTTTGTCCTTTATTTCGACTGCCTTTATAGCTAAGCATAACTTCAAAATGTAAATCTTAAAAGTTTCTGCAAATAAATGCGATTCCTTTTACTTAGTTTCAGTTGAATCTGAACACTTTTGGACAATATTTTCTGTAGTAAAAGGGATATTTTCATAACCTTTTTTTAATTATTTTGAGTTTTTTATAGTATAATCAACATAAATAAGCAGTTTGGTCCTGCCTTTCGTACTAGCATAGGAAATTTCTTCGATATAAAACTACTCCCAATTTCGCCAAACTTAATAAAAAAACTAACTAGAATTGTGATTTTCCTTACTGAAGGCTTTCACATAATTAAATACGCATAATGAAACAAAAAAGGATTACAAAATATATGCTTAAGTACCAAGTAAAATTTCATCATAAAAGTTTCACGGTCTTAATCGACAATTGTATGGAACTGAATGACGAGCCCGCCTTCCACAGATACATTGTTCTGACGTTTTAATATTAGACAAGCTCTCATTGTTGCAGGTAAGTGTGATACAGCGCCAAATTGTATTTATAGGGGGTGATATTAATCCTCGATGTGGGTTTACCATGTCCAAAGAAGGAGAAATGGGATAAGGTGGTCGGACGGGCGCGTAAGGTCATGAAAACCTTCAACCATCATTCCACTTGATACGGAGGAGAAAGGGGACAGATTTTTCTCAGCATAGAACGCTCTCGTCAGTGGGGGGCGGGAGGAGGTGGATACAAATTCAACCAGTAGCCGAATGGGCGGGAGTTCGATTGAGAGCTGGTGCTGTTTCGACACCTGAAGGATCCCCAAATAACAAATCCGGGAAGCTTTACAGCGGCACCGCTCGGCGAAGTATAATTCGATGCACATATGCTCTTTGTCTCCACCACCGCACCAATGCGTATTCTTGGTGTAACACTGACTGCTGTGTGTTTCCATAAAAGAGACTTTCCCTTTAAATTAAAGGCATCCATTGGGAAAATTAGGATATTTATTCAGTAAATTTTCGACACTAGATCCCCAGGTCGTCGTCAGACTTGAGAATAATGTGCAAAGGAAAACTAACATTTTGAAATGCTCATAAAGTCATTTAGTCTTCTAGTGTGGGCACTAAATGGTAGCTGCAATTTGCGTTTCATCGTGGTGGGCATAATTAGCAGTCGCAATGCCGTACTGGATGATTTGCAACCGCAATTTAAGTCGGCCCGGGGTCAGTCTGGGTCATCCAGTGTCAGCGCTCATTGCGTTTTACGTTGGTTCATAGTTTTTGGCCGTATTCTCTTACACCTTTCTTTGAGGTGTTTTAAACTACAGCTAACTCGATACGCCAGTTGATGCATGCATCATCGGAGTGCATGGCCTCAAAAATATTAGGCCTTTTTGGAGGGGCATATGAAACAGCAAGTAAATCCTGTGCTTTTAGAAAGGCACTTACAGTCCACGCTTTCAAACGTGCTTGATCGATTTGGGTGGGTATGCAGTATACAATATACTGAGAACATACCGCAGATGCCACGGATCACGCAACATTTCGACATAGGAGAAAGATGGATCCTCTTTCGCTAATCGGTATTGACTCCAGTGGTGATACTGATTATTGTTAAGTGTTTTCTGAAGTTTATTCCATCATGATAGGATGCGGGCTTTTTAACGAACTTCATTCTGACTACCAGAAAAAAGTATATATTGTTAAAACTGGCTACTTAAGTGGTATGCCATTGTATCATTTTTTTACTGCCTTTATAAATTCAAATATATTCTATGGAAAACATGCACGAAAAATGATTTCTTGTGCATGTTTAATAGCAAATTACGCCTTCATTTAACTTTATACTCAAAGGAAGGGAAGCTTTCGGTTATAAAAATGTTCAATAGCCGAAGAATTTTCTAATCTAGTGACTGCTTCATTCGAATTAAAGGTTTAAACACTGCGCACATTGTAAATCCTGTTTACGGAAATGTACTTTTCGCATACTGTTTGTAGAAGAAGTCACATTGTTGTCATAACATATGGAAATAGATGTGGAACATATTTTATGCAATAAAGGCAGCATTGATAAATTGGTGGATACGATGTATCATGAATAAACACCTCACGATTGTAAAAAAAATTCATAGTTAGCAACTGTTTTATGTCCGAAAGCTACCATTTTATTTTTTTTAAATTTAAAAAAGGCGCACTTTTCTATCAAAAAGGTACAAGGCATAGGTTTTTCCTTTATGTTTTCCATAAAATTTATTTGAATTTATAAAAACAGTCAAAATAAATCTCAAAAAGGCATACCACTTAAGTAGCCAGTTTTAACACTAGATGCTTTTTGCTGGTAGTCAGAGCAAAGCTCATTAAAAAGCCCACATCTTATCATGACGGAATAAACGTCTGAATAGACTTTACGATAATCAGTATCACAACCTGAGTCGATACCGTTTAGCGAAAGAGTATCCATCTTTCTCCTTTGTCAAAATGTTGAGTGATCCGTGAGACCTACTGTAGGTATAGCGGCATTCCTGCCCGCTCTAACCGTCTTCGATCATGTTCCATTCTACTACACCTGTCCACGAGTAAAAATCAATGTCATAAGATTTGGGCAGTTAAAGCTGTCATTTTTCAAAGCACGCAGGCAAAAATAGAAGATACCAGAAGCTCTTCCGTGCGACCGAGGGTTTTGCGGTCAATGGTGGTAGTTTTGTCTAAATCACTACAATAATAAGGTTGAAATAATAGGTTGGAGGTTAAAAGCCAGAAGTGAGCAGGAGTGGTTTATTGTGTACAGGACTCTCTACTGCTGTCCTAGGCGGCAGTGGCCACTGGCTAAGCCAGGTCTGGCCCAGCCAGACCTTAGAGTTTGTGTGTGGGACAGTGTTGGCAGTTACTTAAGAAGGATTTCGAAGAGAGTTCAAGTTTTTTGCTATTGGTGTGTTGAGTTGCCAGAGGGGATGTCGCCTGCAAAGGCCCCCTGTCGCGTTGGCCAGAGAGGTGGCATGCTAAGCTATTCTTTGGCAGACGTGCTTGTTTGGGCGTGCGTGTATATACGAGTATGAGCGCATGTATGTGCGTGAACTCATAAGCTAAGGTCAACTGTGGGGGCCACCGAAAAGCCGAAGGAAAGGGAACGCTGGCGCAGCTGCTATCGGTCAGTCAACAGCAGCTGCGAGGTCAAGCCTCGGGGGTGCCAGTGAAAGAAAGCATTAATACAGTTGTTTGTGACGATGCATAAATTTGGAGCAGTGCGCATTGAAGAACGAAAGGAGGATGGACATTGTGGCCGTTCGCCACAAGGGCAGCACAACCAACCTCATGGTGACGAAAGCGTTCAGTCTTGTCGCAAGGTGTGTAGATTGTCTCATTGGAGTTGCAGTCATCTGACCTACTTCACTCATAGGCTGGTCTGTGTGCATGGACGATAAAATATCTGCAGTATTCGCCTCATCTGCCATGCAGACAGCCTAGGATTCACTAGCATAGAAGAGGATGGCTATGTGTATTTTCAAACCGAATACTACCCTGCCTTATCTGTTCTCACATGTGTGACGAACTTCACGATCAATCGTTCCCTTTTTATTTTACGACAGGTTTGCGGATGGAAGCATCTACCACGTTCTTAGCGAGGTTATCCATGAAGATAATTTTCTAAACATACCTTGTCTTCTTGATCATTGGTGAATTTATGACGAGCATCAACCAGCTGATGCAATCGCTGGGATAGTCAGAAGTAATATAGGGAAGGATGTGTACACTATGGCCCAAGAAACTATGATAGGTTACCATTTTAAAGTGTGCTTTAATTGGAATTTCTGTGTACATTACGCTTTTCTAAAATAAAATTGGAGACTTTTGATAATTTTTACACTTCACCTGAACATAAAGGATTTATTTTTGCTGGACATGAACAAAACTTATTTTAATCTTGTGTTATAAGCTTGCGAATGCAAAAAAGCTGGTCACATCTATGACCATTGCTTGAAATTACACTTTTTTCTGTATGTTTCGTTTCTAAATCTCGCATGAGTGGAAAACATAGATTGCAGAAATGTATACATCTACATGAATAACATTTAATAAGACCAGTTTTACATTAACTTCATGGGTACGTGTATGGCCACTTTGCTTATTCGCCATGTAGACAATGCGGTAAAACAAAATGCGACCAGAACATTTTTGTTAATCTTTTTTTGCAAAAACACTTCACAGGTTAGCCAAACCAAATTTTGAAATCATGAATCGTTTCATCTTTCTGAAAGTGAATGCGATTTATTACACTTGGCATCTCTTGCATTTGAAGAATTTCAGTAAAGCATATCCCATTTTGAAAATGATATGTTTCACACTTTTTTACTAATTCTAGAATTCATCAATAGCACAGTGCATATTCATCAAAAGTTTGGTTCTGTTTTACTTAGTCGCATATAAAATTCCTTCGATATGATACTACTTCATATTTCGCCAAAGTTAACGTACATTACTCTGAATAACCTTAACTAAAAGTCAATTATCCTAATCAAAAGACTTTGTCTGGGTTTAATTCACTCATTGAATAAAACTAACGTGACCGAATATGTGCTTAACTACTAAAGGTGCACGATTTTTTGCCATACTTAGATGGATGAGAAAATGACGTTGCATAAGGGCTTTCTAATGTATTATCCAATGCTGAGCTGATTTTCGCCACATACATCTGTCTGTTTGTTTATTCAACGACCGGCCACCACACACAAAGGAGATTTGAAACTATCTACGGGAGAATTTTGGGGCAGGATCGAGGACATTTTCTTAGTAGCAAATCTATCACTTCGCTAGCAATATTGTTCAATGTGCCTCCCTTCACTTTAGTGCACTAAGCTCCATCTCCCTACAAACCTGTGACTGTTAATACACACCCACTTCCGTGATTATGGCGGGCGAAAGCACTCATGGACTTGGAGTTGCCTGCTCTCGTAGCAATTCCAACAGTCTGGAAAACTCTGCAGACACCCAACTTGTCAGACGTCGGGTGCCATTTTGGTCCCAGCTTTTGTTTGCTCTTCTGCGATTCAAAATACCAAGAATACTGCCGGCGATACTGCTATATGGACTCTTTATTGGATTTACTGTGATCAACATTCGGGAAGTGGTTGTCCTGAGAAAAGATAAAAAATACTGGTCGATGTGTGCCCCCTGCCTCCTTCCTTAACTAATTGGACTCTGCATTTACATTGTGTCCTACCTAGTTCCTCAAAGATGTTCATGCTCTGTGGTAAAGTGGTGAGTGCTTCAAACTGATTTGCCTTACTGGATGATTACGTGGAAATTCACTCGACGTTAAGTTGTATGCCAACTGCTTGCTGATAATCTTCAAACATGATTCCACATATTAAACTAAGCCCTTTGGGTAAGGAACTACCGTGGGGTCCCCACAGTGCGAATGAAGCGTGCTCCTTTCGAATACGGGCAGTTGGTTTTAGGAGGAAGAATGTGTGAGGCATATTGGGGGACAAATCAGAGGGCAATAATCATATATATTAAGAATTTTTATGCGTGTAGATTGGGGAAGGTGTTCGCTGACCTTGGGCGAGGTCAGTGAGGTACATTTTTCAAAAGCATCACCAACTGGAACTGGGCAAGTGGCAAGCGAGCGAAAATCTGGATATTGTGGAAATTCACCCTTCTTAAAATTTGTGAGTATACGGTCATTCCCACCGTTAATTTGAAAAAAAAGTTTGCCTAATGCAATGATTATTGCACATGTTGGTCATCCGAGGATCCCTGGACAGTTCAACATCATGACCAATCCTTGCTGTTTCAACGGCGGACACACGAAAAATTAGAAGATTGTTAAAATTCATCCCTACTTAAAATTTGTAAATAAGTGGTTATTGCATAGGTTGACCCTCCCAGTACTCCCCTAAAGTTTCCTGCTGTCTTTTGCTGCAGTACAAAGTCTGTCAAAGACAGACTTGAATCCCAACCACAAACGACAGTTTTCGTTTGTCTAGGCCGTACTGTATGTATGGGGTTCGGCCTGTTTATCGCAAGATTTTGCAATACCACGGGAAATATTTATTTCGAGAACGATGGAAACACGCAAATAGTTGTATATTCTTATATAGCTACGTTTTGCCATTCACACGCAATCTTTTATACCCCACAAACATGTATAAAGTTAGCAAAAATGTGGAGTCACTGACGTATAAGCTAAAAACTTCAGGGGCATTGTTTGCACCTTTCCACTAATCTTAATTGAGGGCTTTTAGTAGAAATGACAATAATGTAGCTCTTAGCGCATGCTTTAAAGCTTCCAGCTAACGAACGCCCAGTGCATCAACTGAGATATAGAATTCAACGTGGGCTTATTAAACGAAGCTTATATACACGTCTGTTTATTTTAAGAATATGGTTATCAAACGTAATTTGTCATACACAGAGACAACACAGACGTGTTTAAAACTCTAAGTGCACCTATAAGAGATTGGAAATTAAAAGAACGTTAGGGGGGGGGGTTGGAGTAGATTCTTAGAGAGTTTTTGTTGCTTTTCAGACTATGAGCGAAAATGAAGGTGCCGCCTTAGGTTCGGCTTCAACCAGTTTTGCTAGTAGTGCCCTACGCAGCATGACAAAGGCCTGAAAGACATGAATCAGAATGAAGATAAGGTTCTTCATAGTGTAAAAGTAGATTCGTGCGCTATAAACGTCAAAATAGAAGTTGAATTTGTACCGCCAAAACAGAAAAGGTACATCCTGGAGCAAGACTGGCCCTAAGATTACCCACAATTCAACTCCGAAGAAGTGCTCAAGAGGTCCCGAACAATGGCAACAACCTTTACGTACAGGTCCCAAACCATGGCAACACTTTCTTTGCGCACTGTGTGTGAGCTCCGCGTCCGTCTCCTGTGGGGCGTCTGATTTTCCAATGGCTTCGCTTTTGGAGCTGCGCAGGTCATTATTTTGGTTGGTGTCCAATGCCACAGACCCCCGCAAGAGGTTCTGCTGGCCACTGTCCACTTGATCAAGCGTCTGTAGATTTCGCAATCTCAATGTGACACGGCTGTCAACTCTAAGGGTATTTTTAAGGTACAGGTTAAATAGGCTGGCTGGCCAGATGAATAGGACCATGAGCCATAAATCAACAACATCGGAAAGAGGCTCATCTATAAGCTCGAAAATCTCGTAGATATCAGAAGCACTGCAAAGGTTGATAAGCAGCAACGGAGGTAGCTGGTGGTAGCTGAAAGCAGAGTGTGGCAACATCCAGCGGACAATACTGGCAGCAAGAAACGGAAGTAGTTCTACTGCGCGAACGGCAGTTTTCAGTGGAGGATAGTGCACATATTCTTCCTAAAAATGTGTAATATTATCCTCGAAGAATGAAAAGCTGAAAGGCTTTCCTCAATAACAAATAATTATTTTGATCGATTTGGCATGTTTGGTGCGTACACCAAAACGCAGGCGTTTAAACGCCAAAAATGATAAAAAAAGAATATAATCGGCAATAATGTGACAAGTCTTGCTATTTAAACTTGCCCCAGTGATACATTATGCATTGTACATGCATTGCATTATGCATTCTAAGGAGGCTAAATCTTATACTTCCCAACCCTGAGATGAATCAAACGATAACCTAAAACGAAACCCAAACCGTAAAATTAACGCTGCCAATAAACTCCATTGGATGTAGCTTAATTAGGCAACGGGGTGCATTCGTTGAAATATAGAACATAAAAAAAGAGTTGAAAACATATTTTCTTGCACTAAGTTGGCAGTCAATGAATTAGATATTCCAATAAAATATTCAAGTAAAAGGTGTCTGTTAGGTTAAAGGACGGATCTTGTTTCCCAAATAACTCTAAACTGTTCCGCCAATTGCACTGTTGTTTAAGGTTTAGAAGGATCATGGTCTTCATTTACTATGATATAAATAATAAAGTGCATAGCTTTTATAAAATATTGTGATAGATTTGGACAATTTTAAATAGTTAATTGTAATTTGTAAATTGCTGAAAATTTCATTACCCCTTTCTAAGCGTCTCAGAGAGTAAAAGGCAGGAAATTCTGAAGTAGTCGCCGATTAACGGAGAAAACTACAGGGTAATGTATGCATCTGATCTTGTACTTGACTGACTTATAATACTCGTTTTTGGAATGGGCATCATTTATTTATTAGACAGATGTGTTAAGTTTCTCTAACCCGGAGGACGTTGTAAGTTAGGAGACTGTGTGTAATATTACGTCCATTGTAAAAATACCAGCAAATGCTCAGCCAAATGATGAAGATATTTATTTATTTTTACTCGGAATCCAACATATAATGTAGCACATGCGCAGGAAAAGGATACATTTGGAACAGCTGCAGGCTCACAGATCTTTCACATCTGCAAATCATCTTGCAAATTGCCCTTAATAATTCTTTTTGATATGATTGACCCCTGTCGAAATGCTAAACTCACGTTTGTACTCAATCACCAAACAATAACCGCAGTACCATAGACAAAACGGCAACTATACTCCAAACTACACAGCAAAAAAAATATCCATTGAAAACGTACCTTTTTTCTGCAATCTGACGTTCCGCTCTACAAACAAAAAGCCCATGAATTCAGGCAGGTTTTAAAATTACGCTACAGGTTTGTTCTCACAGGTAACAAAGAAGGTAGAAATCAGAGCGTAACAATTTGTGTTCTGCCGAAAGCTGCCCAATGTAGCAATCAGAAGCATGATAATGAGTTAGCACTGCCGATAATGAATTTCTCTACAGTGGGCCTATCTAAAGCAATGAGTGCTTGAGTGCAAGCGAATACATTGTTCATTTAGAAACACATGCTTTCGGCTATTTACTAGCAAATAATCAATTTGCTCAAACACACCTGCTGGCTCGTGTCAGCCGACATCATCATAGGTGATTGTATTACTTGGAACAAGTGAGAGGTCACCTAAATTTTGTAAACGACCTTCTTTGAAATGTTTGAAATGTATTTCTTAACTACTGCGTAAAAGTTCGAAGTCCACTTGCGTTTCTCTACATTTCCCTTAAACAAGTTGACTTGACTTCAAATGGCAGGATGCCAAGAGATTTACGTTTGGATGGGTTTAAGACGCAAGAATGCTTGCATTGCTAATACAAGCGCACATGCAAGTCCCAGGAAGTAATTGGGAAGTAGAAGACTACTCGATCGCTGGGACAATGTTTATTCGTGGGCAAAGCAATTACGTTGGAGAAACTGGCAGGCTTCTCAAGACGCGAATTTCGAACACGCGGCAGCAGTGCAGCGAAATGATGCCAGTTCTAAAGTTACGGCTCATTCGACGACACCCGGCCGTGCATTCAAATTTGAACAGACCTAAATTCTCGCAAAAGGTGACAATCGAGTGAGCCGAGAATTACGTGAGTCATGGTTCACGGCCCGCAATCCATCAACAAGTGCAACGAGTTACCCAATCCATATTCGGTGCTGAGACTAAATTTGGCCAAAGCGAATAGCCGCAGGGGAAATACACACGCCACCACATCATCTTATGTCAACACCACAAGGCCAGATGGACATAGCTGACTCAACGAATCAGCGCACAAGCAAAGGCATTTATCGATTTCTCTGTATGTTTAAATTTTGCGGCACACACAAACTCTTTCCGCGACTGTTCTGTGATTATGTCTCTGATGATGAATTTACGACGGATTTCTAAATGGCAGGCGAATAAACATACTGTCCCAGCGATCGAGTGGTCTTCTATTTCTCAATGCGTGTATTCTGTAGCCGTCCCACACCTGGCCCTGTTTTCATGATCAAGTCAAGAAAAATTGGGAGTAGACACAACGCAGGCGGTTGGCGTTCTCTAAAGAGTGCTGCTAAACCTCCCTTGGCTCACGATGAAATGAAAGTGTCAGAGAGGTCCCACTAAGAAAGAGCCATTGCAGCAGTCCGTCAGTCAGCTACTCCGCACAAGCGTACACTGGGGGGGGGGGGGGCTTACCGCATAGCCTGAGTTATCCTCTCCATTGGCCGTCTTCTAAGCTGCAGCATTTAGCACCCCGTTATAACTTCAAGCGTGGCAGGTTGCTTAGAGTGACGACAGTGCACTGAGTCGTCCACGCCAAGTTCTAGCACACCCTAACCATCAGGCCACCGCTCGAGACAGTCAGCCGACTGGCGCAGTGACTGGCAAGATCTATGCACCTGTCTGCGCCCACCATATGAAAGCCTGGCTCACTTTATGTACATCTCAGGATAACCGCAAACGAGGAGGCAAGAAGAAGCGGTCGCCTTTGACTACTGCTCGTTCACTGAACAACAGCACACAGGGGAGTGATCGCGTGGTCGGAGATAAGGCATCAGTCGGCATCCTGCTATGCTAGGATTTCTGGTGAACAGTTTCAAGATCGGATTCTGCATGTAGCAGCTGCATATTTTGAAAGAGTATAAAGAGAAATTGATAGACGCTAAATATCTGCCATTTCATGGATCTTTTGCATGGTATGCACCGCATCGTCTTTGAAACCTCCTTTGTGACTAGATCGAACTCTGCAAAATTCTAAGCTGGAGGCTGTATTGGATGTTGAAAAGTTAACAGCAGTAAATGGCAGCTATAATTGTTTCGACGCAGAGGCCAAAAGGAACAAAAACTTAGACATTTTGAAACAAACCACAACGCGGGTAAAAGTCCATTGGTCCTGTCAACGAAAAAAAGGTTTTGCCAGATGAAATCAGGTAGTTTATTGAAGACCAAAATTCAATTAATTGCTTGCGGCTGAACAAGATTTATGTCTACATGAAGATTTCTAAATGTAACTCGCGCATGGCAAATTGTTTTGAGAATTTCGCAGTGATATTCCTTCTCAAAAATGAAAACGTAACAATAGGAAGCATGCCTGCTGGGCATATAGTGTTTGTAAGTACATGAACGCAAGTTTTTCAGTGCTCTAAAGTGCACCTATCTTATCGACGATTGCTTGCTTGTAGTGAAATGAATCGATCAGTCAGGAATCAATGCAGTCAGCTGAATAATTGCTAATGCCGGGAAGTTAGATGTCAACGTTCACCTCTGCCCCACTCCCAGCATCTAGTTACCGTTCGAACCACTTAGTTGTCTGATAAACGATGCGCGCAAGGACTGACAGGGTCTACGAACCTGTACGCGACCACCATATGATAGCCTGACTCCCTTTACGCAGACCAGGACTACCGAAAGCGAGGAGGAGAGGGAGCCTTCCCCTCTGACTACCAGTCAAATGCTTGTTCACTTAACACACAACACATATTGGAGTGATGGCGTGGTATTTGAGAAAGCGGGGGTGATCGGCAGAGTCAATTAGAAGATGATAAGAATAGCGCTCGAAAGTTGGTCCTCGATGGAGACATTAAATCGAGCAACCAAGGCAATCCCGTCAGCTAAATTATGTTTTTAAGGCATTCATTTTACGAAGAAGGCTGTGAACGACAATCATTAGGCATTTCTAGACATCTTTTCCTATCTGAAACTCAATGGGGCCTCAAAAAGATGGTGTATAGGAAGGCTATTCATTCGCACCAAATCCTAAGCTACCATAGCACGCATCCGACATGCCACAAACGCAGTTGTGTATTGACTTTTACGAACGGGCAGAAACATACTGCAGCGAGCCACACGACCGGATATTCGAATACCGCTTGCTCCAGCGTCTCTTCCTAGCCAACGAGAATCCACGAAATTTTATTGATCATGGCAGACAGATCCAACCGAATGGGGATCCGGCATCCGAGCAACCAACGTTTTGGCGTGCGCTACCATACCTTGACGACGTTTCGGAGGCAGTCACCCGTCTGGTAAAACCCCTGAGGATCGGCATCGCCCACTGACCAGATGCAAAAATACGACATCTGATCATGCGACCGATATAACCCCTACCCCGAGGTGATACCACAAACGCTAGATACCGGGTCAAATGTGATTCCTCTGCGGTTGAATATTTTGGAAAAACTAAGAAGCGATTGAAAACCCGAATGGCACAGCACAACAGGGCAGTAAGGAGAATTGACCCACTATCTTTGGAGGCGGAATTTTGCGCAGACTCCGGACATACATTTGCCTTCCAGAATAGGTCGAGTCAGTGAAACGATCGAAACCGGGAACAATTTCCATCAACCGTTGTGTGACACTTCCCACTGCCGACCAAGCCCCCCCCCCCCTCCCGAACGAGAGACCGTAAAAACAGACGGAACGTGAATTGGGGCCCTAGCGAGCCCATGGTGGACACACACGCTTAGGCGCACCACAACTGGCAAGCGAAGTCATCAGCTCAGCCGCTCATCCCGCAGGCGTGATACCGGATGGACGTGTGAAGGCAAACAGAATTACCGACCTGAGACGTCAACATAAGACGATGACAGCTGCACAAGCACAAACATCAGAAACCCCTGGGTGACACCTTGACTGAGTATATCCCCTTCAAGACGCACGAGGATTGAGCATCTCTCCCTACCGAGGCCTTTCTTCCTCTGCATTGACTGTCACTTACTATAAATACTGTGAAGCGCGCTACAACTCCTGCCTCTAATGACGGAAGCCTGTACGCTTTTGAAGCGTCAGGAAAGAAACACTGTGTGGTTCCCATGATCGCCTCTTCGTCTCATATATATATATATGCTTAGCAAGGCGATCACGGAAGCCAAGTCTTTATTGTTGTGATATTTCTGAGTTAAACTGGCTTCTGTTGCCAAAGGTGCCATACGCAAGAATCTTCAGAGTATTTATAGATAAGATTAAGCAAGGCATGCTGAGAACTCTTCGTGTCATAAGGACGTAGACTCGTCTCGTCAGAGGGCGATGGTAGCATTGAGGCGATAGCGGCCATTGATCGCATTCACATTGTCCGTTGGTTGGGTTCTGTCACCCTCATACCGCGCTCGCACCTTCCCTCAAACGTATGAACGGTGGTTGCTAGTTCGTGTTGACATCTCGGTTGCTGCCAGGTCAGCGGTCACCATCACCGGTCACCATCACCGGTATCTCTTCAAAGCCTGTACTCGCGTTAGTCTGCGTTCACATGCTGTTTATGGTCTCGTAGACTTGTGTTCACCATCGATTGCTTCCCATTTGTGTTTGTGCCCGATGGTCGTACGTGCTTTTTTGTGGTATCGGTTGGTGTGTCTGATAGGAGTGCCTATCTCCATTCTGTTTCTTGTGCTTTACCTCTAGAACTTGGAAGGCTGCCGGTAGTCTCGCACAGCCGTAAGTTACTCTCAAGTGCTATTGCCCCTCTCTGCTATTATGACTTGGCGGACCTCGGCCTGACAGGTGATCACCCACTTCGGAACCCCTAGCCATCCACACCAAGTTTATTTTTTTTCAAAAAGCAAATTGAATCAGTGGTCGCTCACTCCTGCGCGAATATATACCCTGTCTGCAGTAACAGAGCACAGCAGGGGACGAGTTATTCCATAAAGTGCTTAAGACCCATCTGGTAGACCCCGTGGTGGACCATCTGTGTGCGCATGTTAACGTTTTCGTCCCAACTGGTGGTCAGGGTTAGGCTTGGCTGAATGAAGGCAAATGAACCAAAACCTTTTCTGTATCAATTTTACTCCTAAAGCTAACATCCTGGTCTGCCATATGTCTGCTGTATTGATATAGGCTTTTGGACGATGTGGTAATGGAACATGTACGTTGCGAAAGTGCCCTCGGTGTGGGGGCGACGATAGATAATAAGAGTTGATGGAGAAAGTCGGTTTCGGATTAACTGTGCGGTAGGATTATATCATGGGGTCATCTGGAGAAAGTGTGAAACGTGCTCCCCGGGCTATGTCAGAGAACAAATTAGATCCCACTAATTTTGTTGATAATTACGAGGGCAACCTGGGTCGCGTACTCACAATAAATGAGAACACAATAAATGAGCTTTAATATCATCGCTAACCCCCCGCCCGACCAACGGCGAACACGTGTATGGAGGGGGAGGTAAGAGAGGGGAATTTTCCAGTGGTATCACCAACACCAACTGGAAACAAGTTCAGCGAAGAACAAAATTGGCGAGATTATGTATATCACCCTACTTAAAAATTGCAAGTAAGCGATAATTCCCGTGGTTACTTCAAAAGGCCAACTTTTCTTAGGTTGCCGATTACAGCAATAACGCAATTCGGTTGCCTTCGATAAACCGCTCTGCAGTTCAAAGCAATCAGCAAATCCCAGCTGGATCGATGGGTGATGTGTAGAGAACCGGAAGATTATAGGCAATTCAACCTACCGAAAATTTGTAAGTAGTTGATTATTCTAGACAGAAAAACACCCGAACCCTCGATATGACCTTACCAACTGTGCCTTCATTTAGCCGTTCATAAACCTGACTACCAGCTGAGACCAAAAACACATATATGCGCTAAGGTATGATGCACATAGTCTACACAAATTAGCCTTCCAAGCATGCCTAAACTATCCTTTCAGCCAAAAACACATTTCTTAATTTTGGTTGGTTAACTTTGGTTGAATGAATTGTAGTCACTCAGAGATTGTCCTTACTGCGACGTTGCTTTAATTTTTAAAAGACTGGAACAGTCTGTGTGCTGGTCATTTACCTCCAAAATCTTTCTCGTTCTCTCACTATCTACATTATGCGATTTAGCATGTTTTTAGGAGGAACTTTGGAAACTGATTGGTGCAGGCTAACTACTATCACCTAGACCTATCGTGTGGTTGGGGACATATCATATTTCATATATCTTAAGCGTCAGCATTGCCATCTGTCGAAATTATATCTACCTGTTAACCTCAAGTGCGCTTTGAATAGCAGAGATAGTAGTCAAATGTGTCACTTATAACTATACTCAGTCATTGAACAGAGGAAAATGCAATAATAAAATATGAAACGTACAGGGGAGCTTCCGCCCATATTTGCCTAAAAGTGGATTGCATTTTTGATTAGGTCAGGGGTATGGCATTCATAAGTTGACGGCAACATGTATAGTGTGTAGAGATAGCAGTCGCTACGAAACTCATGCATGGCAAATTTCATTTAAATTGTTGGCATTTGGAGCTTATGATATAGTAAATACAAACCTGAGGAAGCTTTTTGTGTTCCTAACATTTGCTAAAAAAATTAGTATTTGAGCACAGTGGAATATACCTTTCACTAAGAAATGAATAATGTCGGCTGTTCGTTGTCCAATTCCGGTGTTTTGCGTACTGAGAATAAGATGACTCGATCGCTGGGACAATATGTTTATTCGCCTGACGTTTCAATATCAGTCGTGGATTCATCATCAGAGACATGAGTAGCAGAAACAGGTTTTGCGTTCTATTTAATTTAAATTATTCTGTTACTTTTGAATGTTCGAAACCTTTTGAGGGTACTTTATTGAAGGATGCGTTGACTTTCTGCTGGTAATGAGTGTGTAGCAACTTAGTTAACTGTACTATGTGAAGGCGGGCCATCTTTCGTTTTTGGAGGAATGATTTGCAATCCTTAGTATATTTACTCTTTCCTGCTTTTGAACATAGACATAAGGTTTGAAAACTGTAGTCTGCATACTTGTTCTGTTCAGCACATCCTAACCTTGCTTTAACTTAACGAGATAATTAATTTCAAGCCCATATTGATTTGGTATGAATTCGCAGTCTATAACATTTTTGACAGCCGATATTAACAGTTAAAAACAAGCAATGTTTAATGCATGATAGCCACATTGTGGGTCCCCATTTTGAAACGCATATGAGGCATTTCATTATTTTCAATGAAGTAGCTTATAAGTGAGAATTCCAACATCTTTGGAAACATTTAGCGTTCACTTTATTAAAACAGCTGAGCATCTGCCTGGTTAAGGTCAATTATATCTGCACAATAGGATATGTTGACGAATATTCACACAAATGAAGACAAATTATGCAGGAAACTTATGGAAAATATCCCACTTGCTTTATCAGTCTACCTAATTGAAACCATACAAGGGCAAACTGAACAAATATTTACGAAATACTCTAGTTTGAATGCCTCTTATTTTGCGTTATCTTATACGACTCCAGCCAGACTATGCAATCTGCCGTTTTATCGCGCGCCGATATTTTAATATAGGAAATGTTGTGAAGCCAGTCCAAACGGGAGCCCTTGTTCAAATGCCCGTTTGCGCACTTTAGCGCTGGTACAATTTTTTGCACATAAATAAGGTAAAATAAAATAATCACTTACAAAAGTTGCAGATAAGCTTTTAAACTTGATATGTATTATGAATGCGTATGTTCGCGCTGTTCAATCAAGAATAGCGCAAACGGATTAAGAAGGGAAATAAACAGCCGCTTATTTCGCTTGCGATAAATGCACGTTCATCAGGCACTTACAAAGTGTATGAAAGTAAAAAAAGACATGGCTACGATTTTCTGTAGCACACGGTCGTTTAACCCTTTATCAGCAAGTTGATACCAAATTATATGCAATCCTTTCGAAAACGTATCTGCACCCATAAAATCCACGGAGATCGTCCGAATGTCAAATCTCGGAAAGTTGGAGAATACAACTCCCCTTCCGCACTAAAACATTCCCAGTTACCAAAGCACATAGTAAAGTTATTTATGGCTGTTAATTAGCCCAATAACCCTGTTTTTTATTAATCTGTGGATAAGAGCTCAAATTTTTGATTGAAGAATTCTGTGGGTAAACAGTCGAGAGAATAACAAGTAGCAAAAACGCTCGAGCTTGCGGAATATAGCGAAAACTCTGTGTACATTTTATACCACCTCAAGGATGTTGCATTTTCAGTCTTCATAGGAATTTCTGGAATGCGCATGAAATAGGTACTCCGCATGTCATGTTTATCTTCAAGATCTTCAGTCCAAAGTGTGTGCTTATATTTTGCATAATGGTCATGCAGTTAACTACACTGGTCACAAACTCGCAAATATTTCCCTTGGAAGTATCACAATTCATTTTGCATTGGTTCGGTATCTGCTATGCGGTCTCGCATGGCAGAATATATGTAAATTTAAGGAGTCTGAGGAAAATAAATTGCAGGTATAAGAACACTCATCAAATACTCTTCTGAATTCTTTGATGGGAATTTCTGCAACTTTAAAATTTTTCTGATTGCAAAAGCACATATTAAAGTCATTAATGGGTATTTTTAACCTCATAGCCTAACATTTTATGAATTCGTTGATAAGCTCTCGAATTTTGGATTTTAGATCTCTGTGAGTGTAGTTTTCAGTTGATTGTTATGTTTACTATTTTTATTTCAGTTTTAGCTTTTTTCGATAAAAGTCAACTCAGCTAACTTTTTTACGATTCTTGCTTGGTTAATTTTAGTTTTAGTTAGTTATTTTTTAATTAATTATTTCCTTTCATCTTCAAAATTACACCTTTAATTATCGCGTTCTTTTTAGTTGACAAATACAAGGGTATTTAAATAAAATTGCCTGCATCGTATACTTTCATAAATTTTACTTTTATTCATATTTCCCTCCCTTTATATTGCGCAGGTTAGATTATTTTTATTTCACCTTGTTCTGTATTACAGGAGGATGAGGTTTTAGTGTGCTGATCTACTACCCAAACTATAAGTTTTGTGTCAAAAACGATCAAGCAGAGATGAATACAATTTCAGCAGTATTTAAAACTTGCCTTTGCTTGGGTTGCTGGTTTGTACCCCTAAAAATTAGCAGCGGTGAATTGAAAACCAATAATATAGAACCTGAGTTCACGTCACTGCTATCGGCGCTATCAAAATGTGCACAGTTATAGATGGTAATTGGAACGTCACTCGTGGCATTTTAAATGACACAGTTTGTTTGCTGCATATGCACTCGATGTAACAGATAGATGCGAGTGTGTGTTGTTCTTCTGCATATAACGCAAACCCCAGTAAGATTTTCGGTTGCTTTTCCGCGGACGAGTATTTAAGCGCTGGGGAAATGTACCTGCCCCTTAGACATGGACAAAGTCTACCATTGAGTTTTCAAAGCCTGGCATTTATGCATAGAAATGTCGTACAGTCTGCAATTCTGATTGATATTTGACATTAATTACTTTCCATCCGAAATTTTACAGAAGGCATTCAACTATGTGCCCAGACCAGATTATCAGTTCAGATCGCCTCTTGGTCAGCAGATTTTGGTAAACCGTGAGGCCCAACAATCAAATACTCTGAGGTTGGGTCCCAACATACCTACATCTGAGGTTTGGCGTGGTTAGCTGCTAGCGACTAGAAAGCCATAAGATGGACATTCGTGTGTCGCCTGTCCTTGTGTGAATCTTATAACCCCTATTCGCGTGTAATAATATTACTTGTATAAAGAAACAATCTCCTTAGTTCTCTTGACTTTTACTTGTTATAGCTGCGATCATGACTGATCTAGCTGGCCTCAATTATGTCCCATATGATGCTTCTCCAAACGCAATGATCCGTGGCCACATACCTAGACAGTTCGACCCATTCTCTTCGCCAGTGCTAAAGACCGAATACTGAAGGTCCTTAGTTCTCGGAAAACTATAAACATACTTCATATTATTTATTTAGCATTTTGGTATTTTGCTGAATTGGTTTTCAATTAACGAGGTTATTTTACACCGACAGATGTAGAAAAAAGTTAATTTACTAGCAAAAATCAGTTCACCCATTTTACCTTTAACATTCAGCATGCAAAGCATTTAACCCTTAATTAAGTCAACTATCTCAATATGTGACTGATACTGTGCACGTCGTATATGAAATCGAGCATGTTTATAAAAATAAAGAGTATAAATGAAGTATAGGGCTCACCATGTAATTCGCAAGCCTATATTTCTGTAATAAGGGATATGGTTTAGTAATAGATAAGTCAATATGGCTTGAAGTGGAGAAAAATAAAAGGAATGTATCAAACAAAAGCCGGAAACAGTGGATAACATAATTATAAAAACTAATATGCATATCAGCGACAAAAGACTTTGCCAACATTATGCTGATCTGCCGTCCATTTTTCTTCAAATGAGTCAAGAGCTAACTAGTCAAAAATTCCCACATATCAGTCCGAATATTTGTATTTTAAGTCACTTTATTAAGGAAAAAAGGCTTCCGCCCATGAGATCCTTTGTCTTGTGAAATACCTCCCTGGCCGGGGTATGCCATCTGTCGCTTTACCACACGCCATTTTGTTTTTATATAAAGGCGAATATTTCTCGAGCCACTGCAAGATATACCTCTGCTTAAGTCCTATTAACCTCCTTGAGTGTAAGGGAAGACCTTTGTGGGGAATACAGTTTCATCATGTACGTCATTTAAGCAATGTTTACCGCTTAAAAGAAAACAAACGAGCGACACTTGAATACGTTGTACCCCTTAAGTAAATCAGGGATGCGTGATTACATAAAACCTCTTGTAAGGGCTCCCTATACAACCAGGAAGACGGAACATATATCCTTCTTGTGAATACAATTAGGAATCCCACTGCTGAAAAAAAGCATCCGCTAAACTGGGATGCACAAAATGAATTTTCCTTAGTAATAAACATGCATTGCGCAACTGCACTAATTAAATTCGGTTTTTCGTGAGACTTTTCATAATCTGTAGCTCAAACCTCAAGGGAAATAACTGGGAGCTCGCACAGTCGCCGCTGAACGTGCCTTATGTTTCATCGTTAGAATTGTGGAGAAAACACTTTCATTACCAATAATATAACCTTATTTGATATCCACGATGACTTTTCAACTCTGTTATGATACTCCTTTGCGCAAAGGCTATAATTAGTTATTGCAGAGATCATTATTTTATGTAACCCTCAAGTTTCTTTAATTTAGAAGAACGTCCGTAGACTTTTGTGCTCTGGTACGCAAATCTCTCCTGGTGTAATAACTAAATTCAATTCGTCGTTGGTCATATCTACTATGTGATCTAGCAAACGTTTCAGCTGAGTAAGATAAATTGCTAGATGCTGATTCCCAAGGGACTTATAAATACCTCGTGTGTTACGAAAAGAAGGGCAATTGACAAAAAAGTAGTTTGGCATAAATGACCCCTGTCAAGAACGCACCTCCGGTCCATCGACTGGCTACAAAACGCAAAAAGCAATAGCATAAATAAATTGTGACAACTCTTATCGTGCGTATGCAAGAGACAAATATTAACGCAACTTCCAATTTAAAACTAACCACCCATGTTGGATACGTCCACAACCACTAGAAGACGACAAAATGTTGCCAATAAATGTTAGGAGTGAAAAGTTGACCTCAGCTTATTATCGTAAACCACTACAAAAATTGCAACTGAATGGCCAAGCAGTAATGTCTCACGTATTCACAACTATTTTCCTGGGAAATAAGTCAATTCATTTCCTGTTTACCCTTTACCTACTCTGCGACCTTGCATTTCTTAAGGGGAATGAAGTAAGGTGATAAACGCTTAATATGCCAAGACTAGTAGATCTCTGGAGATCTCAGGAGATAGCATGTAAATATGTGTAGACGTCTGTGGATAACTACTATTTTCTTTTATTTAGTGCACGAACCACAGCAGCACTGGTGTAGAAAATATTTCAAATGTAATAATTTCCATATAATGGACAAAAAGTATTGTTACAGTGCAGTTTAGTACTCACCCAACATGTTTTATCGTCATATACCCTCTGCAAAAGGAAAAAAAGGCGTCTTATTAAGTCAGACATAATATTTTAGAAATTAAACTTAGCTCATTCCTCACGATCTAAAGGGTTTTTGATGGTAGATTTCACCAATTGGAACGTTTCTAACTTATGGCAAACTCCCAGTTAAAATGCCACAGTATATTCCCCCATATGTATGCCTTACAACAGGGCATAGTGGGCTAATGAAGTTAATAAAAAGCCGTCGAAGATTTTCGATATCCCACCAGAGGACCTTTCGACAGCGATAAGTGCCTCATTGCAGGGAAGTAAATATGGCATTCAGAAACAAACGCAGCTAATCATCAATGCCAGACATTTTGACACCAAAATGTCACGTAACATAGATGCCCTGCAATAGACGGAAGGGGAACGTACATTTTCCCTTATGAAGTCGGCCAGCCGCACATATTCATATATACAATACGGCTTGGAAGTCATACAAAAGTCATTACGAAAAAGCATTTGATATTTAAGCATACATTTGTTCAAGGTATTTTGATCAAATGAATGGATTCAATCCCATAAAATCCTTATAATAAGGAAAACGGCCTTTTTCACTCAGTGCACTGAAGATAATACGCATTAATTATGGCTTTAACTGAGGAAGCCTGACATCAAAGAAATTTCCTTTGGTTTAACGTACTACAGAATAAAACCATTTATTTATATATGCTATAACATAGAAAAGCATGACCACCATAAAAACAAGGACATTTAACGCATGTGAAACGGTTATTTACGTTGTTTTTGCTATAGGATCCTTTTCAAACGGTGTCAGAAATTAATCAACGGTTGTGAACACTACTGCAATACAAGCGGAAAAGGTATGAATTTAATTCCCTGTCAATTACTATCATTTATTCTCACGCAACTTTAACACACAATAAAAGCTTTCAGTGTTTGAAGCAATTTCAAAATATGACTTACATGGCCATGTTCATAAGCGCTTATAGAAAAACTCATTTTCTGCGCTAAAGGCTTTGAATATATATATTTATGTGAGAAGATAAGGCGATCTCGGGAACCATTGTTTTATCGTCCTGACGTTTCAAAAGCGTACATGCTTCCGTCAT